>JASPKZ010008362.1:977500-1585000 GCA_030220185.1 Diploptera punctata | reverse complement strand
GCAGAGCGGCCGAAATTGTAGATTCTTTTTAAGTGTGTCAAAAATACGTCATTTATATACAATATTGATTTTCGATTTATTTAAAAATTACGAACGTTAGGAAAAATGTATACCACTACTACTACTACTTCATCTAATATATAAAAATGAATGTTTGTTTGTTCGTACTTTATGCTGGGCTAAACCGGTGATCCGATTGTGATGTTTTTTTTTGCAAAATGTTCAGGGGATTCCCGGGATGAACACAGGTTATAACAGAGTTGAGATACCCAACTCCTACACTCTTAAAAACACCATTTGTAGTGAAAACGTGAAAAGTCCCTTTTTTTGCCTTAAATGGCTTACGCTGCCTAAACCATAACAAATACACAACATTACTACTGTACACAGAATTTAATACCTCAAAATACTCTAGAGAAGAATCCACGAAAGCATATGTTTATCTCTTAGGGATAACTCACAGTATCTATCCGTTTTTGTCTTTTATTGATGCCAAGAAAATCGGGATGCGTAGATTTCCGGACAACGTCGGGTAATCAGCACGGTATATCTAAGAATAATAAGAATATAATTTTATATTTATTTTTCGTTTTACTTATTCAAAAAAATGCAAAAACACATCATCTGTTTAGGTGTAGCAGCTCACGACAGGTATTTTCTATTTTTTTTTTCTTTTTTCGCTACGCAACATTTAACGTTTTTATTAAAAATGTAAATTTCATAACAAAGCAATTACAAAAATGTTGATGTAATAACTAACTTACGTTGCGGAACAACGCCACTGAATGGGAAATTTAAAAATTAAGTTTTTCTTTCGAATTTAATAAAATACAAATATTTCACAGATTAAATCTATTTTTTACCGTAAATTTGTGGAATTAACAATTCGCAACTCTTCCTTTATCAGGTAAGTACTAAATACATTTATAAATACCATATCTATCATAGATTAAGTGTTTGAAAATATATTACGTGTTGTACTGTTCACATATGTATATAAAATTTGAAATGTTCTGTTTTATATATTTTTAGATAAGAATACCCTTTATAATTACAAACGTAACATTAAAATAAATATATTGCTGCTTGTAAATTATATATATCTATAGCATAATCATCCGGCAGCTGTCGCCGTCTTCCGGCCATTCCTCTCTGTCCATCCAGTGATCTTCCTCCAATGCTCTGATATTCATAGCTGCTTGTACCCCTTCTATCCAAGTTTTCTTCTGTCTTCCTCTCTTCTTCCTTTCCATTGGCTTCCATTCCATAACAATTTTAGGCAATCTTTGCTCTGGCATTCTTTTGACATGGCCATACCACTGTAATATTTTCTTTTCTATAATGTCTATGATGTCCGGCTCCTCTTGTACAACCATAATGGTCCTTACTCCTTTATTTCATGTTCTATCCATTCTATATTTTCAAGCTGTTCTTCTTAAATATCCATTTCTACACTTAAAATTCTTTTCGTTTCCCTGGTAGGAATTTGCCAGACTTCAGCACCATATGTTAAAATGCTCTGAATTGTGGTTTGATATATTTGTAATTTTCTACTTTTTGAAATAATTTTGCTCCGCCAAACAGAATTTAAACCATTTATTGCTTGTTTTGTTTGAGCGATTCTACTTTTAATTTCCATTGTGTTATCGCCTGAATGGTCTAATTTTGTTCCTAAATATGTGCATTTAATACTAGGTTTTAGTTCTTCTCCATTGTTGAAATTTATATTTTCCATTTCTTCTCCTGTACACAGATGTTTAGTTTTCTCTCTCACTCCGACTAGTCAATGTTCTATCTATGTCGAGGCATAGTGGAAGTAGGTACGAGTATTTTTTATTACTTACTTGCTAATACCGTCGTGCGCTGTTACGTCTAAATAAATTAAAATTAATGTGCTTTTTAAGTTTAGTTGAATAAGTAAAAGGAAATATAATTATAAATTTATATTTTTTAGATGACCCGTCTTGATTATCCGGCGTTGCTCGGGAATAAACTCACCCCGATCTTCTTGGAATAAATGAGCTGAAAGACAAAATTCTTTATTGTGAGTTATCCGTAAAAGAATACCCGCCATGTGCTGCTATGCTTGCACAAGAATCTACGTACTTGTCTCGATATTCTTGGCATCACTGAAAGGCAAAAATGGCAATTGTGAATAATCCGTAAGAGTCAATGCTAATAAAAAGCATATCAAATTCCGTTGAGGTGAATTTATTTTATATTCGCAATTTTAACAACGTTGAGGACGACGGCACCTGCCAAATACAAGGATTGTTTCTTTAGTTTTGGCAACAACAGTGTGGAATCCAAATAAAATTAGGGTTGACAATTCTGTTTATTGCACATGTAATTTCAGTGCACATGGATTCGCCTCTTCCCCTCCCCTCCTCATGTAACAATGAGCCCAAAGTTATCAGTTTAGATCTAGGCGTCGCAGTATAACGTAGTACAAGTTTTCAAAGCAGGAGCAGAAAATCTGGTTGAAGATTGAATGTTTAGAGGCAGAAACGCACTACAGTGTCATCAAGGATTGCGAGAGGCTTGTGGTGCAGATACATTGCAGTACCGAACAGTGGCAAGGTGGGTACAAGCCTTTAGAGGACACGAAAATGTGTCACATGTGCCTAGGGGCAGTGTCTGATTTGTTCAATCGCTGGGGTTGGGAAGTGCTCTACCACCCTCCATACTCTCCAGACGTAAGTTCCTGTGACTTCGACCTTTTTCCTAAACTCAAGGAAGAGATTCAGAACAGTGGGCGACAGTCTGAGTGCAGTTAATCAGTCTCTACGCACCATCCAGAGATTAGGCAGTGCAGACGGTATTCTACGGCTACCACATCGCTGGGAATACATTGTACGCAATGCTGGTGACTACACCGAAGGCCTCTTAAACTTACAACCATGTATGTATGTATGTATGTATGTATGCTATGTATCCAGAAAATAAATAGTTGCCAAAACTAAAGAAACAACCTATGTATTGCATTTTAATTTTTAACTATTATCTTATATCCGTAAGAGATAAACATATGCTGTCGCGGATGTTTTGTAAAGCTTTTTGAGATATTCAATTCTGTGTACATTAATTTGTGTGTGTGTGCGTGCGTGCGTGCGTGCGAGAGTGCGCGTGTTTTGTTTAAATGCCATATGATCATATTCTATTTTATTTTTATTGTTTTTGATTAAATTTATTTCAAATTGTACTATTCATTGGTTAATAAATATACTTTATACTAACATTTCGTGTGTTCCATTGCTACCTCCTTCATTTTTCACACCTATATTTTAATTGCGACGCTTATGACCTGAGCTGAGTTATTAAAGCGTATCGTTTAAATAAAATATAGGGTTTCCAGTATAAAACCGGACACACTGCGGCTGGCAGAGTGAAATGCGGACGAGGAGAGAGCGCAGCCTGACGGGGTGAAACCCCGTGAGGCGTGTCCGGTTTTATATTGGAAGCCCTTTACTAATGTACCCATAACCAACACAATACAATAATTATACATTTTATGAGGTACTCTATTCGTATACGGGACAATCCATATCAAATCGGACAGCAAAAAATCTTGCAATTTATTTTTCTAATTTTATGTATCCCTAAATATAGTGAATACATTTATAAACGTATTAATACAGAAATTTAATTTTTATCATTTATAGGTTCGTAGTTATGATGATCTAAAATTATCGTAAATATGATAAACTAAAACGTTTACTAACTGATATTTCTGAAACAGTAAACAGCAAAAATTTGTTTTAAACATATTTATATAGGTGATATCATATAGTTTAAGGGTGTTATTTTTATAATTAGGATATTTTTATTTTCGGTGTCAATTTTCTGTTTTATGGCGGTTTACTGCAGTACATATCAAAAAATGAAAACGGAAAAAATACAGGATACTACTCATGTAATAAGGATTAATTTCCAGCAATTACCTTTTTGGAGAGTTGAATAGTTCAGACAATATAAATGTTTTTTATTCTATTTTCGTAAAGAAACTCGCGGGTCCACGGCGCAGCAGATTCATTTCACGACCAAGGTCGCGCGCGTACTTTATTGAAAGAGCTTCATCAGTGACTTTTTCAACTGCCATTAAATCGAATAGATTATTATATGTTCTGCTTAATGGAACAGTACCGTAAATTTATAAAAGTGGCGATATTTTAATTCTTACGCAGTAGATATTTATTTATCAAATTTTATTGCTGAAGTAAGAAGTAAAGAGCTCTGTTACTTACGTTTACTGTGAATTATTAAACAAATTATTTATAACTAACTCACTCACTGGCTCTGTGGAACCTGTAGGTTCATTGCAGCGCGGACATAAGCTCTCCACACATCCCATCTCGAGCTAACGTTTTCCAATTATCCCCTGTATAATCTACTTCCCTCAAATCATGTATAATGTTATTCTCCCACATCATTCTTAGTCTTCCAACTGGGCGTTTTCCCTCTGGTTTTCCTACCAGAAATTTCCAAGCACCTCTTTCATCCTCCATACGTGCCACATTTCCTGCCCACCGCAGCCTACGAGACTTAACTCTTTTATTATATCTGGCTTCCTATACAGATCATGTAGCTCACTACTATGTAGTTTTCTCCATTCACCTGTCTGTTCTTCTCTTTTTGATCCAAAAATTTTCCTAAGAACTTTATTCTCAAATACTCGTAATCTTCTGTCCTTTTTTAAAACAAATTATTTATTTTGTTACAATTTTTTCATTACAGTTTAAATGTAATATTATTTAATAAAAGCTATTTCGTCATTAATTGAATAAATTGGTATACATTTTTATTATGTTATAATTACTAATTTCAGTCTTAAAATTTTTATTCAGTGTATTGTATTGTACACTGATAACTGACGAAATAGTATTGTTATAAGATATGGCTTACAAATAAAACCGAATGTTTTAATACTCGTACCACTTCCTACCAAACGATAATAATGCAGTGTCAGCAAGTCTTCCTTAAACATCTGTTTTACATCAACAATTCTCAAGTTCAGATTACATACTAGACAATTGATTTATAATACATCAGTGTGTTTGTTTAATGCATCTCGTCATTTTAAATGTCACAGTCAAATTAAAAATAATATTTTATTGTTTTTAACTAACAATTTGCAGATCTACAAAGACTGAATGGTGAGTTAGAAGTTACATATAATTTTAATTATGCATATATTAGTATACAATAGTTATTAACAGTATTATGTGTTAATATACAATTTTACAATTTCTTAAATGTTTCTGAAATGAGAGAATAATCGTAGAGATATACATTTTGTGTTATAAAAGGAGAATAATGGGAAGTGTAGACATTAAATTAAATACTATAATAACTTAGCTTATAATAAAAGCTAATATTATCGTGCATTTTAATATCATATTAGATATGTCATGAGTAGGGGATGCAAGATCAAGTGATACCAAGCCAATAAAATACTGTATATTTATACCTCTTAAATATTACTTGTAACAGCATGAAAATTGTTATAAATTATTATCGATAGCTTAACATTACTTGCAATATTCAACATCAGACATTGGTGTAGGGTACAAGTACAAAATATTACAACACATTACAAAACTACTCTCTAGAAAATATTTTTAATAGGCCTACCAGCTTGAATGCGTAGGTGCTTAGTAATTTAAATTAAACTATACATTAGCCAAAATCAGCACAAAATTAACCGCCTACTGAATATATCAATAAAGATTGTTAAATTTAATGACGTTTATTATGTAGCAATTTATTTCAAGCACGAGGTTCTCCTACGTACCATAAATTTACGACACGGGACTCACGGATTTCCTTCCTTCTGGAGAAAGCTACATTCAGAATTGTTACGCCTTTAAAATGCCACTGATTCCTATCGAGTTTGAACCGGCGAACCTCGGAATCGGAGGCGTGCAGAGTAACCACTAGTCCACGATGATGATGATGTAATAATTGTAATAATGATAAAAGAATAATGTAATGATGATAATAACAATAAAAAATATTTCTAAGTGCGCAAAGGACTATTACCCAGTAGCTCCGTCATTGTTTGTACGAGCGAGCGATCTATCTCACTCACGCGAAAGGTATTGCGGGCAGTCTACACATAGGGGATTTTAGGAAAAATAATTATTTTTGGTAGTTTCCTTTCAAGACTCCACTTTAATACTAATTACAAAAAATTAACTGGTGTTCAGGTAATAATGTGGCACTTTTTGATTTTATAAAATTTTTGGTGAGGAAGGTCAATTGCATATTAATTGCATTTACGCCCTTCAGAAAAACGTAAATATTAACATACTAATTTTCAAGCGATAAAGCATAAAATCATCTATAATGTGACTATCTTTTCAAGTTGAGGGAATAGCCATACTTCGAGAAATGTATTTTATAAAAGAGACTATTTAAAGCAATACGATACATTGACAGCTCTATTACTCTTTAATTACACCAAGCGAAGACATGAAATTCGGTTCAGATATTCAATATATCATAAAGTTTCACTGTAAAAAAATTGTAAACTTTTAAAGATGTGAGTTCAATTTTCACAATTTTTTTGCCGATTTCGTATGGAATGTCCCATACCCTTTTTCACATCTGACTCCCCATAAAAATGTACACATATTGTGTTAGGTTCACGTGGTTAGGTTACGAAAATGTAATGTACTCGTCTCAACGATGGCGACGACGCGACGATCAAAATTCTCTTCACAATTAAATTGGCAAAACACTAATTTCTCGTGTCAGTTATTTAAATATACCGGACCGCAATGAAAACAAAATCATGTGTAACTGTAAGTTGTTTATTGCACATTCTGTAGTTCCAACAATTTAAGTAATTTCTACTCGTTCGTTCTTCTACCGTTTTATTTAAAATATTAAATGAAATTTACAAATGGTATCTCACATGATACACTGTCAATTTAAGACTTAAGTAGGCAATTCTATTTTAACCATGATTTGTAGCTATCTTTGGAGATCCACTATAATCACATACGTTTTTAGATAATTTTTATAATTAGTTCTAATTCATTTTTACGCTACCATATTTTTCTTACTTTCTTCTAATCAAAAAACTACATAGCCTACGTAACTTCTTTTCCTCTTCTCTCTTTAATGGTTTAGGCCGAATGGCTTGTTGCAGCCTCATTACATCTGTCTTGGTCGTCCAGGATCTCACCGTCCTCTTGGTATACATGACAGAATTATTTTAGGTATTCTATCGTTCATTCTTTCCAAAAGCTCCATTCATTTTTTTCATTAATTGGAAATGTATTTAATTTATTTCTAATTACTTGATTTTTGTTTTATTTATTTCTATATGTCCTAATAATATATAGAGTAAAAAGAGGGAATATTTGAGAGAGAAGATTAATGATCTTGAAATGAATGCAAAAAATAGGAACATTAGAGAATTATATCAGGGAATTAGTATAGAGAAGAAGGGGTTTCAGGCTAGAACAAACATAATTCGGAATGAAAATGGGGATATGATTGCAGATTCTAGGAGTATATTAAATAGATGGAAAGGTTACTTTAATCAGCTATTAAATGTACATACAGAACAGGACATTGAGGAGGATAAGTTACAGACGGCAGAAATGCTAGTCGCAGAGCCAAGTGCATTAGAGGTTGAAATGGCGATTGAAAAATTGAATATGTATAAAGCATCAGGTTCAGATGAGATCCCAGCAGAACTGATAAAATCAGGGGGAGAAAAATTGATGGACAAGATACGCTGGTTGCTTAGTATGATTTGGGAAAAAGAAGCTCTTCCAGATGAATGGAAGGAATCAATTATCGTACCAATTTATAAGAAAGGAGATAAAACTGATTGCAACAACTACAGGGGCATCTCATTACTTTCAACTTCGTACAAAATTCTAACAAATATATTAGTAAGCAGACTTACTCCCTATATTGATGACATTCTAGGAGATCATCAATGTGCATTTAGAAGAAACAGGTCTACAACAGATCAGATTTTCAGTATAAGACAGATTTTAGAGAAGAAATGGGAATATAATGGTACTGTACATCAACTATATGTAGACTTCAAAAAAGCATATGATTCAATTAAGAGGGAGAAGTTATATAGTATCCTGCTGGAGTTCGGAATTCCTAAAAAGTTGGTTAGACTTATACGAATGTGTCTAAATGGCTCAAAGAGTAGGGTGCGTGTAGGCAAACAGTTTTCAGACACTTTTGAAATCCAGAATGGGTTGAAGCAAGGAGATGCACTATCTCCTCTACTATGTAATTTTGTACTAGAGCATGCCATTAAATCTTTAGAGAATGAGGAAGGCTTACAACTCAATGGTATTAATAAGCTGTTAGTTTATGCTGATGATGTAGTACTACTGGCCGATAGCGAGGAGATACTAAAGGCCAACACGCACACACTATTGAGTAACACTAAGAAATTAGGACTGAAAGTAAATATCACTAAACTAAATATATGGTCACACGTAGAAATTCAGTATATAATGGAAATGGACAGCTAATGACAAATGAGGGAAATTTTGAGGAAGTGGCTGAATTCAAATACCTAGGAACAATAATCACAAATAGGAATGAGATGCACAAAGAAATTAAACATAGGCTCAATTCTGGAAATGCATGCTATTATGCATTGCAGAGACTTTTGATGTCCCAACTCCTTTCAAAAAACGTTAAGCTGAAAATATATAAAACTATTATTCTACCAGTTATATTATATGGGTGCCAAACATGGACTCTTACTTTAAGGGAGGAAAGGAGATTACGAGTATTTGAGAATAAAGTTCTTAGGAAAATTTTTGGACCAAAGAGAGATGAACAGACAGGTGAATGGAGAAGACTACATAACAATGAACTACATGGTCTTTATAGGAAGCCAGATATAATAAGAACAGTTAAGTCTCGTAGACTGCGATGGGCAGGACATGTTGCACGTATGGGGAATGAAAGACGTGCATGGAAGCTTCTTGTAGGAAAGCCAGAGGGAAAACGCCCAGTTGGTAGGCCAAGAATGAGGTGGGAGAACAACATTAACTATGATTTGAGGGAAGTGGATTATACAGGGAATGATTGGAAAGCATTAGCTCAGGATAGGGATGTATGGAGAGCTTATGTCCGCGCGGCCATGAACCTTCGGGTTCGATAGTGCCAGTGAGTAAGTAAGTAAGTATATATACATATATATATATATGCCTACATCGAAGACATACTACAGGAACTTAACATGGAACCCATTATGAATTTTATACAAAAATATCGAGATAATTGTAAACAGCCTGTGGAACGGATGCCCAGAGATAGGATCCACAGGGTAAGTTTGCTACCAACTGCAGGAAAAGAGATCGATTGGACATCCGCCAAAAAGTTGGAAGAATGTTTGTAGGCATAGCAGTTCTTAAAGGACTAAAACATGTTAGGATGATGTATGTATATATATATTCGCTAATCATATTCTACAAAATAATTCGTCCTCTATTTATTTCACTAAGAAGTAAATTGCGCTACAATCCCTATTACTTCTTGATATACTTCTGGCCCGGACATTGTATATTAATCTATAACCAATCCCTTCCGAGAGTGTTTTCCTGGCATTAAATAGGCCTTGGTGAGATAACTTGCGATTCCCGAAAAATTAATGAGATCGGCGCGGCGCACCAATGAAAACAATTCAGTATTTACCCAAAATGAGTCGCTGAATACGTCAAGTTAGTTATATTTGTTGTATATTTAAAGTCATGGGCTAAAGTATCTTAAAACTTTGAATTTAATATATATATATATATATATATATATATATATATATAATATATATATATATATATACATATAACAATAGTGGATTCTATGCCACAAGTCCGACTACATTAGTCACTGTCCAAAAAAGAATAGTCAACTTTTTATTTATGGTGTGCCAGATTATCATATACATAAACAGTAAAACTAATCTGGTGTACATGAAACTTGCCAATTTTCTCACCCTATTTTGTCCACTTAATGAAATGAAATGGGTGTAAGTGGACTTCTGGCATATAACAGCCTAACAAGGACTGAAATGAATGAACTGAGAGAAAATAATTTAGCGACTTCATACAATTCTTGTCAGTAGTAGTGACTATGACACCATATTACATCCATTAATAGTATAAGTTTCTGTGAAAATATTTTTACTTACCAATCTGCATAAAATCATTTTCAGGTATCTTTGTCTTCTTAAAATAATCACAATCACAAAGCACTGCACTCTTTCACTTCCACACACATCCACGCACGCGTTTCAACTGGAGTTGTTTTTTTTATAAGTTGCAGCATTATGATTGGCTGAACGGACCAAGGACGAATTTGGTTATACTATGAATATCATTTTATCTTAGCAGTTTGCTACATACATAATGCTGACCACAGAGGTGTTCTATACAACTACAATAAGCAGCGTTTGTTATTAACATCAGAAATAATGCAATCGCGGCAACGAGTGTCACTCCGGAGTGAATGGCCCGGGTTCGATGCGACAACATACCGGTGGAATTTTTAACTCGTTTCTGTCATGTAACCAGCTCACCTTCAAAATGTGTACGTGAACTTTCCGGTAATTAAAGTTAACTGGAGCAGAGGGCTAGCCACTAATTCTCCTTATTGAGTTATTGGTTGAGAATATGCATTCACTCCCTATGGCACTCGATAACGTACTAAGGGGGAATATATTAACAACAGTAATAATAATTATAAAAATAATAATATTACGATTTGAGAAAAATCTGCTCAGAATAGGAGAGGGATTCCATGCCAGGTATCAGTCTACATAAATCCAAATAAAAACCAAAAACTGGCAGGCATACTAAGGAGAATAGTTCAACAATGCCAGTAGTAGTAGTAATAATTAATAATAATAATAATAATAATAATAATAATAATAATATTAATAATAATAATAATAATAATAATAATATTACATTCCTCATCAAACCATTTCTTGTTTTGCCTCTTTTTTAAACAACCAATGCTTTCTGATGCTGACAATTTAATAGTATCTCTTGTAGCCTCCCATTCTTTATTTATATCAGTTTCTTCTTCGTTTGCCACATAAAACAAAATAGTCACTTCATTAAAAACAAATTAACAAAAAATGAAGATCGCTGATTACCTAAATAATCTAATCTAACCTGCTAATCTAATCTAACCTTTCTAATATAATCTAACTTTCCTAATATAATCTAACCTATTCAATCTAAGCTAACCTACCTAATCTAACCTGAATAAACATGTTTTCAGTTGACCATAACAGAAATGTAAATGGCATATTGGTAAGCAAGTCGTGAACAAAAATTAACATAGGTATTAGATAACTATCAATACAGTTAGTAACTAGTGGTCTATTGCAGTGGCGGAGGGTCCATGTTAGCACTGATAGCCCAGCTAACACTTTCAAAAGTTAGAATTAAACTCTTTGATATTTAAATTAAAATGAAACATAAAACTGGAAAGAGATACAACAATGCATTGATAGTAGTCTAAATGTTGTAAACAATAGTAATTTAATAATATATATATTGTATGCATTGCATATATACTGTAGCATTCCAATACTATACAATGTGTTTCAACGTGTTTAAAACCCCCACACTGTTAGCCGTCCTCCCGAGGCTAACATGGAACAAGATCTTGGAAATTATTTGCGCAGGTGCATTCAAGCAGATTAGTAGTACATTGTGCTACATTTCAAGCCGAGTACCAGGATGCCCAATGCTACTCTGTAAGCTGCCCTGTTAGCACTCTAGAAATCAGGGTTTAAAAAACCCGGTATTTTTAAAAAACCTAGCCCATATGGGTTATGTTGGGATTTTTTAATAAAACCCAAAAAGACCCAGGTTTTTAAAAAAGAGGGTTTAATGCCCCAGATCCCAAATGCTACATGTTGAAATTCCCAGCTTGACTGTTTAAACATATTTGTTAAAAATTATCCTAAATATGTAGAAACACATCAAGAGAAACATTCTGAAATTGCAGAAAATATTTCCCGAATTTTGGAAAATGTACTTATTTACAAAAATGTTTTGCATATGCAGAAACAGCTGATATTTATTGGAAAAATATTTGATCATATGCAAGCTGAAAAAACTAATATTTCTGATTCTGTGGAACTTAGGATAGACTTAATAGTGAAATGTGCTGATCTTCAAACGCAAAAAGACAGTACTCAACATAGGATGAGTGAAGCTGTTTTGCCAATACACTATCTTGCAAATATGATGAATCCTAATTATGTAGGAAAACGCTTATCTTCTGATCAAGAAACATCCTGAATGGCTTGTACCATTTTTAGCCTTTAAAATTAAAGATAAATATATCCACCATCAATGTTTGCGGATGATGTAATAAAGAGCTTTAGTTCTGTCCAGTGGTGGAGTATTTTGGAGAAACACTCTACAAATGAGAACATTAAAGCATTCTGTAACTTTTTGAATGGAGTGACTAGTTGCCCAGCTCATCCAGTATCAATGGATTATTATGGTCGAAAATGCATAACAGGTTGTGTTGTTAAAAAGTTAAAAAAAGTACTAAAAGTGCACAGATATCTTAATAATAAGGACAAATTAAACGAATATGATGTTGAAGAGTGTGATTCTGATTTAGAAATTTAAGTATTTCTTACTACTTTTAATAACAGTTGTATATTGTGAATTAAATATACTGGTTGAAAGAACAATAATTTATCTTTATTATTTGGCTGGACTATTTATTTCTCATTTTAGTATCTTGACTAATAATTATTTTTTACAAACAGTGTTAAAAATAAAGTAAGTTCAAGTGGGTTTTTTGGGTAGGTTTTTTAAGCGAGCTTTTTTTAAAAAACCCGCTTGGGTTTTTTGGGTGGGTGGTAAAACTAATATTTCTGATTCTGTGGAACTTTGGATAGACTTAATAGAATGTGCTGATCTTCAAATGCATAAAGACAGTATTCAACGTAGGATGAGTGAAGCTGTTTTGCCAATACACTATCTTGTAAATATGATGCATCCTAAATATGTAGGAAAATGCTTATCTTCTGATCAAGAAAAACAGGCTGAGTCTTGGTTGACAAGCAAATGGTTTGTACCATTTTTAGCCTTTAAACCCCTGCTAACAGCAAGATTTTGGTTGTTCCGAGTAAGTTCTATGTACATGTACTGCTTCTGAGCGTATCAAATACAGTAATTAAACCACTAAATAAATATTATAATGGGAGAGGAATGTGCATGAGTTACTGGAGACTTCTTAAGTCATCCCTTTTCCTGCTGAAGCTTTATTAAAAAGAAAAAAAGTTATGAACCAACTCCTAACTTAAATAGCATTATAAGTCAATCAAAAACAAAAGTGCATCATTTAATGACGGACATGAAGGTTGGTATGAACATGACATATGACTGCAGGAATTCATGTTCCCTTTACTGTTAGTCCTACCTTCTATTTCGAACGGAGATGTAAATAATTTTCATATGCTGAAAAACGACATGAAATATCTGAAGCCCTTGTTAACAGTGAAATAGTGCTACATAAGTTTGCAAACACTAGTGTTAAAGAGTCCCGAAGCCGGGCTATCAAAATTAATATGGATAAGCATAATGAAAACGTTACAGCAAACAAGTACATTGTTGGCTGCCTAACATATGCTGTGTGTTTCTTAGCCGAACAAGAGCTGTCATTTAGGGGTCATGTAGAAACTCCGAATCTAACAAAAGAGATAGGGCCTAATTATATTTAATTGTTACACCATAGATAAGAAATTAAGAAACTATTCGGAAATGTCTACTGTATTCATTGGCACATCACATAATGTTCAAAAGACTTAATACGTTCTATATCTGCTATTTTATTCAATAAAATAAGAGATCTCACTCTTAGTATCTTTATTATAAGACGAGGTTACACATGTATTGAGCTCATTATATTCTCTAGAAACCAGCTGGAAGTGGAGACCTATATCTGGGTTTTATAATTATGCATTTATATATTTAATTATTAATATGTCCAATTACCCCCTTCGATTTCCTAAGCCCCATACCTATAGTAGTTTATTATATTTGATACTCCTAACATTGCATGTCGTTCTTGTTAGAAGTTCATTTACTTATTAGAAATTATATAATAAACACAATAATTGTTATATCCATATTACTGTAAATAAAATGATGGCTAACACTTGTCGAAATTCCACGCTCCACCACTGGTCTATTGCAACATTCACTGACTGATATCAACTATACAATTGCTTAGGAATGCATGAAGAGCTTATGTCTGTGTGGCCATGATCCTCTGGGTTAGATAGTGCTAATGAATTAGTTATACTGGTAATAATTATAATAAAAATGTGAAAGAATATAAAGACTTCCATTAGTAAACACAGCAGTTGCATTCTTGTTCAGAATGATGAAGATTTTTGCCAACACGTGTCCAGGTAAAAAAACAAAATATGAGATATACATTTCACATTCAATCTATTAATTATTAACTTATTTGGAGTTTTTTTAATATTGTCAAAGATTGCTCTTGAATGATATCAGTCATTTGAGAAATTGGGATCTTTCATACAGCATACTTAACCTTGCATGGCACCAAGTTTCCCCTCATCTTGTTTGGCCTTTGCATCGCACAGTTTCAGGCATATATCTCTAGGAGACAAATCACCAAATGAAGATGCTGTCATCTGCATGGATATACTAATTCCGAGCTAAGTACCAGCTGTATTGTAAACAAACTTGTATAAGGTATTATTTTGCCAGCTCCATCTTTTGTGGGAACTGTGATCCTACTTTAACCGTCATATGACTGAATTGTGTATGTAACTGTCATTGATAGAAACATTGTTCTTAGGCAACATCATATTTTATGGAAAATAATATAATACAGATAAGACATAGTGTCAATTTTTAGGAACTTCCTCTATTTCTTATGACACAGAAAAAAAGTGTGACAAAATTATATATTAAAATATAAAATTTAAAATTATGGAATATTCACCTGAAAGGTCCGTCTCCTCAACTTAATTAATTATTTAACTGTAGCGCTTTTGGGACTTGTTCCATCATCGGCAAGATTTGGGACAAGTCTCAAAAGTGCTACAGTTAAATAATTAATTAAGTTGAGGAGACGGACCTTTCAGGTGAATTTCCATAATTTTATATTTTAATTTTGAATAATACCCCAATGGAATCACATCATGAATCTTATAAAAGTTGAACATTATGTATAGCCTACCTAATCAAACTTTTGTGCTTTGTCCATGATGTTGACAAATATCCTCTATTTACAATTTCATTACAATCAGAATTCTGTAAATTCTGCTGTTAATTTCACCACATTCTTAATGGTTAATGTAGGATATTTCCCACTAAACTGTTTGATAACATTCAAAATAATTTGTTTCTCTTAATAATAAATAATTTAAAGATAAAGGCAAAAACTTTTTCATAAGTAATGCCACAAGTGATTTCCTAATTATCAATAAATTCAAGACTTACGAAGTGAGTAGTGAAATTATGTAGAGAATTTGGAAATCAAGAGTGGCATTTGTTAGGACTATTTAACAAATAAAATTAAGCTGTTTACTCACAAATGATTATTTAAATATAGTAATTTTAAAATATTAATATCCATCCATCCATAGTAATTCTGCCCGAAGGAAGGTCCTTCACTGCAATCATAGCATTTTTCATGCTATGCTTGCAGCTTTACTAGGGAATTGTGTAGGTGTGGTAGCTTCCCATTGCTTTCCACACTGGTGAAGGATGATGATGATAATGATAATGTTAAGGATGATAATGATAAGGATGATGGCCATATGATTTCGGGGACCGTTTGGGCCTTAAAGTTTTCCTGACATTTGTCTTACAGGTGACGAAAAACCCCGATAAAAACCTCACCCAGAAAAACTGCCCTGACCGAGGATCGAACCCGGGCCCACTGCGTGACAAGGCAGACCACAGCGGTGGACAACATTTATATATTTAATGTAAACGGCGATGTTTGGAAACAAATGAGAAACGTTTGTTATCCTTCATTTGTTCATCACTGCAATCAGATCATATTATTTATTGCCAAAGGACTGCAATATTGTAAGAATGCACCCTAGTGGAGAAAAAATTAAACACATCAAACTGTTTATAACCAACATTATAGGTTATTAATTAATTTCTGATGTCCTATGATGTAAATTATATTTTTCTGGAACATAAATTCCTGGGAAATAATACGTTTAAGAAAGTGCAAATAGTGGTTTCTTTTTATTGTAGTATAATCAATTACTACGAATGTTTTTCTATTATACCCCACAAACAGCATCTGTTTACATTCATGCATTATATATACAATCTGGTAGCCGCATTCCTTAGAGAGTTAGTCACTGTAAAATAATGCTCTGGCCTATTCAGAATGTTAAAAAGGAGGGGCTTTCTTTAATATGATAAATTTATTTGATAAATTGCAGGTGAAACATGGCTGTGATTGGTTGTAAATCAAAATTCATTCAAATGCAATTGGGCATTGACTATCATTTGGGGCATGAGTTATATAGTCAAGTTAAATACATCAACTTCTCATAATGACAAGTTTTTTTTTTCAAAGACTTTCTTTTACAATATTTTAAATATTCTACAGGAGTAGCCAATTTGAAACAATTGAAATTCCAATGTATTCTGCAAAATGTAAGTGTAAGAACAAAATAATAATTATTTAATTTATTGAAATTGTGTAACTGTATATTTTAGGATTCTCCCATATGCCTTACATGTGGTAGATAATATATATTTGTATTTTCTTTATTTCCATTGTTAGAGAGCAAACTACATTTTCTTACATGCTTAAAGGTAAAACCGTTATTCAACCAATGAAAATGTAATAAAACATCTGCTTTGTTTACATTACACTTGGAAGTTAGCTCAGAATTAGTACAGATCTATATAGTAACTAAAAAAAGCTTAAGTTTCAGGGCTTCCAACCTCAATTGGGCCTCTTGAAAGCAGGTTCTCCAGTACTTCTATTTTCTCCTTTTTTGTCAATATCATACTATTTCTAATCAAATTCTTTTGGCAATATGAATAGTATAATTACAATAGTAATAATAATTTATTTTACCTGATGAAGTTTATTGTCTTCTCTTCCGTTTCACCAAGTTTCCATTTCACATGATTTTATTATCAATTTAACACTTCTCGCTGAAGGACAAATTATATTTGAAGAGAACAATATTTGTGTGTCAATATAACAGTTCGTACAAATTGGCACTCAGGAATTATAATGTATAAGAGAAAAATTTGCGTTTAGATTGGAGGTCTAGGATAGCTCAGATGGTAGGAGTATTAGCGTATAAAGCTAAAGATCCTGGGTTCGAACCCCAGTCTAGGCTTATATTTTTCTATGTTTTTATTATTCATTTCATACATCTCAATGATGGGTAATTTGAGGAGAAAAATTATATATTAGACTGAGGTTTGAACCCAGGACCTTTGGCTTTCTAGGCCTATGTGCTTCCCCCTGAGCTACCCGACCACTTCAATCTAAACGCAAATTTTTCTCTTATATACATTGTTAATTCCCTTAATTAACAGTATATATATATATATATATATATATATATATATATATAAGAGAAACATTTGCATTTAGATTGGAGTGCTCAGGGAGCTCAAAGGAAGAATATTGGCCTAGAAAGCCAAAGGTTCTGGGTTCAAACCCAAGTCTGAGCATATAATTTTTCTCTTCAAATATTCCATTTCATAATTTGAATTATCTACAGTTAAATTATTAACATATAATATACAACATATATCAGATAATAGTATAAGATATATTAAAATAATAATAATAATGGGACATTCATAAAGGCTTTTAAATATCATTCTAATGTATTTTTTAATGAAAATCGAGAATCTTTCAAAAAGTATACTAACAAGATAAAAAATATTCTAGAAGTCTATTTTGAAAATTGTAACTTGCTACAAAAACAAAATGTGTAGGTAATACTCTAATATCTAGCTTGCATCCTAAAAATTATCAGTTTTATCCAAAAAAGAGCCACTGATATACTGGATTACTGATCAAATATCCTTAGATAAATATTGTGCAGTTACACTAAACTAAAACAAAACTTGGTAAACATATAGTCTTACAATGGATTCCAGCCCATTGTGGAATAGAGGAGAATGAAAGAGATGATATACTCGCAAAAAAGGGTGTAAAATTAAGCAGAAAGTAGCAAATGCATTTTCTTATGAATCAATTAAGAGAATTATAAAGGCAAAATTTAACAATAAAAGGTGAAAACAGAAATATAAAAATACTATTAGAAAACCCATCTATAATTCTGGAACTACCACGAAATTCTGCAGTTGCTATACTGAGGCTTACTACAGGACATGACTGCTTAGGAAAACATCTTCATAGAATTGGTGTATTAATGTCTCCCAAGTGTTTATTATGTTCTCAAGGTGTGAAAATGGACAGAGAACATTTAACAAACTTGTGTAGCTCTTCAAAATTATCAAGATGTGACATCCAAGTATTGGGAAGCAAGGAGAATAAATTTGTTAACTCCAGAGCATTAGCTATATATACAAATTAAAACAAAGTAATTAATAATATATTAAAACAAAGTACCAAAGCAATGACAATTTATTTAAATTTTCAATTACAAAATGTGCATGAGCTTTCAGCTGCATAAAAAACCAATAACACTCTGATAAACACTGATCTACAAATTAATTGTTCATAAGAACCATCACCTGGTAGTTAGGTTTGTATCTCAACTGTAAAGTTTTTGTGATGGACTCTTGGTTTGTTTATATGCAGTCTCTTGTTTTTTTTAAAATTGACACTTAATATTCAGTGAACTTCAATCAACATAGCTGATGATATGTGTTCATTGCATTGTTATATTTCTTGAAGAGCAGATGGGTAAACTATTTGTGAGGATAAAAATTAATTAAATGAGTCGTGAGGACACTCCTAAAGTTTTACAAAGTTTTAGCTATTCCTGTTCCGTTGTATGGCTCAGAATATTGGACTCTCACTAAAAGTTTAATAAAAAGACTGGAAGCAGCCGAGATGAAATTTCTATGGTATGTGACAGGATGTACTCTTTTGGACAAACAGAGGAATGAAGATATTCGTGAAGAATTACAAATAACTAGTGTGATAACAAAAATAGAAGAATATAGAAACAAATGGTTTGAACATGTTAGTAGAATGAGTGAAGAGAGAATACCTTATAAGAGTTAAACTATAACACTGAGCAACAAAAAAAAAACTTTTTTTTTTGTCTCAGAAAGAAAAGTATGGGATTCTGATAGTATTTTTTCTCCTGAATTCAAATATGATATCGGTTTTTCTCCATCACGCAACTTTTCCGAGAGAGACAGGAATTTATAATTTCAAACACTTTATTATTTTCTACATTCGTAACTACATAATATTCGAATATTTGGACATACTTACAAAGTAAGAAATTACGATTTTCTGCTATATTTCATCTGTGGAGCACCCCTCTTATTGGTTCAACAATAATCGGCCAGCATATTAGGATTCCATTTGCCTTGATATCTCTTTTCCATAGCTGAAATCTCTTGATGAAAGTGTTCCCCGTGCTCATCGCTCACTGCACCAAAATTTTCCGGAAAGAAATCTAGGTTTATTAAAAAAAATAATTATTTAAATCCATTAATTGAAATTGAAATAAAAAAAAACTGTGGGTGATGGAGAAATTCCGAATACATATTTGAAAACATGATAAAAAAACTGCATTAAGTACAACTATTGGTACTCATGAGACAAAAATCATGTTGACCAGTGTAATCCACAAGGACATAGAAGTTGTGGACAACCAATTAAAGTTGGAGCGAGTAACTATAATACGGAGCCAAAAGAGATCAGAAATGGTCTAAACCGTGACAGTAGATGATGATGATGATAAATGAGTCGTATCTCACCTCATATTCCATTTTCTTTAAGCACAAAAACTGCAATTTTCAAGAGGAAACCCTCCCATCTTCAGTCATTATCATGACTGTTGAATTTTGGTCTACATCTTCATTTTCAAAGTTGTCATGCCATGATGATGACTGAAGATGGGAGGCATTCCTCTTGAAAACTGCAGTTACCGAGGTTGATGAACATGAAATATGAAGAGAGATACTACTCATTTAATTAACTTTTTATTAATTGAAAATGATTACAAAGGGTTATTGTTTTTAACAGGAAGGAGACCCTCTAATTGTTTCTAGATTGAAAGCTTACAGGAACCAACCTGGACAATAATCCAGCGTCCAATCCCTACCTTCTTGTTGTAGCTGTTAACATATTGTTTATGCAATATGAGCCAAAGGCTACCCACCAATTAGCACTTGTCAGCTTGGTGGGTTATAGACCAATCTGGTATTTCTTCCTTTTCTAGAACCAGATCTCTCTTTTTGCTTTCTTATCCAGTCTCTCTTGCCTGACCTCTTATTTTCTTTGGCCCTGATGGTTTTAGAGTATTTGAGGCCAATGGGCTAATTTCTGTCTTTCCTATATCTGTTTTAACCTCATGGGCACCCACCCACCTTGAATGCCCACATAAGCTGCATATTCAAATGCAACTTATAGCATAAGTATGCAATGGATTTGTGTCATCAACTTCAGCTGGATACACATAATGGAGAATGAAGAATGAATTAATTGAAAACCTGATTATGTTATTTCCATAATTAATTTATTAATATTTCTGAGGATCTTATTTTCAAAATATCTCTTGTCCATTTTTGTAATATTTTTGGAAGTAATCTAAAGTCAGTAATTTGCTATAAACAGGAGTTAGTTTTCAATGTTCATTATTCATTACTTCATCATCATCATCCTGACAGTTCATAGTTCTTGAAGGACTGTTGCAATCTACTGAAGTTTTCCTTCTACCTCTTCATGAGTCATCCCAATGATCTCTTCCCATGTGGGATATAGTTTAAGGATTGCCTTGGGAATTCTTCATCTGGTCATTCTATCCAATTTTCTTGATAGTTATGGATATGGTCGAGGACCAAGTCTATGTTGAGTTCCTGAAGGATATCGGAATTCCTTTTCATATCCCACTTAATATAGACTTCTGTTTGGCATATGAACTTCATTTCACTGGCAGTAAACCTCCTATCATCTGTCATCAGCAGGATCCACACTTCACTGCCATAACATAAGGTAGGTCTTGCCAGAGTTTTATACAGAGAAAGATGTGTGTGTTTTTTTAACTAGAGATGGTTTCATTACTCTGTTTATAATTCCAATGGATCTATTAAAGTTGACAATTTTTCCATGAACATCTAGCATTACTTTTTAGCTAGTAAAGCTGATATTTTCAATGTTTTTATATTAAAGTTGTCATTTATATTAAAGGACAAATTAATATTTAAGAGAAAAATGTATGCCTAAACCAGAGTTTGAACCCAGGATCTCTGGTTTTCTGTACCAGCACTTTTATCCATTAAGTTCTATAATTCATAGTTAAATATGGTAAATAACATTATGAGGTTCTTAACCCTTTAGGTGCCATGAGCTGATTAGATCGGCTCTGATGCTCCTGTCCATTACCTGCCGGATAATATACTTAAACTACTTGCAAAGCCGATCACATCAGTGGATTCGATTTAAATCTCTGACACAAGAGATTTTACCAGTGGCATGCAGAGGGTTAATTTATAAATTAATGAGTCATTTTTACATCTTCCCTCATATTTCTTTAAACACGGGAACTAGTTTTCAAGAGAAAAATTTCTCTCATTTTCAACCGACATTATGACTACCGGCTTTTCATTGGAATCTCCATCAATAATGTTGCCATCTTGTGTTGATTTGATGAACTTCGAGATGAAGTCATGTTCATTAGGAATCTCAAAATTCATGGATCTAAAGTTGTTCTTCTGAATATATATTTTCTCCCAAATTGTCAATTCTAAAGGTTTTTCCAAATGTTTTAAAAGTTGGGCCTCTTTTTCATTTTTATGATTCTCTAACAAACTGTGTGCTGCAATAGCTGATTTTTCAATTTCACCATTTTCAATATTTCTAAAATGTTCCTTCGTTACAGTGTCCAAATTCCTTTTTGTTTTTCCTATGTATACTGGACACTCGCATTCTTTAACCATTAGAACTAAAGAACACATAAGGAATGTAAAATAAGGGGAAGTAGAAAAATCTGCAGTGGCTGCTCATGCTTGGTCAGAAAAACACAAAATAGATGTAAACACAAAAATATCAAAACAGTTAGAAAACAAAAATGAACTCACCATATGGGAAAAAATCTATATACAGAAGAACAAGGAAAGAATTATGAACTTTGAAATTCCTGCAGAAAGGAACCTCATTAGTAAATTCATTGGACCAGAGGCAAAGAGAGCAGGAATCAAGAATCAGGGGCAATAACATGAGAAAATTCATGCTGTAATTGCTGATGATGGGGCTAAGAAGCTCTGAAACATATGTTCGACAAAAACAACTCTAAGAGGTATGAATGAACAGACCAAATGTTCTAATTATTAAACAAACCTCTTAATGTTACTTCCTATTGTATTTTAAAATAAGAAATTGAGTTTCTCTAATTTAACAAAGAAAAGATCTTCTTCTTCTTCCTTCCAAGTATTAGGCCAAGGCCTGTTACGATCCTATAGAAAATTTTCCCTCCAGCGTTTCATAGGATGGCCCAGTGATCTTCGTCCTCTTGGTATATAATTATAAACAGCTTTGGGGATCCGATTTGAACTCATTCTTTCAAGATGGTGTTTCCAATTTAGTTGGTACTCTTTAATATACTCCAAAATTGGCGTAGTCTTCAATTCTTTTAAGATATCGGTGTTCCTTTTCCGATCCCATCTGGTCTAACCCGCTGTTCTGCGCATGAATCTCATTTCACAAGCCGTTATTCTGCTTTCATGTTGTTTTTTTAGTGTCCATGCTTCACTACCCTAGGTCAACACTGGTCTAGCCAAAGTGTTATATAAACGTAATCTGGTGTTTTTTTGTACAAGGGATGGTTTCATAACTTGATTAACCCATTGGAGACACGTTTAAAGCGCCTAGCATGTTCACTGGGAACCCATTTAAATCTCCTCACCGCTACTCCGGCTGCGCTGGACTTTAAATCAGAATACAAAATACACATACTGTGTTCTATCACTTATGTTTTCAGATATTTTGTTTACCCCTGAATTTCTTTTAGTATCTTGTACTTTTACGAATAGCAAATGAATGTGGCCTACCTGCTACCCTCTGTTGTGCATTGTAAACCGTTATGTTTTGTTATTTTCAAGGCTGTGAAAGTTGACAAACATTTCAATAACCATCTTTTTGTAACAGTTCTCGGATATTGCCTTGAAAGTAAACACAAATCATATGTTCAAACAAGACCGAAAAAAATAACTAACGCAATATAATACTGTACATAATAAAATAAATAAAAATAAATATATGAAATATAAATAAGCATAGACCTATACATTATAAAATCAGGAAAAGTTCTTCGTATATTCTTTAATTATCTTAGTATATATCGACCTGTAATTATAAAATACTATAGATAAAACTGGACGAAACTGACCTAATATTTCTACCATCAGTAGCATGCACGGTTACGTTGTCACTGTATATTATTTCATCGTTCGAATCTTCGTTCCATGATAATTCACTACAATCACTGTCACATAACATTTCATCCACTACTTCACTTAGTTTCTCAATAGCAATACGATCTCTCCTATTTACGGACATATTGCAAAAAAAAATTACAGCTATGAATTTTAACAAATAAACACTGAATTTATATTCACTTATATTTTACCGTAATGAATGCCTACAGCTATAGTCTACTATTCTATAAATAATAACTAAAATAAACTATACAATACACTAGGCCTATACATATTTACTTTACATAAACAAACAACAAATTTTACTGACGGTGAATCGAAAATTTAAACCACTAAAAAAACCTAACTTCTTACAGTGGGGGTTATAACACAACAACGAGTGTAGGTCGTGGAGGAGCTCTTTGGACTTTCTACCTGCTCACGAGGGAGACTCGTTAAAAGTCTCCAATGAATTAATAATTCCTAAACTTTTATTATAACTAGTAACTTTTTCAGGGATATCCTTTTCATCCCAGATAGAGAGATAATATCCAAGATATTTAAATTGATTAGATCTCTCTAAAATGTTATTCTGGAGACAGATTTTACTTTGTATGGGGTCCTTCCCATGAAATGCCATAATTTTAGTTTTGTTAATTGATATTTCCATATTAAATTTGGCACCTATTTTTTGTAAATTATAAATTGATCGTTGCAAATCATTTTCAGAAAGTGCCAGGAGAGCTAAATCGTCTGCAAAAAGAATAGCATCGAGTTTGAGGTTCCTATTGATGGGTATATATCCTCGTTGTGTTTTCCTCCATTCATTTATTAATTTATTCATGTATATAATGAAAAGCACCGGTGAAAGTCCACATCCCTGTCTTACTCCAGTGTTGATCTTTTCCCAAGAAGATAATTTGCCATCTTGTTTAACAGAGATTTCATTATCTTTATAGATGTTGAAGATATTAGTAATATATTGTTGTGGAACGTTATCATCAGCTAAAATTTGTAGTAATATATTTCTGTCTACTTTGTCAAAAGATATATTCCGTAAACAAGCAAAATTGGAACATAACTTTGATTGCTGAGGAATTGTTGCATGATAGACTTTTTTATATCTATTACCTACATTTTGGACCTCACTTTGGGATCATCATGTATTATTGTATTTTTTTGTCTGTGTTACCGTGACTTTGCTATGTTTTTGTTGCTGTGATCTGTGTCTCCTTCCCCTTCCTGTCTTTTCTGAACGTACCCTTCCCCTATATTCTCTGTCTGCGTGAGAGAGGATGTCCATGCTAGCAACATGAGAACATAGTTCAGTCTTCTTCGATAATTGGAACCCTGAGTTTGGCGAGGGATTCTGAGTTGCAGATCCCTCGGCCACGACCAGATCTACATTGATTTATATTTCTGTTATTGGCTGTGAAGAAGCATATTTTCATTTCAGTGTGAGTGAATACAGTATATCAGAGTTAAGTACGTTGTATGATTTATATTTGTAATTATTGGGAAAGAAGAGTCTAAAATATGTTTTGTTTTCATTACTATTCTTTATATTTGACTTGCAGCCATATTTATTGTTAATTCTTTATTTCATGACTTACTGCTATGTTAAATATATTAATTTTAGTAAACTGTTTTGGTAATTCATTTATTGTATGCAAGGGTACTTATCTACATGAGTTCAGTTAGAGTACGTACTTTATTTTCCCCTACAAGCCTCACTCATGATTTGAATTAGAATAGCTTTAATAGCTTTGATAGATCAGTTTAGTATAAAGTTAATGTGCTTAAAATGTTTAAGACTAGCAGATGCTAAGAGAAGGAAATGAAACACGTCTACGTAAAATCGGGCCCAGCGCATAGACTCTCTGTTTTGATATATTCAGTATTTATTGTCGGTTCTCCTTATTTATTTGTAGTGACCTTGACTTAGTGTATTCATGATAATAAATACTGAATGTCACAATACAGCTATAATCGTATATCTCAGAAGTTATGGTATCTATGCCCATAGAGTTTAGGTATTGTTATTAGAGAATTAATAGATAACCCATGATTTGGGCATTAATAAAGGCGGAAAATAATAAAAGAGTCGATATAGATCACACCACTGACTGTACATTATGAAGGTATTTTCATCCTTCAAGCTCCATTACCAATCGCAGTGTCAGTTACACCAACTGCTTGCCTCTTTAGATTTGGTTTTATTATAATATGCAGCAATATACCAATCAAAAGAAGGAAACTAAGGGTATTGTTTGACCATTCTGCACCAACAGATCTAAGCATTTCACCTATACCTACAGTCATTAACCAACTCAAGAACTGGTAAGTAAGTGCTATAATTCCTGATGTAAATGATTCTGGCTCAGGATACGTAACCTCAATTGCAAAATCATATGCAACAGACATATAGGCAATTGAAAAAAATCTGAAACAAAAAAAAAAAAGAAATTAAACAAAGTTGGCTAAGTTAAAATTTTAAGAAATATAAAACAGTTCATATAATAAAGTTGGGAATTTTTACATTATGAGGTTTTCTCAATAAGAATAAAATTAATTGTAAATTCTTCTTACGTCATACATCTATGTTATTTAACACAGGACTGCAGTATCGGTAAACATCATTCCCATTGTCAGCTGTTTTCATGACTGTCAACTTTTTATTATGCTGGTAATTTTCTAAATTGCCATCTGATGTTGATTTGAAGAACTTTGTAATCAAATTTGGTTCATCCAGAAACTCAAAATTCATGGTTCTTGTATGGTTTTTTTAATGTATATATTTTCGCAAACTGTTAAATCCAAAGGTTTAGATAGATATTTCAAAAGTTTTGCTTCTTTTTCAATTCTATGATTTCTGGCACTTCAGTATTTTCATGACCATTGTTTTGTCGTCTTGAAGAGTCGTCTTTTGCTCCCTCTGTTGGTAGGCTGAAAAACCTCGAAATCAGGTCATTCTCTCCGGGAATTTCGAAGTTCATTAATTTCTCCTTTTTGTTTTTTTAATGTAAATTTTTTCCCAAACAGCGAGTTCTTTTGGTTTTTCTATTTGTTTTAATAATTTAGCCTTCTTTTCGAGAAGATGTTTTTCGGACCATGCATGGACAATCACTACAGATTTTTCTACTTCCCCTTTCTTGACGTTCCTGAGATGTTCTTTTACTCTGGTTTTCAAATTTCTCTTAGTTTTTCATATGTAGACTTTCTCATATCCTTCACATTTAATCTGATAAATCCCTAATTTGTTATCTTCTTCTATTTTCTCATTTTTGTTAGATTTAATTAATCTATTGAATGCTATAGTCATTTTTGGGTGCCAACCTTATGTTGAAATTATTAGTTTTTTTTTTTAACTTGTGGTGCTTCCTGAATTTTACATTTTCTTCTTTTACTTTTAGAAGAGTGCTTTGATTAATAAATGTTTGTCTTTTGAACTTATTTATTTTCTTCTGTATCATTCTTTCTTCAAAACCATTTTTTGTAGCCACATTGATTATGTGTTCTTTTTCTTTTTCATAATTTTCTTTGTTCATGGGTATGTTCACTAATCTATGTGTCAAACTATTGAAAACTGCTACTCTGTGAGCTATGTGATTGAAACCTGAAGCTTTTATATAGTTATCTATATGTGTCTTCTTTCTGTATATTCCAAATTCTATCTTATTTTCTTCATTCCTTCTTAAGTGTAGATTTAAAAATGGTATTTTTCTATTAATTTCCATTTTCATAGTGAACTTTGTAGTTTGATTAAATATATGTAGGAAATAACATTATGAGGTTTATTTTAATAATTACTAGCGTACCCAGCAGACGTTGTCCTGCCCGAACGTTCAATTCTCATGTCATGGGCGGACGATAAAAATATGTTACTTTTTTACCATAAAATTCAGAAATTAGGACATAATTAGATATTATTAAATAAGTTCACAAGAAAACCTCTTACAGCCTTCTGTTGTGGCTCAAGAAATGTGAATGATGACGTCACACAGTCATGAACATTAGAATTGTACCCTCCTTTGCAGATAAGTTAAGAATCGTCATATATCAATTATATTATTTTGAAAAAAAAAAGATAAATTTATGAGAGTGAGTCAAAACAGTTTTTTTTTTTTCCCCAGCTAGATTTCATTTCTGACCCACTGTGCACCAGTCCCATACTGGCCGACATTCCATGAGAAAAATTTCTTCCCCCATAGAGACTCGAACCAGTGCAAGTCCCTTAGTTCTGCGCCAAGACTTCTTGCTTTAACCACTCGGCTACGGCGCGAGACTCTTGGTATCAATGAAAGACAAAAATGGTTATTGTGAGTTATCCGTAAGAGATAAGGGACTATTGGTATCAATGAAAGACAAAAATGGTTTTTGTGAGTTATCCGTAAGAGATAAACATATGCTGTCGCGGACTTTTTTGTAGAGCTTTTTGAGATATTCAATTCTGTGTACATTAATTTTGTGTATTTCTTATGGTTTAGGCAGCGTAAGCCATTTAAGCGTCCAAAGAGCTACTTTTTTCACGTTTTCCACTACAAAGGGCGATTTTAAGGGTGTAGGAGTTGAGTATCACAACTCTCTTATAGCCTATGTTCATTCCGGGAATCTCCTGAACATTTTGCAAAAAACCCCATCACAATCGGATCAACGGTATGGCCATGCATAAAATACGAACAAACAAATATACAAACAAACAAACATTATTTTATATATAAGATATTTCACTTTGAATCTTCAGTAATTTCAATGCATCATCTATCTGTTTGTGATTAACTATTGCAATTATGTCATCCACATATCTGCACCAGAACTTGAAATCTTCAATGTGCATCTTACAAGGAACCTTACATATGTATAAAGACCATTTTAAACAAATGCTGGAAACAAAAGATATGGATGTCCAATACAAACTGTATACCAGTCAAAACTTACCCATTGAATCCATAGGTTAAATAAAGTGCAATTTGTGATTTTGTAGGTAGACTGTAAGTTATTGCCACCATTGTAACAAGCATTAGAACATAGAGTGAAACAGTCAGTGACCTGAAACAGATAGAGCAAATGGGCGATAAGAGTGTTTCCAGGATCTATCTGTACAAAAGATGGCTGGCTATTATTACTCATGTAATAACATTGCTTACCTATAACTATGTGTTCTATCAAGAATGAGCCCAAATATAAGTGATCCCACTATTCCTGCTGCTGTTGAAACTGTCCCCAAATTTCCTCCAAGTTCTTCTGCATGCTAGAAAATAAATTGTTTATTTCAGAAACAGCATAAGTCACAATTTTGACTATTTAGGTACAGAAGCAACATTACTATCAGCTCAAAAATGGTATTTTATAGAACAATGGAAATGTGTGTTGTGTGCATTTCTAATAACGCCCACTGCACTTTACTTGATTTGGGTTCTATACTAGGTGGATAGATGGCATTAAAGTGTCTATTTTTATTTTGGCAGACCACTTTACTTACAAGGGAACTGTTAACCTTTGCATGTTGAAACCCACCTTGTAATTTCTTCCAGAAAAGTATTGAGATGTACCAGGGCTGTGTCAAAAATTATATCTGCCATTTTTAACTGCAAGGCACTAAAATACAGTGCCAAATCTCTCATTTAAATTATTGGGAAGTAATACAACTCTCAAATGTTTAGATTGGATAACCTTCACTATACCGGCATCAAACGCCGAAGCCCTTCCTCCAATCCACTCCATTCTATACCCAAGCAGGGAGTCCAATTTCCTGTACAGTGGGTTGACATTGCTGGATTCTGGCTTCACGTATCTTCAGGCCTTGCGTTAATAAAAATGACAGATACATCTCACATACTTGTTCTCTGGAAAAAGAATTTCAGGGTAGGTTTCGGCATTGCAAGGGTTGTTGACAGTTCCCCTTGTTAGATGAATGTATTGTTTCTTGTTATTGAGTACAGAGAGGAGTGCAGGATGAGTTGTATGTTTAATGTGTTTTGAGTTGTATAAAGTATCCTTTATTTCAAATGAGGATGAAGAGAAGGAGAAGGTGTGGAATGAATGAAAGAAGGTTTGATAATTGAAACCAGGTGCTGCCACATAGCCTACTCTTATTGAAAAGGGCCAAGGTGGCCTCCTGGCTTAATATCCCCATCTGACAGACAAATTACTATCAACAGTAATTGATATGCCACCGACAATGCTAAAAGGTTGCTGATGTCAAAAGCATCGCAAAACAACAACAAAAGTTAGTAACATATATTCTGCTGATGATGGAAGTCGATTTCCGAAAGGCCTAAAATTCTTAAATTTTTAAAAAAAATTAATCTAGTTGAGAATGATGGCATCTGCCAAGTATATATTTTAATTATATTTGAAGAGAAAAATATTCACTCAGACTGGGGTTTGAACCCAGGACCTTAGGGTTTCTATGCCAATGCTCCACGAACTGAGCTATCTGAGCACTTTAATCTAAATGCACATTTTTCTCTTATACATTAATAATAAAAACATATATTTTAATATTTTACTTTGTGACTATTTATGTCAATGGAAATTCAGTATGAATTTTATCAGTATTGATTATTATTTTCATTGTTTATTATTATTATTTTTAAAAAATTAATTTGTAATGATGGTATAAGGTTGTTAAATTACCTCATATTCATACTGAACAAGTATCTGGTTGAGTAGAGTGCTTCCTGCACTCAGTACTCCGACACTTATACAATAAGCAACAACCAGTAGGACATAGCTCTTATTCAACAACAGTCTCTTCATGAGATTCATATAACCAGCTTTGTTCTCAGCTGCATATTTCTTCTGCATTGCTTGTTGAGGGCTTGGAGGCAATGGAGGTCTATTCTGGAAAACTGAAAAATCATACATATATCAAATGAATTGACTCAGACATCAGAGTGAATTTCAAGGTTTGGAAAACTCATTAGTCAAAGGTTAGAAATAAGACTTCTGTATTAATAAATTACAATACGAAGTAACATTAAGAGGTTCTTCTTAATAAATAAAGTTAATATAATATTATCTTACCTCATAAATTGTTATGTTCTATATGAACATGTTTCGATATGCCATGCGTACCATCATCTGCTTTTCCAAGTCAAATAGAACTCAACAATTTATGAGGTAAGATAATTCTGGATTCACCTTATTTATTAAGACTTCTGTACTTTATTTAACAATAGTTATAGCTGGACTGTTTACAAAAGCAGTTATGGCTGAAAACATATAATTTTCCTCTACCACACTGCCTCTATATTCACTATGCATTCCCCTCTGACGATTACCAATCAGAGTCATTCTCAGAACTCTCGTTGGAACACTAAAATTGCTACTATCTTCGTTCTCATTGGATAAGCAGATAATTATATTGTTCACTTCCATATACTTCCAGTCACAATAATTGCCTTCTTTTATAAACTGATAGTCAGCCACAGTGGTCTACTGGGCATGTTCCTTGCTTCTTGTCCTGAGGGTTGCAGCCATAGTCAATGGATTTTTTAAGGATGGAAAAAATCAAAGAGATAAGTCCTCTAGAAGGGACTTTAAGCCTGGCTCCCGAGTCTGAAGATTTTCAGGCTTGTAAAAGAACCACAAGCCTGAGTAAAAAGACCTCTGTGCAAAATTTACCAAACTTTTCGATCCTAGATGTCACTATGAGGTGGAATGCTGATCTTGAGTCACTCAATGACATCTATATGAAAACAAGTGTAACTAAATCAGTATGGTTGAATTTCTCCCCCATAGGAGGAGAATGTATAAGTCTTACTGAGGGACGCAAGGGCATACTACTACTAAAAAACTGATGCACATTGTAGACGATTTTGTGGGTTTAGACTCTGTGGCCTACCGGACTTGGATGACGAAGACATGCCATTGTAACTGCAAGATTGCACTTATTATTAGACTATTCTAAAAGCTTACTATATTTATATGGCATCCGCTTAAACTTGGGTGCGGCTGTACTCACAAGGAAACTGCCAACCATTGCATGCCAAAACCTACCTTGAAACTTCATCCAGAGAAGAACTGTGATGTACATAGTTCATGTCCAAAAAAATGATTTGCTGTTTTTAACAGGGGTCCTCATCTAGGGGATATGTGGATGGCGACCACAAGGTGCCCAAGCTGTGCAAAACATTTCTTCCACTTACTTGTGTTTTGCACTCTTTTAACTTTACTATCTAACCTCTCTTGGTTAACTCTTGTTTTTTCGACCCGACGCTATTAGGGCATCCGAGGGCTAGGGAGTCTTTCCTTTCTTCCATTTCTTCTTTCCTTTATTTTCTTTTCTTCTCCAGAAAAGCCTGACCAGAGGCTATAAGATGGCAGCCCCTTCACTGGTCTTGCCTTCCTTTGGCCAGCAACCAATTGAAGGGACTATTATTATGCTTTCAAGTCTTATACAGAATTTCCTGGAAGGACACTGGAGGGAAAATTTTCTATAGGATCGTAACAGGTCTTGGCCTAATACTTGGAAGGAAGAAGAAGAACTGCAAGACAGTAAAATCAAGCATCAAGTCTCTCATTTAAACTATGGGGAAGTAATACAACTCCTGTATTGGGAGACTGAAAACTCTAACTACCCACTGATCGTGCTGTGTTCTGCCTCACTCCACTCTGTGCTTAGCTCGTGTAGGAATGTACATCTGCTCTGCCATTGCTGGATTCTGGTTTTCATTTCTGTGCCTTGCATTTAAAACAGCAGATTTTTTTTTTTTGGAAACACAGTGCTTCTCTGGGAGAAATTTCAAAGTAGGTTTCGACATACAATGGTTGACTGTTCCCTTGTCAGTACAAACTAAAATGGAAATAACAGGTGACAGGTGTAAAAGTTGCTGTCTACATATCGTCGCTTAAGAAACAATCCCGCGTAACAGACACTTTTGGTGAAATTGACATTTTTATACTGTTAGCATCACTGAAGAAGTACACTTAGTTCAAACATAGATTAGGATGAAATTTTGTACCATGACCTTGCTAAATTTATAGATACAGTGGTTTCAATCTATAGGTACTAAGGAGAAAAATAAACAGTGTTTTGTTTCTCGTGTAAGATTTGTATTTTGTTAGTTATGCAGTATTGTTTTTTAAGCGACGATATGTTTTCTTGCTATGAAAGTAGATCTTTTTATATCTAAAATACTTACATAATAAAGTAAGAATGAAAACTGCAACATTATAACCTCCTACTATGTAGAATACATTGAGAAGGTCATTCCCGATCTCTTCAACATTTGGATGGTCATGTACCATCAATGGCGTAATCAGGAAACTGCATATAATTCCAAACTATAAAACAAAATAATAAGAGTAAAAATAATACACCATATCTCTAATGAAAGTCACACCTTGCTAAACTTATAATTCAAATGCAGGCTGATGTTTGATGGCTCATAAGATGCACTGGTCTTACTAAACCAATACCTTGGTACTATAGAACCCATAGGTTCATGGCCACGTGGACATAAGCTCTCCATATATCCATATCCTGAGGTAATGTTTTCTAAATCATCCCCTGTATAACTTACTTCTCTCAAATGATGATTTATGTCTTTCTCGCACCTCATTCTTAGCCTACTTCTGCGTGTTTTTCCTCCGGTTTTGCTACAAGGAGTTTCCATGTTCTTCTTTCATTCCCCATTTGTGCCACATGTCCTGACCATCACAGTCTTCACTGCTCTTATTATAACTGGTTTCCCACAAAGATCATGTAGCTCACTTCTCCATTTGCCTGTCTGTTCATCTCTCTTTGGTCCAAATATTAACCATAACTGAGGTATATTTTTTCAAAATCCAACAGCCTCATGGGCTAATGATCAGCGCTTCTGACTACTGTTGTTGAGGTCACGGGTTCAATTCCTGGTCAAATCATAGGAATTTTTCCTTAAAGGTAATCATTCCTGTGGTTGCCCATGGTTTGGAATTTAGGTTAAGTTTAGGTTAAGAAATCTCCTGGCGCTCCATTATCATTTATCACCCATCATATCATCAGGGTAACATAACTCTGCCTTCTAAGCGTTCCAACTTCAGAAGTAGGTTACAATTAAGCCAATGCCAGGAGAGAACACCAGAAATGTCAAAATGACAATCTGGGGTACTGAATAAAGAAAATCTACTTCAACACTTTGAGTCCTGCGGTGGTACTAGTACTATGCATTTAAATGACACTGAAGCCAGAGAAAATTAATTCCCTCGGCATACCTGTGCCGAGGGATTTAATTTTTTCCAGCTTCAGTTTCATTTAAATGCCATGGTACTAGTACCACTGCAGGACTCAAAGTGTTAAACATAGTTTGAGCTATCAAGTAATTTATTACTATACAATATTGGTCATTATTATTCCATTTGGGTAGATTTTTCTGAAAAAGATTCTAAATAATTTATTTTTAAAACCAGCATGCATACTATCATCATCATCATCATCATCCTGCCAGGTATTAGTCCTAGAAGAACTGTTACGACCTGAGAAAGCAGTTTTCATGCCATCTTTTCATACATCGACCAAGTGACCATTTCCCATTTGGACAGTAGTTCATTATTGCCTTGGGGATCCTGGATCTAGCCATTCTTGAACATGTTCCTTCCAGTTTAGTTGATATCTGGAGATTTAGTCATTGGTGACACACTAAGTTCTTGAAGGATTTCTACATTTTTCTTTCAATCCCATTTGGCGTAACCAGCTGTTCGGCGCATAAATTTCATCTCACAAGCTGTTAGTCTGCTTTCATCTCTACATACCATTAAAAATTTATATTATGATAATTAGTTATGGCTTCTGAAAATCAGGTATCTACAGCATAATAAATATGTAGATATCAGGTTTTGAAAAAATGCACCTCATTATTTGAAAGTAGATTATAAAGGGAATGACTGAAAAATAATAGTTCAGATTACTGATGTCTCCAGGTTTGATAGCATCAGTGAGTTAGTTTGACATAACAAATTCCAGAGCCCGTTAATGCTTTACAGATCCAATTGAAGCAATAGTAGTAATACCTGATTTCCAATCACCCCAATGGCACATGCTGTTGCTACTTCTTTTTCTCCAAACCAGACTGCAGCAATAACAGGTGGAATACTCAACATAAACACTTGAGCCACTGCGACAACTGTCTGCCCAATACAATAAATCCAAAATAAATCTCGACCAGCTGATGCTATTTTAATGCAAGCACCTGCTGCTGTACCAAATGTGCCCAGAATCATTGGCCATCTCAGACCCTGCAACATCAAATAAATATAATTTGGATGGATATGTAAAGAGAAATGTGGAAAACAATGTATCTAGCTAGTAAGGAAGATAATTTTTTTCTTCAGTACTATGTACAGAGGGATATTTTGAGTTGTCAATGGCTATGAGAAATGAATTGTCCAAATTATGTAAAAAAAAAAGTTCTGAAAAATACAAAAATGGGTATTGGTATAATTGGTATAAATACTGTGACGCGTTGTAGTAGCATCGTTTAAAATGCGCGGGCCGGTGAGAGAAACCTCATATTGGTGGACTGGATTGGCAAATAGCCAATCGCGAGTCGAGTGATCCACCGAATTTTCTCGGCTAATAAGCCAGAGAGTTCTACGAACATCTATTCCTCCGTTCGAGAAACATTGAAGACGAGAGGGTTCCATGTAGAAACACCTCATTCATGGACCTGGAAATTTCCGTCTACTCACCTATAAATTGTGGTGAGAGTGGAACGACCCCCCCCCCCAGTCTAGTTCAGCATTGGATGATGAGAGGTTAAGTGTGTGAGAAACTGTGAGGAAGGACTGTGTCTGCAACTGTGTTAGAAGTGATTGTCATATAAACCTTCAAAGAAAAATAGTTGTGAAATAAAATTGTGATTAAAGTTTTGTGATAATTGTGAGAAGAAAATAAAGTGAAAAGAAAAATTGTATATAACATCAGTGTACTTATTTAAGTCTAAATAAGTTAAAGGAAAACCCTGGGCCATTTGGGACAATACTTTATATGGTCTAAACCAGTTACAATATCTTTATCCAACACACTAATAAATATAAAAAGAAAATTTATTTTGGAGGCAAACATAACTATTTATGTACTGGTTTTAATCAAATTATTATCCTTTTAGTTATATTATTATATTATACTCCACCATTGCTGGTCCCAAGTTTGGATGAGAAAGGAGGAAGGGGAAGAGTAACACCTTGTTAAAAAAACCTAGATTCAGCTGACCCGGCTGATAGTTCCTTGTGAGGGTCCCTAGCCAGGGTTATGGTGAAGACCCCAATGGCGGATGCAGCAGAGTAGGAGACCTATGATATGGTGCAGATGGCAGATGAGGCAATAAAGGGTGTATCAGACTCTTAGCTGCAGTGAAAGCAACTGATCTATGGTGGACTCCAGAAAAAGTCTCTGGTCCACCAGGTTGGGAGTTGATACTATGGGCCAGCTCCTCAAACATTGTAAAAAAAACTTAATGCTAAAATATATAGCCTCAGATATGAAATACATACGACAAAAACAAAGAAGTATTGAAATGAATACCTCCGGAAAAGGGAAATGTGGTAGACCAAAGCCAACATGGATAAAGGAAAGACATGTAAGATCGGGAAGTGTGGAAAAAAAAAAATATTTTGGTTGAGGAAACCTGTATATAACAGAAATAATTCTTAAATAAATAAAAAAGTTATATTATTATTATTATTATTATTATTATTATTATTATTTCATTATTATCATTACTGTTATAATAATAATGATAATAGTAATTATTATTATTTTTGTTTAATATATTTTGTGTTTGAACAGTCTCATGGGCAAGTGGTCAGCATTTCTGACAACAGTTCATGAGGTTTCAGTTCGATTCCCAGTCAGACCATAGGAATTTTTCCTTAAAAAGATAATTATTTCTGTGGTTGCCCATGATCTGGAATTTAGGTTAAGTTTAGGTTAAGGACTCTCCTGGCACTTCATTATCATTTATCACCCATCATATCATCAGGGTAATGTAACTCTGCCTTCCAGGTGCCCCAATCTAAGAAATTGATTATAATTCCACCAATGCCAGGGAAGATTGCCAGAAATGTTATAAAAATTGGGATGGCATTGGACAAAAATAACTTTCTTAACCCTCTGCATGCCACTGGTAAAATATCTTGTGTCGGAGATTTAAATTGCATCTGCCGATGTGATTGGCTTTGCAACTAGTTTAAGTATATTGTCTGGCAGGTAATGAACAGAAGCACCAGAGCCGATCTAATCAGCTCACGGCACCTAAAGGGTTAAGAGCACTTTTGGTACATTTGTATATTATGTATTCTACTTCATCTTTCCTCATGAAACCTTTTGGGAGTTTGAGCAAATTATATGTTATTAGTTTAATTATATTTACTTCATTTCCATTTTCATTAATGCAGTTTAACCTCTCACCATATAGGTACTTTTACATGCTACAAGCCACCCAGATCTTACAGTGACACGACCTGTTGGAAGAGAGATTTTTAAGAGTGGATCACATACATATTTTTTTGATCACACACAGACATGAAGAGCCTCCCCAAAATGAGTGATCTTCTCAATGTTAGGGCCTCCTCCAAGACAACACAACATTAAGATGAAAAATGCCATTTATACATATATTCATAGTAAATATGGCAAATATGATGATGATTATGATGGCCAGATGATGTTTGCAGACCGTTTAGGCCTTAAAGTTTCCTGACATTTGTGTTACAGGAATCCCAAAAGAAAACCATGACCCAGAAAACTTGTCCTGACTGGAGATTGAACTCAAGCCTTCAGGTTATGAGGCATCAACATTATCCCAAGACCACAGCAATGGACATAGTTACTTCATAATTATTAATACCTACATAATTTAAACCTTGGAAATGGAAGAAGAGTCCTTATGGTCTTGAGTTTATCAGGTAAAATAAAACTATTATCATTATTATTACCCAGCCATGTTTTGCTATAGCTGAATCTGATATGAAATGAATGGGAAAGTAAATAAAAGTATTCTAGCGAGAATAGAATCACCGAGAAAACACATCATTCAATTCAGTACCTGGCCTGCATTGCTGTGGTTATATGGATTGAAATGAAAGGAAGAAAACAGATTTTTTTTCACAGAAAATGTTTTTTTATTGTGAAGCTAATAATTTGACTACATTTTTTGTTTGTCCGTTTTCTGCATAAACATAAAGACCACATGGTTTACCAATTCTGGAGCCTGTGACATATAATTGTCCATGAGAGAAGCAATCTTCTTTAAATTCAAACTGTACACTTATAAAGCTTGCCCTTGCACTTTTTTGATATTCATAATGAATGCAAGGCATATTGGAAATTGAAGTCATTTGAACTCGAATACACGCATATTTGAATGCAACATTATGTCAAAATTTCATTTATTGTATTGTAAGCCTATATTTTCCCTTTACAGAGATTTAGATGCTCTCCCCCTACAGGGAAGAATTTGAACCATACTAATTTAGTTACACTTGTTTTCGTATAGATGTCATTTTGAGTGGTACGTGGTCAGCGTTCCGCCTCATACTGACATCTAGGAAACCAAGGTAGTACCAGGTCGGGAAAATTTCATTTTATTTTAAATATATGCACGTATTGAAATGTAACGTTGTGTCAAAATTTCAAGTCAATTGACCGACTATTTTTTTGAGTTTTGCAACCACAAACATACGCAGGCAGAATTTTCATATATAAAGATTATCATCATCATCATTACCACCACCATCATTATAGTTATTGTTAGTGTTACCACTACCATATCGTTATTACTTTTTTAAATTTTATTTCAGGATTATTTCTGTTATTGTAAATCAATGGTAAAGAGAAAAATTTTTTGCCTGAACCGGGAATCGAACCCCGAACCTTTAGCTTTCCGTACTAACGCCACTTAGCTAATTCAGGCTTCATTCCCATGATTTACAATAATTTAACTGTGTTCATTAATTTACTTATTTCCATCATACAGTGGAGGAAATTGGTATAAAGGCACTTGTTAAAAGTGTTAACACAGGTTTATTTACTCTTTCTTTGGCATTTTTCTATATTAACTTAGGAGGTGATTGAGTATAAAACACACACAAATAATGTCAAAATTAATTATCCATTTCCATCCAAAAAAGTACATGAAAACTGAAACCACTCTCACATATGGGTGGAAATTAGTATAAAGGCACTTTGTGTATTTCACAGATTAAACCAAAAAGACTGAGCGCAAAGTTTACAACAAAATTCTAAAATTTAGTTGAACCTCCATCATCATCACTCCGGGATTAGGCAATTGCCCGTTCCGACTTCATATTGCATCAGCCCAACGTCTTCTAGGTCTTCCAACATCACGCCTTCCTCTTGCTTGATAATTTCTGGCTAACAATGGATATCTCTCCTTACTCATTCCATCCATGTGATCAATCCATTTCTGTCTGTAATTCGTGACTTTATCCAATAAAGGCTGTACTTTCAATTCTTCTCTTATATCCTCATTTCTTATTCTATCAAGTCTTGTACATCCTTTTACTTGTCTTAGGAACCTCATCTCCGCCGTCTGTATTCTATCCTTCTGTTTTTTTACTGGAGCCCAAGTTTCACATCCATACAGTATTGTGGGAACCGCCATAACAATTACACATTTTTATCTTGGTTTCTTTTCTAATTTTATTTTTGAATGTTCTCTGTATTGTTCCACCACACCGTCTGAAATGTATTTATTTTGGAGTCAATATCTCTTCTCCACATTGTAGCCAACATCACAGCCCAAATATTTGAAACTAGACACCTGTTCTATATTTTTGATTTTCTAAAATAATTTTGGATCTCACTGGATCTCTTCCTCTAAAAGCCATAGTCTTCGTTTTCCTTACAGAAAATCTTTAGATCATATAATTTACATATTTCATTTAATGCATGCATTGATTTCTGTAAGTCGTCTTCATTTTTCTGTATTATGATTACATCGTCAGCAAATAGAAGATTATTTATGCACACTTTATTATCTATTCTTATTCCTGGATTCACTAAAACTTTCCATTTACTTAAAATATCGTCTATATATATATATATATATATATATATATTAAACAAAGTGGGTGATAAACTACATCCTTGTCGTAATCCAGTATTTGTTTTGATTGTATCTGTTCTTTTGAATCCGGTATCTATAATTATATTTGTGTCTTCATATAATTTCTTTATTGTTTCAACAAGGCACAGCGGGTATCCTTTCATTCGTAATATTTCCCATAATTTTTGTCTGTTTACTCGATCGAAGGCCTTATCCAAATCTATAAATCCTATGTGAGTTTCTAAGTTATGTTCTCTTCTCTTTTCTATGAGTTGTTTCAGTGTAAAGACATTGTCTATACATGATCTTCCCTTTCTGAATCCACTTTGATTTTCATTTATTATTACTTCTGTTATGTTTCTCAATCTATTATTTATTATTTTCGTATATATCATGTAGCCAGTATTCATTAAGCTAATCCCTCTGTAATTCTCGCAATTTCTCCGGTCTCCTCTCTTAAATATATTCTTCATAATTGCTGTTTTCCAAGTGGTTGGAATCTCATAGATCTGCCAACATATATTAATTAAATGAAGTATTCGTAGTTTACACAATATTCCACTATATTTGACTAACTCCATATTTATATTATCTATACCTGTTGCTTTCCTATTCTTAGTGGTTTTCAGAGCCATTTCTAATTCATTTATGTCTATTACATCAATATTTTCCACTTTTATTTCTTCCTCGTTGTTCTCTTTTTCTTCAATTTCCTCCTTTTTCCAAAGTTTTTCATAATGTTGTATCCATTCTTGTTCTGGGATTATATTCAATCTGGCAGAATCTTTCTCAGTCTGATTGAGATGTTTCACTAATTTATAACCTATTTCTTGTCTTTCATATATATCATGTTCTAATGAGCTTATAAATTGATCCCATGGCTCCTGATGGGCTTTTCTTATAATGCTTTTAGCAATTCTCCTTTTCATTTTATATTCCTCGTAAGATTCTTCTGTTTTCAGTCGTAAGTATGTATGATATGCTTTTTGTTTTTCATTCACTGCATTTTGTATATTCGCATTCCAAGTTCTCAAGCCCTTCCTATTTCTTATTCTATTTTTCTTTCCTAATATCTCATTTGTTGTTTTATGTATTACATTTGATATATTTTCCCATTCGATATTTATATCTTCTGACGTCGCTATCTCTGATATATATTTATTCATTCTGCTTTCATAATGTTGTCTAATACTTTGATCTTGTAATAAATATACTTTATATACTTCTTCTTGGTTTCTTTTGTTCTTTATGTTATTTTTCCGCCATTTAGCTATTTTGTTTATTTTACTTATCACGAGATAGTGATCAGAGTATATATCGCTGCCTCTATGTACTCTCACATCTGTTACCAAGGCTCCAAGCTTTTTGTTTACGATTAAATAGTCAAATATTGATCTTGAGTTATATCCACTTCTTATATATTTATGTATGTCCTTTTTTCGGTAATAGGTATTCATTATTTTTAATTGATTATATGTTGAAAACTGTCTCAAATCCTGTCCATTATCATTTATTGTTATTTCTCCATTATATCCTATTACATTAGGTATAGGGACATTGCCTACTCTGGCATTTGAGTCTCCACTTATTATTAGATGATGATCTTTTGTATATTTATCAACTTTTGTTTGTAATGTTTTATAAAATTTTTTTGTTTCTTCTTTCTTACCTTCCTCTGGGGCATACACAGCAATTATCATCATATATCCTCTTTCAATTTTAAATCTGGCTATCAGGATTCTTTCATTTATAAACTCATAGCTATTCAATTTGTTCTTCCATTTTTCATCTATTAAAATTGCTACTCCACACTGCGCTCTTGTTGTCTGTTCTACTCCGCTATACAACATAGTATAGTGTTTTAAGTCCTTTGTTCCTTTTAGTTTCTTTTTTGTTTCTGTTATTGTTGCTATATTTATTTCTTTTTTCTTTAATTCTCTTTCTAATTCTTCTTCTTTTGTATTTATTCCCCTTACATTCCAATTTTGAACCTTCATTGTTGTTAATTACTTGGAAGATTCTCTTTGGCATTGACTTGATGAGGGTGTTTATTTCTTCCACTGAGATTGAAGCCCACTCTTCCTGAATAACATTTTTCTGCTCAGTCACTGTCCCAAACTGCCGTCCATTGCGATACACACGCCTTGCCAGGATCCCCCATAAGTTCTCAATCGGGTTTAAATCAGGACTTCTGACTGGCCACGTCAAAAGTGGTATTTCTTTCTTCCTGAACCACTCCTTTGATTTGGCAGACACGTGAATGGAAGCATTATCTTGCTGAAAAATTAGATCTTCGCCAAATTCCTCATACATTCGTATCAATTAGGACTCCAGAAGCTCCTCAGTGTAGGACTCAGAATTCATCTTGATGCGTATCCATGCTATTTTTGATCTTCCTTTAAAGCAGAATGCTGCCCAAATCATAATGCCTCCACCACCGAAGTTTGTACTCATTCTAACTTGCTCTTCAGTACGGAGGTCGTTCCAGTAATACTGAAAGCTATCAGGCCCGTCCAGATTAAACTTCTCGTCACTGAATATTACTTTATTCCATTCTGAGGTCCAGAACATGTGTTCTTCAGCAAAAGTCATTCTAACTTTCTTATGTGCATTGTTCAGAGGTGTCTTTTTTTTTAATTTTAGGTTCTTGTCTTCTGACAGAATTTGTCTTACTCGTCTGACTGTTACTGGCAACTTCAAATCTGCCTGGATTTGAGAAGAAAATATACTCTTACCTTTTGCTTTACGTAAAATGAGACGTTTAGTGCGCTCAGACAATATTCTTGCCCGTCCATATTTCCCATTTTTTCATATTGTGAGCCCAGTTTGACAAAATTATCAATGGCGCACCTTGAAGCCCCAATTTCGTAGGTATTTGTCTATTGGAAAGGCCCATCTCCTTCAAGGCACTAACTCTTATTTTCTCTTCATTTGATAGAGGCTTTCCATGCGGCATTGTACGTACTACTGACTTGTAACTGATGAACAACGCTCACAGACACGTCGTCTCCATGTAATTGCAGTGTTTTGTTTACATTTATGTCTCTGTAAGAGCCAGAAGTTGACCTGCCTTTATACCGATTTCCACCCTTAGGACAGCATTTTCTTAGTTTTTACGTAATATTTACGTATATAATAAATACAAAATGAGGAGACCTGTATGAAATTATGTCCAAGATAATTATATGTAATCTATGACACACATATGGTATTTGCATAAATATTTCAGGTTGTTTTACTACTAAAAGTTAGTGCCTTTATACCAATTTCCTCCACTGTAGTAATAGCTTTAGCTTCCCAATATTAATTCAATAAATAAGGCTATAGCTGTGTGGAATTCCTTCATGTCTTCTTAATGTAGAAGCCATTCATTGTGTATTTGTGAATGATAATTCATTGCATTTGAATGTGGGACCAGTAGAGTAAGGTAAAGGAAGGATTTCTGCTTGAATGGGAATGAAGCCTGAATTAGCTCAGTTGACAGAGCGTTAGCACAGAAAGCTAAAGGTTCAGAGTTTGATTCCCGGTTCAGGCAAAAAATTTTCTCTTTACCATTGATTTACAATAATTTAATTGTGTTCATTAATTTACTTATTTCTATCGTAGTAATAGCTTTAGCTTCTCAATATTAATTTAATAATTATTTATGTTATTTACACATGTATCCTCAACCAAAATATACAATTTTTTTCTTCCACACTTCCTGGTCTTGCATGTCTGCTTCTGTCATATTTCTCTTCTTCGTGTTGTCTTGAATTCCCTTTATCCACATTGGCTTTGGTCTACTGCATTTCCCTTTCCAGGAGCTATCCATTTCAATTCTTCTTTGTTCATTTCTGTGTCCCTCCTTCTCATTATATACCCATACCATCTTAGTTGGATTTCTTCAATTTCTTCTACAATATCCTTTCCTACATTCATGATTTCTCTTATTGCATTATTTTTTATTTTTATATTCTTGCCGATCTTCTTAAAAGTCAATTTCTGTGACTAATAATTTATTTCTGCATTTTTGCTTCAATGTCCATGTTTCTGCACCATATAATAAAATACTCTCCACAATTGTGTTATATATTAATAATTTAGTCCTCTTGATTATATTCCTACTCCATAAAATTATAATCATTCTTGTTGTCAATATTTTATACTGGATTAAGCCAACATTTAATTAATTATTATTTTTGACAGAAAGTTCAGGTGCTTTTAGCACAGTTGATCCTTGTATGTGAATTTATTACTCTTTTTTTAAAATCATGATAGAGTTTGAGATAATTTTGGGACTTTTACCATCTTCCTTCGCCAAGAAGTCAGCTGTATCATTTAGCACTCACTCCATAGCATAACATAACTGATTCATTAATCTGAAATTTGTTTTATTACCTCACACTCTAAAATCAGCCTTGCTATATCTTGTAACAGACTCAAAATTTTATCAGTTTTCCCTTCAACTAAGTAAATATAATAATTATTTCTGTTATTTACACAGGTATCCTCAACCAAAATATACAATTTTTTTCAAAGTGTGATTCCAGTCCTAAACTGTTTATTATTAGCAGAGAAATTAGCGTAAACATAAGATTAAATTAAAATGTTTCATACCTCACCTCATAACCAGTAAATAGTGTTTATACTCCGTTTGCTCAATTAAGAGAATCCTCCCGCATATATTTTCAAAAGGTTGCTGCGTGGCCAGTCGGAGGGTGGGAGCAACTAGCCGTAGTTTCTAAAATATGTTAACACTCATCATTGAAAAAAACCTCACATAGCACAATTCATACATCAACTCACCACTAAATGCAATACAAAAGTGTACAAAACCTTCCAAAGAAAGAAAGAAAGAATTTCTGACCCTTCCTATACCTGATGCTGGCCTTCAAGTAGACAGACAATTCACCCCCCGCCCCTAGTCCCTTCAAATATGTGCACGGGAAGATTCTCTTAACTTAGCAAATGGACTATAGTAGCTTCCTATTATTCTCTAAAACCATTAGGTGTAGAAGTTGACCTGAAACAAAGGTTTAATAATCCCTCTAGTGGTCACAATTTTTTATGTTGCACTATGAATACTGGATATGAGGTGAGTATGAAACATTTTAATGTAATCTTAAATTAAAACCTCATAGTAATTTTTTCCCTATAAAAGTTCAATAGCATAAACATATTTTTAAAAAGTCTATAATAAGGATTCATACACCCATCATACGGTATCAATCACATAGCAAGAAAAGTTGGTTCAAGAACACCAGTGTTTCATTTTATTGCAAATACAACAGGGCATAACTGCAATGACAATAAAAAATGGATAAAAGACTTGAGCCAGATGCGATATATACTTATGTATTATACCGGAAGATAGAGGGAAAAATAATCACCTTTAAAACTCTGATGAAATCATACTCGAAATTTATACAAAGGCTTTAAGTAATACAAAAAGGGGGAAAAAATTAATAAAATATTAGAATATCATGGAAAATGCATGTCACAACCCAACAGGACAGATTTTAAATCAACATGTTTTCAAACAATTAGGACACACTTACGAAAGCTTAGATAAGCAGAAAATATTGTACCTTTTGAATAACACATTATATAAGGGAAGCAAACATCTTATACAACTTGGCCCTGACGAAAACCAAAATTATTACCAAAGATTAGGAAATAATGCTATGGCCGCCATAGGTTCGAGCATTGGATGAGGAGCTAAATTATCGAATATGTACTCGCGATTTTTAGGCAAAAAAATCAGATGGAAAGCAGACATTGTAGGAATCACTTTTGGATGGACATGATTTTGAACCTCGGGTTGTGTAAGTTTAAAAACAATTTTCTATAAAATTCCAGGTGAATATATCACTGAAAAATATTGTTTGAATAATTTTAAAAAAAAAACCGAAAATATTAATTCTCTTTAGCTTTGAATGAATTACGGTCGGTTGTCAGCTTGGCAACCTTGCACATTCCAACCCTCTTTCCAAAGCCTTGACAAGCTCCCTGTCACTACTGCTCAAGCTAATAAGTATTAGTTAAATAAAATATGCATAGAAATTATTGACTTCACGCCCTTTTTCGCTACCACTATAATCTGACCTATCCAGGTCGTAACACATTTAGACCATAACAATACTTCAAGAAGTAACACAAGGAAAATTATGTTGATGGTTACATTCTGAAATACAAATTCTTTTTTGAGTTATGTCTGGATCTATAACTTGAATAGCCACTTCAAAATCTGATTAAGATTACTGATTTTTACAATTTATTAATTTGATACAGCTAATTTTGAATCTGTTATTATAATTTTTGTCCACCGCTGTTGGTCTCGAGGTAGCATGCTGCCTTGTCATGCAGCAGGTCTGGGTTCGATCCCCGGTCAGGGCAGTTTTCTGGATAAGGTTTTTATCGGGGTTCTTCCTCACCTGTAAGACAAATGTCAGGAAAAATTTAAGGTCCAAACGGTCCCTGAAATCATATGGCCATCATCATCATCCTTATCATTATCATCATCATCATCCTTCACTGGTGTGGAAAGCAACGGGAAGCTACCACACCTACAATTCCCTAGTAAAGCTGCAAGCATAGCATGAAAATGCTATGATTGCAGTGAAGGACCTGCCTTTAGGCAGAATTACTATGGATGGATTATCATTATTATTCCAATGCTGTTTATTAAATTTATCATTTGTCACTGAATGACAAATTGTATTTGAACAGAAAAATGTATGCCTAAACTAGAATTTGAACTCGAGGTCTCTGGTTTTGGATTATTATTATTATTATTATTATTATTATTATTATTATTATTAATTATTATCATTATTATTTATCCATAGATACTTTTAAGTTCTAAGGACATAAACATCTATTTATTTATTACAATTTAATTTTTCATATTTATATTTTTTTTATTCTTATTTATTTACTTTTATTATTTTTGGGATTTATCTACAATATAGTAGCTTTCCCTCATCCTAAAAAAATTTGCCTTCTCCAGTTGTAGTGGTCCCAAAAATCCTCATCATAAGTCACATTTCAGTCATAATTCTTCTCACACCAATCATCTAACCTTTTTTAAGTCTTCCCTATCTTCTTTTACCATTTGTATTATACCATGGTATTCATATTTACAATTTTATTATTTTTATGTTACTATAAAATGAGTTTTGGTAATTAAATTCCATACCAGAATTTGCCTTGAAAATTGAGAAAAACCAGAAAAAAACTTCAGTCAGGTTGGTTGGCACTGGAGTTGAACTCAGGACCTCCTGAATGTGAGTCTCAAATTCTAATACATGAGCCAACTCACTCAGTTTTGAATCTATTCAATTTAAATTCCACAAAATGTGTATACGTATTCTGGACTCATTAAGCTACTTCCTTACCACTTTCTTCATAAGATGAGATGCTGGAAATATGAACGGGATATAAGACACCATAAACACCAATGATGTCCAGTCCACTGCCGAACTGTCAACATTATAATATTCTGTGATGAGATTTGCAATGATGGAATACTGAAGCCACTGTGAACTGCTACCAATCTCAAAACAGACAAATATGAAAAGCATAACCCATCTTCTGTGATATAATTTCCATTTATCAATCTCTTTTGCTTCTGTATTAGAAATGGTACTTATAACAGCCATAATATAATCTATACATTAATCTGTGCTTAGCGTTATATGTACTCCTGCAGAACAGAACAATCTAGATTTAAATCTGTGGGAAACTTTTATTATCTCTGATAAAGATTACTTTAATTGAAGATAAGATGATTATTGTGTAACCTTTGTAATTACACTTGTATTTATTTGATCATGTTAAGTAGGATTAAGAAAGTGCAATCATTGTTCAAATATTAGTTGATTCGTCGCTGGTAAATACAGAATTTATTAAATGTGGAACAAAATAAAAATTTATTTAACTTTTATAGGAATTAATCACTATGAGGTTTAATTTATGGTGAAATTAAATGTTTCTTACCTCTCCTCATATAGATCTTCTAAGTAGATCGCGATTTCAAGACCATAACGGTCTCATCTTCAGTACTTCTTTGGCGATTGATGTTATGTCGATTGGAAGAAACTCTTCTTCTTCCCTCTGTTGGTGGACCGATGAACCTCTGGATCAGGTCAAAATTTGCGGGATTTCAAAGTTCATAAGTTTTCCTTTGTTTTTCTGAATGTGGATCTTTTCCCAAACCGTGAGTTCCTTTTGTTTGTCTATTTGTTTAATTAGATTGGCTTTTGATTCAATGAAATGTTCTTCGGACCAAGCATAAGCAGATATTGCTGACTTTTCCATTTCTCCATTTTTGATGTTTCTAAGATGTTCTTTCACCCTTGTTTTCAAATTGCTTTTCGTTTTTCCAATATACATTTTGTCACAATCCCATAAACCAATAAAAATGAAAGAACTGAAAATGAAAACAAATCAGGAATTTATCAGATCAAATGCAGGGATTGTGACAAAATTTATATTGGAAAAAGAAAAGAAATTTGAAAACAAGGGTGGAAGAACATCTCAGAAACATAAAAAATGGAGAAGTGGAAAAGTCAGCAGTATCTGCTCATGCTTGGTCCGAAAAACATTTCATTGAATCAAAAGCTAATCTAATTAAACAAATAGACAAACAAAAGGAACTCATGGTTTGGGAAAAGATCCACATTCAGAAAAACAAAAGAAAACTTATGAACTTTGAAATCCCGCAAATTTTGACCTGATCCAGAGGTCCATCGGTCCACCAACAGAGGGAAGAAGAAGAGTTTCTTCCGATCGACATAACATCAGTCGCCAAAGAAGTACTGAAGATGAGACCGTTATGGTCTCGAAATCGCGATCTACTTAGAAGATCTATATGAGGAGAGGTAAGAAACATTTAATTTCACTATAAAAAAAATTGAATTACTAAGAAAATTATTCAAAGACTGCTTAAATGATGAAGAGGTACTACAAGAATGGAAACAGGGACTTGTAACAGTAATTTACAGAAAGGGAAAAAAGAGATGAATGTAAGATTTATAGAGGAATTATAGTTTTAAATAAATTCAGAAAATCGGCCATTTGTACAGGAGAATACCAATATTAATTTTTTTTTTCAGAAGAGTAATATCAAAATAGAGAAAAGGAGGTACAAGCAGGATATAGAGCAGAAAGATCAACAGCTGATCTTGTATTTGTAATCAATCAGTTAGTTAAGGATGACTGAGATCTCAGGTATTGGTACAAATTTTATTTTTTAACTTTTACACAGTGACCTCAATGCTGTTTTGTAATGAATTTTAAAAGAAGTGACTCACTAGCCAGTCAGACAAAGATAAGCTTTAAATATATTCTAGTTCTCCTTCAGGACAACTGAGATTTCAGGAACATATTTTTTTTTTTAATTTTTACACAGTGACCTTAGCAGTGTTTTGTAATGAATTTTAAAAGTATTGAATCAAACAGTTGATAGAAAAGACTGAAATATTAGGATAATATATTCATTTTTATGTTTGTTAATTTAGAAAAAGCATATGATAGTGTTACACAATTGTTACTCATATGGAGATCTAAACAAATCTCAACTATAACTAAATTAAGACTATTTAACCCATCAGCGTGGAATGACATGCACCACCCGCATAAATAAAACACTTCTTCTCTGCAGAGTAACGGGCTTCATCCACATAATTTCTTTACCGAAACTAGTTCTTATTTTTTGGGAATGATTCACTAAATAAATGATTAAATAATATAATTTTGTAGAGGAAAGAATATGCTTTTATTTGATATATGAAATTAATAATATAACTTATTTTCAAATTATGTAATTTATTGTTAAATGTGGCTAAGTTTGAAGTGCTGATTGAGCATGTTCTATATCCGGCGCATTTGATTTATTATCATTCTTTGTAAAAATATACAATGACAACACAATTTGTGAACTGTAATCTTATAGAGAAGATCTCAAGCTTTCAATTAACATACAATTTATATTGCATTATTTTTGGTCTGGACATCTTACCTCAATATTAATGTTGATTTGTTCTTGGACATGTTTCAAAACAATTCTGTTTTATCGTCAGCTTTCCCAGACTGGAAAGCTGACGATAAAACAAAATTGTTTTGAAACATGTCCAAGAACAAATCAACATTAATATTGAGGTAAGATGTCCAGACCAAAAATAATATAATTAAAATAACCTCAAAATATAACTTCCTAAAATTAAATACAATTTATATTTTATATTTTTTTTTGTTCATGTAGTTCCTCATTGTTTTATGGACTGCATTAGAGACTGTTAGTCTGCATTTCTCTGCTCTCTTTTTGGAAACCATGAAACTATTTAAAACTTTGTTTATATGGCTAGGTTGGTGAAGATTTCTTCTTTCAAATGAAATATGTGACACTTATATGGCACCAAATTTGTGAAAGAAATTCTAACTTGAGTGAGTGGCTCTGTTCAATCCTGTTAGACTAGCACGAGGGTGGCAGTGTTTCGCCATGGCCCCTACAAATAAACATAGTGAAAATATTACAAAATGCTTAGATGAGGAACTGGAAAACAAACATAAAATCTATTGTAGATTATAATATAAATATATGATCCTTGGACCTGACAGACTAATTTTGTTACATGTATATTTGTTGGAATGGAAGAAAATAAAAACTAGTACATGGAAATATTTTCCTTCTTCTAAACATTGCTAATTGAACAGCATGATTATCTGTAAGGAGAATTCACCACAAAATATTTTTCGCATTGACCTTGATGAAGCATAACTTGTTCAACATAGGGGTGGGGTAGAAAGAAAGGTTCCCAGATGTCATTCAACAATACCGAGATTAGTTACAAGGCATTTTCTGGGAAGAATACCACGAGAAGAAATAAAGCCCTCCCTAACAAAATATGTGTTGTGTGTTATAAAAAAAAATAAACAGAAAGATAGAGTATTTAGATGCCCTTACTATGAATCGGGATTATGTATGCTGGGGTGCTTCAAATCAATTTCAACTAACTTAATTTCTAAGGTACGATATTATAAATTTTATTTGTATTGTTGTAGTTTACAATTATTATAATTAGCCTCACGTTTAGCTGAATACATTTTTAAATTTCTATTTGGATATTTTAAATATCAAACAAGATCTAAACGTTTTACAAAACTTTGTTTTCTAACTTACATATTTAAATGTCATTCCAAGAAATCCTCCCTCAGCTGAGAACTGTCTGGGGATTTAAATCCCCCCACGCTGATGGGTTAATAGCAATGTGAAAAGTATATTGCTGTATGGATGTGATATTTGGAAAGGAACAACCACATTATATTAAAAAAGTTGCAAATATATAAAAATAAATGCCTGAGATTTATTTTGAGAATCTGGTGGTCAAAAACTATATTAAATGAGGAATTATGATAAATAACATCACACAATGAAATTTGGAAGGAAATTAGATATCGCAAATGGAAATGGATTGGACACACTCTTAGAAGAGAACTAGACAGTGTGCCAAAGAGAGCACTGGAATGAAATCCACAGGGATTGCCTAGAAAAAAAGGAAGACCAAAAAATACATGGCACGTACCACTGTAATAACAAAAATTGAACAGTAAGGAAAAAGTAGGAATGAAGTCAGGAAGTTACCAAACACCACATTGAGTTACATAAAACAATATACTTCAAAATTATTAAATGATTTACATCCATATCACATTACAATTTTAAAACTACAGGATGCAAAAGTACAAGATATTAAAATTAAGAACTATTATTTACAATGTAACAGCAATACGTCCCTTCTCACTAAATTTTACAACTGACTGTACTCAGACGTAGTAGCAAGTGAGATTGTTTTGTTAGCACATGTCTGGCAGGGAATTTACAATACTCAGAAATCTTTGTAGGCTCTCCAACTGGATTGACCGTCAAGGACATTCTTCTAAATCCCTTGCATGGCCTATACAAAGTTCTTATCTTTAAGCAATAGCTTGTGTTAGTTTTGTATTGTTTACATTAGCAGCTTGTCTTTTTAAATCTGGTTTTAATACAAAATGCAGTATTGTACCAATCAAAAAGAGAATACTGATACTGTTGTTTGACCATTCTGCACCAATTGATCGAACCATTTTACCATAAATGAGAGTGATCAACCAGCTTGCTATCTGATAGACAAGTGTTATAAATCCTGATGTAAAAGATTCTGGTTCAGGGTAGGTAACCTCAATTGCAAGATCATATGCAACAGGCATATAGGCAACTCCAAAAAATCTGAAACACAATATTCACAAATTTAAATAACATAATTATTAATGGTCTATTTTGTTCAATGCCATAATGAATGAAATTACAAATAAAGTTGTAAGGAGAAGGCAAAAAACCAGATACGAAAACGTTCATCTTCGCAGACGATGTAATGATATGGGAAAATTAAAAAAGTACCATAGAACCTAGACTTGAACATTGGAAAACAGTTTAAGAAAAATATGGTTTAAAATTAATATCAAGAAAACGGCAGTCATGAAAATATGTAGAAACCAGAATGATGATTGGAATATTAAGTTATCAGGCATAAATCTACAAAAAGTGGAAAAAATTTATATATTTAGGAACATCAATAGAATGGATACCAATAGAATTCTGAAACAGATTCTTGATTACAAACCACTAGGACAAAGAAATGTTGGAAGAAGATGGATAGACCAATTCTAACATGAGATCGGAACTGACCAGCAGGTCTAATCCTTGATGCTGATGATAATAAGTTAGGAATGGTGATAAATGCAAATGGGAAAATACAGACTGAAATCAGTAGAAGAGTAGACAAAAGTTTAAAAGTCTACAATCAAACCAAACAATTAATCTGGAATAAAGATATACCCACCAAGAGTAAAATGGTAGTGTATAAAACTTATTTCAAACCAGTTCTAACATATGCAGCTGAGACTTGGATATATACAAAGAAGGACTTGAGCAGAACCCAAGCTACAGAAATGAAATTCTTACATGGAATGGTACATAAAACAAGGACAGATAGAATAAGGAATGACAAAATCAGGGAGACATTAAGTGTAGAAAAATTAACAGACATAGAAAAAAGTAGACTAAAATGGTTTGGGCATTTAAAAAGAATGGAAAAGGAAAGACTACCACAAAGACTGTTAAATCTCAAGATACAAGGTAAACGACCATGAGAAAGATGGATTAACCAAGTTAAGAAAAGTCTACAAGAGCGAGGATACGACTGGGAAGAACTAAAAAGAAGCAAAGCATGGGAAAATGGAGATGGTTGGAGGCATATTTGAAATCGACCTTCTGAAAGGAGGACACGATAAGATGATGATGATGATGATCATTAGTGGGTGCAAAACTCGAACAGTAGAGCTTATGCAGATGACATACTGATTACAGCAAGAACCAAACAAGCGTTATATGAAACCTTCACAAAATTGAAAGAGGAATCAAAAAAAATTGGTCTAATAATAAATCAAGACAAAACAAAATATTTAAAATGTAGTAATCACAACAGAAAATCAGAAAATCTACAAATTGATGACATACAAATTAACACAGTAAAATCATTTAAATATCTAGATACCAAAGTAAATGTGACATAATACATTAGAAGAGGAAATCAAAGAAAGATTGGTAAATGGGAATAAAGCTTATTTTGCAAATAGAACCTTATTTAAAAGCAAATTAATATCAAAAAAGAGCAAAAATAAGATTATACAAAACCCTCATTAGACCAGTAGTTACACATGGTAGTGAAACTTGGGTCCTGAAAGAAACAATAAAACAGAAATTAATAATTTTTGAAAGGAAAGTTTTAACAAGAATATTTGGACCAAATAGAGGAACTGATAACTGTTGGAATCAAAATAAATAACGAACTAAACAAATTAATAAAAAATCAGAATGTAGTGAACCATATAAGATCTCTCAGAATTAGTTGGCTTGGACATGTGATAAGAATGAATGATCAGAGACTGGTCAAGAAGCTCTATAAATGGAAACCTATAGGAGGCAGAGCTGTCGGAAGACCGAAGATCAGATGGGAGGATGACAATGAACAATCTAAAGAAAATGAAAGGGACTAATTTGAATATGGCATAAGACAGATTGGCATGGAGGCGGATTGTTGAGAATGCCAAAACTTTCACTTCTGAAGTTGTCTTAGGATGATAATGATTAATGGGTGCAGAAAAGTGTATGTTTTCCTTACATTGAATATCAACAGATTATACTGTTTTCATTGGTTCACATAAACAGCAGCAAGAGAATACTGTTTTATAATAAGAATCTCAATACTCCATTCAATCTATAAATAAACTCATCTTTATATATAAAAATGTGAGTCTGTTTGTCTGTCTATGTATCTCTCTCTTTTATAGACTCAAAAACTACTTGAACAATTTTAATGGGGTTTTTTCCATCATTTACAGAATTTTTCTGGGACAGATAACATATATAACATATTAATCTACATACTATAGAGATCGGATGCAAGAACTGTGATAAGAAATATGTTGGACAAACAAAGTGTCGCATAGCGACGTTTGAATTGCATGGGCGACTCGCCCATGGCAAGTTAGATGACCCTCACAGCCAGTAGAATTGTCTGGAGTGTGTTGCCAGATGGTTCTACTGGTGTCTCTCTCTTCTTTGGAGAAAGATCCATGCTAGAGGATTCTGGGCATCAAACTGCCTAGAAGCTGTTTCTGGAAATTTCCTCGCGTCTTATAAAAGGGCGTAGGCAGGAGACCGCAGTCAGTCTGCAATAGCGAGTCTTGTGGTAAACAGTGTGTTGTTAAGTTGTGGAGAATTTATCAGTGAGTGTAAAATTGTTCTGAGATAACAATTAAAAGAAGATTATTAGTGATTTGTATCTGTGAATAGAAGTTTGTTAATAATTGAATTAAATAAAGTGTCTAGTGAAATTTTTAATAAATTCATTGTGCTTAATTTACGGCTAAATAACCTAGAAGGAAAATCGAGGCTATCCCAGCACAATATCTATTTTATCTACATTTAAAGAGCATATTGCTCATTTTAGATTGAATAGAATTGATAAATTTGAGGTTGTTCAAGATAATTCTAATTATGGTCATGTTATTGACAAAAGTAATCTCAGGCTGGTTAGATTGGTCATTAATTTAAATTCCTTGATGTCCTTGAAAGTTTAGAAATTTATTATTTTGTATCTTGTAAGAAATTTAACCATACTAATTTAGTTACACTTGTTTTTGTATAGATGTCATTTGAGTCGTCCATGGTCAGCGTTCTGCTTCCTACTGACATCTAGGAAACCAAGGTAGTACTAGGACGGGAAAATTCAGTAAATTTTGCTTAGAGGCCTTTTCATTCAGGCTTAAGGATCTTTTATGAGCCTGAAAATCTTCAGACTCGGGACCCACAGCTTAAAGTCCCTCCCGGAGGACTTGCCCCTTGGATTTTTCCATCCTAAAAAAAAATCCATCGACCCCAGCCAGGTTTGAAACCGTGACCCTCGGGACCAGAGGCAAGGAGCATAACCACTAGTCCACCGTGGTTAAAAAATACAAAGATTCCAGTTAGTACCCTCTTTTCCTTAATTAAAAGAGAAGAGGATTAGATTTATGATGTCACATGTAATTTAAAATTAATCACGTCATGTGATGTAGTCAGTATTTTATCTGAATTTTAGTTTACACATTTGAGTTTGTTTGTCTTTTGTCAATATTAAGTCTTGATAATGAGAGTGTCACTGTTGAAATGGGTTGATTCTTTTAACTATTTTAATTTGGTGATTTGGGATTTTATTGACTTATATGTAATATGAAAACAATGGATTTGATAATGAATATATTTAAATCGCTATATCAACTTAATGCATATGAATATTAACTTCATTTTAGTGATATACACTTTTACATGCATTGGACTTGATGATGAAATAACAGAAAAAAATTGAACACCTGATCGCATTCATTTTTCATAAATAATGCCACGAGTGATTTCCAAATTATCTAGAGGATTTGAAAATCAAGAGTGCTTTTTTTGTTAGGACTATTTAACGAATAAAATTAAGCTGTTTACTGAAAAGTCATTATTTAAATATAGTTACTGGTACTTTAAAATATTTATATATTTAATGTAAATGCCGATGTTTGAAAACAAATCAGAAATGTGAGGTTATGTATATTCACTGTAACTTGATCATATTATTTATTGTCAAATAGGATCACAATATTGTAAGAATGCATGCTGGTGGAGAAATAATGAAACACATCAAACTGTATATTATAATCAAAATTATAGGTTATTAATTTATTTTTTTAGTAAACAACTCAGTAAAATCAAGGAATTTGTTCATTACTTGCTATATTCAATGTATATGTTGGAGAAAAATAATGCTCTGAGCTGTTCAGAATATTAAAAAAGTGGAGCTTTCTTTATCACAAAAGCAGGAGCTGATAAAGAGAAATTGATATAGAGCAACGTGAAACATGACTGTCATTGGTTGTAAAACAAAATTCATTGAAACATGATTGGTCATTGACTACCATTTGGGGCATGAGTTAAATAGTCAATTCAGTTTCAAAATTTAAACATGACTTACCCTAGACATCCATAAGAAAAATACAGTGACAGCTCTGATTTTGTAGGTAGGCAGTAGGTAAATGATACCATTGAAGCAAACATTAAACCAAACAGTATAAGTGCCAGTAATCTAAAAAGGATAGAACACTTGTAATATAACCAAGAAATCTGATACTTGATGAGAAAAATATATGCCTAGACTGAGGTTTGAACCCGGGACATTTAGCTTATATGCTAATGCTCTGCCATGAGCTATCCAAGGCCTCCAATCTAAAGCTAATTTTTCTCTTATATATTCCAGTTCCCAAGAGCGAGCAAAGTCTTGTAAACCATAGCTCGACCACCAAATGGTGGCTTCTTATTTAAGAAGACTTTTAATAGGAATTTAACATTACTTTAGAAAGCCAGTAGAGCTTCTTTCGATGTTTTTATTATAAATTTAACATTTCTCGTTAAAGGCAAATTGGAGCATAGTGTATAAAGCTAAAGGTCCTAAGTTCAAACCCTAGTCTAGGCTTATATTTTTCTCTTCAAATGTAATTTGATCTTCAACTAAAAGAAAATTGATGTCTGGTTTGACAATTATAAGAACAGAAGCCTCATAAATTATTATCTTTCTAGTTTCAAACAGATAAAATAGAGGATAGTAGAATAAGATGGTATGGCCACATTAAAAGAATGATACCAAGTAAAGCATTGGAATTTGGATTAGGAAGGAAGAGTCCTGTATGGTGGTGAATGGTTCTTTGACTGATAATATATACTCTTCAGGTGGATTGGTAGGCCAGTCGGAAAATGGTGTGATTTGTGGTTATTCTTCCCCTAGCTTCTATCTCCCGGGCTATAGAATATCATCCCCCTCTTGATTTTATTTTGGAGTAAAGATTCTTGCAGTATTACACCTATAAGGCAGCAGACTCTCTTTAAATCTGGAGATACCTCTCCCACCTTCACACTGAAGTTGTTGAACATCTCCATGGTGAGTTATCTTCACTTAGCTGACAAGGTAGTGAACTAGATTTTCTCAACTTGGTGTCTGGATCATTGGTACTGAGCCCCTCTACTACAATAACATAATAACTCCTAGGGAGTTAATGACAGATAAAAAAATCTATGGGAAACCAAAGAGAGATGAACAGACAGGTGAATGCAGAAGACTACTAACAGTGAACTACATGGTCTTTATAGGAAGCCAGATGTAATAAGAATAGTTAAGTCTTGTAGACTTCGATGGACAGGACATGTGGCATGAATGGGGAATGAAAGACATGCATGGAAGCTTCTTGTAGGAAAACCAGAGGTAAAACGCCCAGTTGGTAGACCAAGAATGGGGTGGGAGAATAATATTAACCCATTGGAGACTTTTAACGAGTCTCCCTCGTGAGCAGGTAGAAAGTCCAAAGAGCTCATCCACGACCTACACTCGTTGTTGTGTTATAACCCCCACTGTAAGAAGTTAGGTTTTTTTAGTGGTTTAAATTTTCGATTCACCGTCAGTAAAATTTGTTGTTTGTTTATGTAAAGTAAATATGTATAGGCCTAGTGTATTGTATAGTTTATTTTAGTTATTATTTATAGAATAGTAGACTATAGCTGTAGGCATTCATTACGGTAAAATATAAGTGAATATAAATTCAGTGTTTATTTGTTAAAATTCATAGCTGTAATTTTTTTTTTGCAATATGTCCGTAAATAGGAGAGATCGTATTGCTATTGAGAAACTAAGTGAAGTAGTGGATGAAATGTTATGTAACGGTGATTGTAGTGAATTATCATGGAACGAAGATTCGAACGATGAAATAATATACAGTGACAACGTAACCGTGCATGCTACTGATGGTAGAAACATTAGGTCAGTTTCGTCCAGTTTTTATCTATAGTATTTTATAATTTACAGGTCGATATATAACTAAGATAATTAAAGAATATACGAAGAACTTTTCTTGATTTTATAATGTATAGGTCCATGCTTATTTATATTTCATATATTTATTTTTATTTATTTTTATTATGTACAGTATTATATTGCGTTAGTTATTTTTTTCGGTCTTGTTTGAACATATGATTTGTGTTTACTTTCAAGGCAATGTCCGAGAACTGTTACAAAAAGATGGTTTTTGAAATGTTTGTCAACTTTCACAGCCTTGAAAATAACAAAACATAACGGTTTACAATGCACAACAGAGGGTAGCAGATAGGCCACATTCCTTTGCTATTCGTAAAAGTACAAGATACTAAAAGAAATTCAGGGGTAAACAAAATATCTGAAAACATAAGTGATAGAACACAGTATGTGTATTTTGTATTCTGATTTAAAGTCCAGCGCAGCCGGAGTAGCAGTGAGGAGATTTAAATGGGTTCCCAGTGAACATGCTAGGCACTTTAAACGTGTCTCCAATGGGTTAACTATGATTTGAGTGATGTAGATTATACAGGGAATGATTGGAAAACATTAGCTCAGGATAAGGATATATGGAGAGCTTATGTCTGCGCAGCCATGAACTTGCATGTTCGATAGTTGTAGTGAGTTAGTTAGTTATGGGAAAAAGTACTGGCATCATCTTATAATGAATCATCTCCTGTACGAAGATAAACAGTCCATGAGTCTAGTTAAAAGATTGAAAAGAAGGAAGAGATCAAAAGGTTGGCCAAGATATGCTAGGGCATTCGATAAGTAATGGCAACACTGCTATAACATCACAAAAAATGTATTCAGGTTACTTTTAATATCATGAACTTCATTTATACTCTCTTGCCAAATCAACAATACACTGCCAAATCCTTGGAATATGACATACTCCATCTGCAATACCATTTCAGGATATCTCTCTCATCTGATCGATCTAGATTGTAATTGAATGCCTCATAGAGGTTCTATGGTCTTTGAGAATAAATTATAGTCACAAGGGCTCCTATCTGGTGAATTTGCTGGATGTTTGAGTATTTCTCAATTCCACCTTCTAAACAAATTCTACAGAATATCTTTTTTAGGGTAGTATTATTTTACTAAATGTGAGAAACAATTAATGTATTCACAAAATATTGCTATTTCGAGACTTTCAATATTACAGATTTATACAACGACGACTGTTCAACAACATACAAGATTACAATGGCCACCACTGATTTACAACAGTGGTTCCATTGCTCATTGAATGCCCAGTAGATTTGAAGAACATATTATGAAGAATAATGAGAAAAGCAAAGTTGAATGGATAGCAATGATGGAAGAGGAGGCAAGGAATGACTGAGATAGAAGCACACTTTTCTCCAAAACCTGACTCTCAGAATGTGGAACAAACCAAATGAAGGAGAAGAAGGTGGCAAATGGAAAGTTGGATAATTCCCATGAGATGGATGGATAATGTGAAACAAGATGTAAGAGAAAGGAGGCAGAAGATAAAAGAAAATGGAGGTGTATTGTTGGGGCAGTCTAGCTCTGCTACAGGCCGCAGCACCTATGATGATGATGATTCATCTTATTATGTTTATTAACAATACCCTGTTTTGAGTAAAATTTTCTTAAACATGAATTGTGTGAAAATGTATATTATTTTAATGTTCTTATTATAAATTTAAAATTTCTCATTGAAGGTCAAATTTTATTTGAACAGAAAAATATATAACTAGGCTGGGGTTTGAACCTAGGACCTTTAGCTTTATACACTAATGCTTTGACCTTCAATGAGATATATTAAATTTATAATAAAAACATTGAAAGAAGCTCTACTGACTTTATAAAATAATGTTAAATTCCCATTAAAAATTTTCTTAAATAAGAAGCCACCCATTCGTGCATCGAGCAATGGTTTGCAAACCTCGGGAATTAAGAAATATATAAGAGAAAAATTTGCACTTAAATTGGATGCCTGGGAGAGCTCAGTGGCAGAACATTAGCATATAAAGCTAAATCTTACCTCATAGTTTGTTTTTTTTAAACATGGGAACTGCAGTTCTCAAGAGAAAACATCATTTAAGAAAACAAACTATGAGGTAAGGTATAAAAAAATGACTCATTCTTCATATATTTTTCTCTTGAAAAATGTATATTATTAATTTACTCAGGAACAAATGTCTTCTTTCAATTAATTAGATATTGCTGATAAAATACATAAGTACAATAAAACAATGGGAATAATTAACAAAAATATTAAACATTCCATAGTACAAAGACACAACCTATAAATATTAAACATTCCATAGTACAAAGACACAACCTATAAAAAACGTTATCAAGACCAGTAATATGTTACGGAAGTGAAGCATGGACAATGAGAAATAAGGGAAATCCATTGAATCACAACCAGCAAGATGAAGTTCATAAGGCTAATAGCAGGTTATTCCTGATGGTAAATTAAAATGTCCTGCAAGAAATTCAGTTATAATTAGTTATCCATTTTATAAACAATTACGAGTACAATTGAAAAATAGTTTATAATTAAGAATCGGGTGTAGGATAAATTTTATTTGAATTTCTATTGTTGGTAGGAACTTGGTTAGATTAATTTGTATTCGACAGACCGACTTAAAATCTTTATTGCTTATAATTTATTCATGGGTAGGCCAAATCAGGACCCCCAAGTATTAAAGGAACAAATCATTTCTGAACCCATCAACTCATGTACAACAAACATTAGTGTTAATGCAAAAGGTCATATGTAAAAATTTTCCATTTTTTATTTTATTTGTGTTAAATGTAGTATTTTGTAGTCTGCAACTGTTCAAAAAATGTAGTATGTCATCAGCTGATCTATTATAAGTTAAGGTGAAATGTAAAAAAAAGGTCATTTAAAAATTAAGTTCCAATTTAATACCGCAAAAAGTCATAAGTTCCTGTTATTTTTTTTATCATCACTTTAATCTTTTAAAAGTTGTGTTACATTAGGTACCATGGAAACAACATAGGAAAAAAATATGAATAATAATCTGTTATATAAAAGTGTTCACTGCTGTCGTTTTGAGGTAGCAAGCCTTGTCATACAGCAGGCCTGGGTTCAATCCCCGGTCGGGACAGTTTCCTGGGTGAGGTTTTTATTGGGGTTTTTCTTCACCTGTAAAACAAATGTCAGGAAACTTTAAGGCCCAAACGGTCCCCGAACATCATATGGCCATCACAATCATCATCATTCATATTTATCTTATATCAATCTTAGGATTAAGGACTCTCCTGGTGCACCACCATCATCATCATTACCCATCATATCATCGGGGCAACGTAACCCTGCCTCCCAGATGCCCTAACCTCAGAAGTAGGTTACAATTACGCCAATGCCAGGAGAGAACACCAGAAATGTCCAAAAAAGGACAATCTGCAGCATTAAAAAAAAAATATATATATATAAAAGTGAATATGTGTATGTTTGTGATTTATAAATTTCTCAACCATGCAACAGATCTTTGTGAAAATTTGTAAATACAGGTTTCGGTATGGGAAGTGTTTAATCGCTATTTATTATTTTCTAAAATCATTAGGTATAGGAGTTCACCTGAAATTAAAATTTAAAAATTGCTCTAGCAGTTGCAATTTTCAATGTTTGACAATGAAATCCAACACATTCTATTGTCCAAAAATTAGCAAAATCTGACAATTAGAATTGGGGATTTACCTGAAATCTGAAATAAAAAATTGATTCTAGCAACCGCCAATACTATATTTTGTTTGTCGCAATGTATACCATACAATTTAATTAACCCATTATTTTCATTTAACTTATAAAAATAAAAAGATAGATCATCAGTTAATTAATATCCTTGACATCGTCTGATTCCTAATAGCCAATTTTGTCGGTCAATCCAATCTCCTAGTTGTAGATGTTTCTCCTTCATGTATAAATATATTCCCTGGCTCCAGGAGGTTTTAGGTCTTCCTCTGCCTCGTCTTCCCTCAGGTTTCCATTCCAAAACACATTTTGGTAGCCGATCCTCTTCCATTCACTGGACATGTCTGTACCATCATATGTTGAGTTTTAATATAATCTAAAAATAGTGTCTTCAATAAATGAGAAGATGTTAAAAAGGAGGAGAACCTCTAATTGTTTTAAATTCTAATACTTAGAGGAACCAACCTGCACATCTTCCTAGTGTCCAATCTCACCTTCATGTGGTGCAGCTGCTAGTAACCATGTAACTTATGTGGTGAACGGATGGGATGGGCTAGTCGCCAATCGCACTGGTCAGCATGGTGAGATATTGACCGATATGGTATTACTTCCACTTCCATACCATACCTCTTTTTTTTATCTTTCTTATCCAGTCTCTCTGGACTGAACACTTGTTGTTTTTCGACCCCAATGGTATTAGAGTATTCGAGGCCTAGGGGGATCATTTCATCTTATCTTTTCTGTCAAATTCTTCCTTATTAAGGGCAGATCAGGCTCTTAGCTGTGGTGAAAGCAACTGATCTAAGGCTGGACACCTGAAAAAAAAACTCTGGTCCTCCAGGTTGGGGGTTGATGCGGTAAGCCAGCTCCCTCCCATCAAATTCAATGCTAAAAACCTAATAGAGATAAGCTGATCATAAAAATAAAAATATATATAATTTATTTAGGTGTAGCAGCACACGCTGGTATTCACTTGTAATATATGAAAACAAATGTGTGTGTGTGTTCATCCTTTATAGACTTCTAAACCGCTTAACTGATCTTCATGAAAATTTGTACATACAGGTTTTCAGATACAGCAAGTATTTAACCACCATCTATTATGTTCTAATACTATTAGGTGTAGGAGTTCATCATTGGCTAGTCGCCAATCGCACTGGTCAGCATGGTGAGATATTGACCGATATGGTATTACTTCCACTTCCATACCATACCTCTTTTTTTTATCTTTCTTATCCAGTCTCTCTGGACTGAACACTTGTTGTTTTTCGACCCCAATGGTATTAGAGTATTCGAGGCCTAGGGGATCATTTCATCTTATCTTTTCTGTCAAATTCTTCCTTATTAAGGGCAGATCAGGCTCTTAGCTGTGGTGAAAGCAACTGATCTAAGGCTGGACACCTGAAAAAAAAACTCTGGTCCTCCAGGTTGGGGGGTTGATGCGGTAAGCCAGCTCCCTCCCATCAAATTCAATGCTAAAAACCTAATAGAGATAAGCTGATCATAAAAATAAAAATACATATAATTTATTTAGGTGTAGCAGCACACGCTGGTATTCACTTGTAATATATGAAAACAAATGTGTGTGTGTTCATCCTTTATAGACTTCTAAACCGCTTAACTGATCTTCATGAAAATTTGTACATACAGGTTTTCAGATACAGCAAGTATTTAACCACCATCTATTATGTTCTAATACTATTAGGTGTAGGAGTTCATCTGAAACAAAAATTTAAGAATCGCTCTAGTAGTCACAATTTTTTATGTTTGACAAAAAAACACAGTATATCCTATTAAAATAAATAGAGGTAGGTATTATCAAAAAATCAGCAAAATCCAACTATTAGAAGTGGAGGTTTACCTGAAATTCTAAATTAAAAATGACTCTAGTAACCGCCATATTTGGTTTGTCAAGTGTATACTATATAATTTAATTAACCTTTAATATTTAATTTACTTAGGCATAGCAGTGCACACTGGGTATTGGCTAGTATACTAATAAAACTTGAAGAAATAATCAGTTTTCATGCTCTCCTGTAAAATACACATTTTTTACATATGACCTTTCGCAGTAACAGTAGTAATATATCCATGAACAGAATCCTAAAAGCCATGCTTCATTACTATCTACACAGAAAGGCCCTTGAGATCATTACAGCCATCAAGCATTATACTTGTACTGAATATTATGATAATGTTTATTAATTTACCTATATTTGCGGGTTCTGTCCAGGACGTAACCAAATATAATTGTTCCCATCAATCCCAAAGATGCATTACATGCACCAAGATTACCACCAAGTACACCTATATTCTGTAAAATAAGTTAGCAAATATTAATAATACATAAATAAAGAATGGTCTATGAAAGGTGTAAAAAAAAAGTTACTAATTACCTCATATGCATACTGTCCAAGTATTTGGTTGAGCAAGGTGCTGCCAGAACTAATTCCAGCCTGATTAATGCTATATGCAATTACAAGAAAAACATAACTTTTGTTTCTTAATAGTCTCTTCATGATACTCAACAAATCTACTTTATTTTCAGCTGCATTCTCTTTCTGCATCGCTTGTTGGGGGCTTGGTGGGGTTGGGGGTTTACTTTGAAAAACTAAAAACAAAAGAAAGATAATAACAATAACAGTAGCAAAGATAATGTTGTGTTTCAAGTTTTTATTTTGAGTCTGTACTATCTTACCTCTATTTAATGTTGATTTGTTCTTGAACATGTTTTGATTAGTCATCAAAATAAAAACTTGATTCAAAGAACCTCAAAATATTACTTCCTAAAATAAAATATCAATGTTATGTTTGTTGTATAAAAAGTGTCAAGTCCAAAATTGTACTTTCCTAGAACATTCTATGTCACCATAAATTCAAATAAAAAACAGAAAAACACACAATTTATTATTGCTATATGTGAATAATTATCTGAGACCAAATATATATGTTTATTTTTTCCCCCAAAAAAATATATGAGAAATGCCTTAAAATGTACCAAAAAGTTGAGCTCAAAGTAATCTAAAATCGCCATAGTTGTAATGTAAAATACGTATTAGTCATTGATCAGACAGTATAGCTAACTTATCACCTAAACCCGATAACAAACAAGTGAAAAATTAATTATATTTGAAGAGAAAAATATATGGTTAGACTGGGGTTTGAACCGAGGACCATTGGCTTTCTATGCCAATGCTCTACCAACTGAGCTACCTAAGCACTCCAATCTAAATGCAAATTTTTCTCTTACACATTGTTCAAACCCCAATCTAAGCATATATTTTTCTATGTTTTTATTATTCATTTGATACATCTCAATGATGGATAAATTGAATTGATAAATGAATAATAAAAACATCAAAAGAAGCCGTACTGGTTTTATAATATAATGTAAAATTCCCAATTAAATGCAATGGCGTGTATTGGATATTTTTTTAGGGTAAGCAATTTGGGAGTAAATGCCAGAAACCTTTTTTTTTTACTGAAATATCGTATTTTCCGTTTCGAAAGTCATGGAGAGGAAATGAGTTTCTTTTGAATTTTGACACTTACTCCCTTTTCAATTTAATTCCGTCTAAAAGTTTAATTACCTTTATATATATATATTACATAGCTGTATTTTAGTGAATAAAAGGAATTATCGAAAAACAGAGAATTTACTTGTCGAAATTTTTCACATTCAAATATTCTAAAAATAATAATCAGTCTAAATTACTGAATATATAATTTATTTGACACAGTATAGTGTCAAAAAATTTGTACGTACATTTGTCTGTATTTTGTTTTGGTGTCAAAAGTTTCACCTGAAGTTTGTTCTTTTTTTCTTGTTCAAATTCTTCCCGTTTATTTTCTAGGATTATTTAAGTTCTTTTAATCTATTTATGCAGTAATCAATATCGTGAAATTTTGCTTGCAGTATATCAAATAAACTGTCAAGGTAAAAATATTAACAAACGTATTCAATATAAATTTTAAATCAAATCTTGCAGTGTGATTAATACTCCATGTGCAACAATGTAGGCTTCCTGATACCAATATTCTCATCTGGATTCGTAGTTTTTTCAAAGACAGAAATTAGCACATCCCGATACTCATGTACTGTTCCAACCAAACTAGAATTGTAATTTTACTGCTTCGAAGACACTCTTGCCAACCGTTTCTTTGTTTCTTCATCAAAAACCTTGTTCTTTTGGTTGATTTTAAAAAGAATGTAGCTAGTCCATTCAAAGTGAGGAATAAAATGTATTCTTTAATGATGGTCACGGATTAGAATAATACTAAATGATCCAAAATTGCATTTGGAAAAGTGTTTTTCACTTTCGATTACAGTCCATTGAACTGGCTTGCCATGACAGATGCTCCATCATAACCTTGTGCAATAAGTTCGTTCTCACATCTGAAATCACAAATCAGTTGAACCACTATCTCGTATAATGCCTCGACTGTTCTATTATCAGAAAAGTTTATGGATCCTAAAAATCGTTCATTTACTTGGCCACCGTCAATGACGTACCGAAACACAGGAGACAGCTGAGAGAAATTACTTATGTCTGTTGCCTCATCTAGAACAATGCAAATAAAATTTGATTCATTGATCTCCCCCTTTGATCTGTCCATTAATACATTTGGTATGGACGGATTAGATCATTCTGGATTAAATTTGACATTCCTGTAAATGTCATAGAATGTTCTAAATGGTGCTTTAGTTTCTCACTGAGTAATTTCACGAGTTCAACGTAATTGTATTTATTGATAGAGTCGTGTCATATCACTACTCTGACAAAAAAAAAAGCAAACTACATCGATGAAGCGTTTTGTTATGACCCTACTTTTTCTTACAAGATTGAGTTGCAAATCCCGATTGTTTTTTCTGATTGTCCAACATATGTTCAATTCTCGACTTACCGAAGATTTTTCATTTATAATGGAGATAAAACGATTTTTAGATAGACTATGCTTTTTAATGGCTTTATGTATGTTTCCCATGTCGCAATATCCCACACTGTTCCATAGAGATCTTTCATTATTAAATAGAAAACATGTCCAACAATACAGTTTTTGTGCACGAGGACACCCTTTTAATCACTCGTTGCTATTGTAAATTTCCGACATGAAACGCCTTAGTTGTGATATTTAATTCAGGAGTAAGTCTATGACTTTGCATTACTCGTTCATCTTCAAATGCGCTCCAGGCACAGTTACTTTTATGATAGAACACAGTCACGTGCGCTTTGTCCACTGTCTTGCCCCGCCTGATTGTGAGCTTCCACATTTTCAACACTGCTGTACGCAAGAAGCTGAAGTGCTTACCTTCCAGCCATAACGCATGTGTATATTCCATTATTAAAATGATGTTAATATATTTTACCATAATAATATTATCTTAACATACTAATACTTCAATATAGACACGACAATTACTATTGAGAATTGTAGGACCACAAGCTTAATTAAAAGTGTAATAATTATGATTTAAAATAAGTTTCCACTACTCGCCAAGTCCCGCACTTTTGAAACTGCAGGCCCACAGATAACTCAACGAAAACTTACGACGACACACGATCACATCAGAGCAACTTCTAGCTTATCGTGTAGAGCAAGAGTGGTTTATAGCTGGGGAGCTTGATGGAACAAATCGACTACACAAATAATGACCAGGTCATTAATATTATTTTTAAATTGCATTGAAATTTTATGTTAATCAATACTGATTATTTCTACGATGTTTCTCATTATTTTTATTTTTTTTAATGGTTTAATATTTTTAGGGAAAATAAATCAATGGTGACAATATAATAATTTAAAAACGTTTTTCTTATTTTTTGTTATATGATTTAGTCCTGGGTAAGCAATGCTTACCTTGCATCTATTGAATACACGCCACTGATATGTTGTAATTCCCTCGTAAAGTAGTGTTAAATTCCCAATAAATGTCTTCTTAACTAAGAAGCCGCCATTTGCAAAGATAGAAGCAAAGGTTTCAAAGCATTTGGCATGAAGGAATTACAACGTATATAAGAGAAAAATTTGCATCTAGACCGCAACTCACCTTGGTAGCTCAGTTGGTAGAGCAATTGGCCTGGCAAGCCAAAGGTCCCAGGTTCGAGTCTCGGTCTAGGTGAAAATGTTTCTCTTCAAATATAATTTATCCTTCAGTGAGAAGTGTTAAATCAATAATAAAAACATCAATAGAATCCCTACTGGCTTTATAAAGTAGTGTTAAATTCCCAATTAATGTCTTCTTAACTAAGAAGCCGCCATTTGCAGAGATAGAAGCAAATGTTTCAAAGCATTTGGCGCGAGGGAATTACAATGTATATAGGAGAAAAATTTGCATCAAGATCGCAACTCACCTCGGTAGCTCAGTTGGTAGAGCATTTGGCCCGGCAAGCCAAAGGTCCAGGGTTCGAGTCTCGGTCTAGGCAAAAATTTTTCTCCTCGAATATAATTTATCCTTCAGTGAGAAGTGTTAAATCAATAATAAAAACATATTATAGGATGTTTGAGATCAGTCAGTAAATTTTGCTTAGAGGTCTCTTTGTTCAGGTTTAAGGATCTTTTATGAGCCTGAAAATCTTCAGGACTCAGGACCTGTGGCTTAAAGTCTCTCCTGGAGGACTTGCTCCTTGGATTTTTCCATCTTAAAAAGTCCATCGACAGCAGCCGGGTTTGAACCCGCGACTCTCGGAACCAGAGGCAAGGAGCATAACCACTAGTCCACCGCAGTAAACATGTTGACAATTGGCTCCAGCAGGAATGTGTGTTATCACATTGGTCAACAAGTCACTTGTTCTCCAATTGAATATTCACAGGTGGCATGGTGTAAACTTCAGAATCAGAGGTATTGTAACCACTAGTCCACCAAGGCCAACATACACGTTTGACAAATATTAACTCTGCTATAGAGAAAGAACAAGTACTTACATAGCAGAGTGAGAATAAAAACAGCTGTATTGTAACCTGCTGTCACATAGAAAACTAAGCGAAGATCATTTCCAATATCTTCAACATTTGTATGGTCATGGACCATCAATGGTGTCATTAGAAAACCAAACACAACTCCAGCCTGCAATCATAAAATTATTAAGTTATGTAGGTAGGAAATAACACTATGAGGTTTATTTTAATTTTGTTTAGTTGTTTCTTGACTCACTTCATACTTCTTAACTCCCTTGCATATCTAGATTTCGTCACTGTATTTGTGACATTCTCAATGCTGTTCATGTTCACAACTGACATCCAATGGTCTCCTTAAGTTATGTAGGTAGGAAAAACACTATGAGGTTTATTTTAATTTTGTTTAGTTGTTTCTTGACTCACCTCATACTTCTTAAGTGAAGTCAGTTGTGAACGTGAACAGCATTGAGAATGTCACAAATACAGTGACAAAATCTAGATATGCAAGGGAGTTAAGAAGTATGAGGTGAGTCAAGAAACAACTAAGCAAAATTAAAATAAACCTCATAGTGTTATTTCCTACCTACATAACTTATGAGGAGACCATTGGACGTCAGTGGTGAACGTGAACAGCATTGAGAATGTCACAAATACAGTGACAAAATCTAGATATGCAAGAGAGTTAAGAAGTATGAGGTGAGTCAAGAAACAGCTAAACAAAATTAAAATAAACCTCATAGTGTTATTTCCTACCTACATAACTTATGAGGAGACCATTGGACGTCAGTGGTGAACGTGAACAGCATTGAGAATGTCACAAATACAGTGACAAAATCTAGATATGCAAGGGAGTTAAGAAGTATGAGGTGAGTCAAGAAACAACTAAGCAAAATTAATCATAAAATTAATTTATATCAGAGAATACATATATACCAAGTATCAGATTCAGAAATTATTAAGAGATTGACTTGGAATATAACCTTACCTCATATTTTGTTTCTTCACCTCAACACATTTTGGTCAACATCTTCACGAATCTCTAGCGATAACAGTGATAACTAATTACTGCCACTTCTTCAACTCATACATTCTTTACCTTCAAAATTAAATACTTTTCCCCAGAACTTCAAAATTCATTACTTTGTCTCCATTTTTCTGGATGTACAATTTTTCTCATTGGCCTCAGTGGTCTAGGAGTTAAGATCTTTGTCTCTTAATAATAAGTTTGGTCTGTTTAATTACAGAGTCTGCAACTACTGAAGATGAGGCAAACATGCCTTGAAACATATGTCTAACAGAAACAATGATATGAGGTAACATTTAAACAGACCAAACTTATAAGCAGTGGCATGCATTCAACTCCAGCTACCCAGCACTGCTGGGGTAAATAATAAATTCATAATTTTAGATTAAAATAAACTAATAGATTTACCAAATTTCATTCAAATCAATTATGGGTAAACATTAAATTTCAAATTTCTTGCTGTGCCAATAGTCATCAATTGCATTCAGCTTGAATAAGAGAAAAATTTGCATCTAGATTGCAACTCGCCGCAGTAGCTCAGTTGGCAGAGCATCTGGTATAAAAAACCAAAGGTCCTGGATTCAAGTCTCGGTCTGGGCAAAAATGTTTTTCTTAAAATTTAATACTTTTATGTTCATAATATTTGATTTATGCAAGTTATATTTTTACAAAACACAGAGAAACAATATAAAATCAAATTATGTGGTATATTTTTTCAGCTATAGCAAACTATTAATTTAAGAAGCCTTATTTATATTATCTAATTGAATAACTCAACAATTGAATGATTATGAACATGTATATATTATTTGTGGAAATCAACAATTGAAGTAATTTAATATCGGCACTGAGTTTTTTCAAATTAGCTATTAATTTGCTTTCAAGAGTTTTAGTTACTATTACTGATAAATATGATTTGTCAAATTACTAAAAATGGAATTGAGTGATTGTACAATATATTTTAAGTGTATGTATTATTGAAATGTGCATACATGAGTATGAATTGTAAAATATTCTTTTTTATATACTCTACTATTATGGTAGGTTTCTTGAAACACATTTACAATGACTATTTAACTCATGCCCCAAATGGGAGTCAATGACCAATCACGTTTCAATGATTTCTGTTTTACAACCAATCAGAGTCGTGTTTCACCAAATATTTATCAGTGTTATAATTACCATATTAAAGAAAGCTCCTCCTTACAATACTGCGTTCATTTGGCAATAAATAGTATGATCTGGTTGCAGTGATAAACAAAAGAAGCAGTACAAGCGTACCTATCGTTTCTCATTTGTTTTCAAACATCGCCATATACATTAAATATATAAATATTTTAAAATAACTATAGTTAAATAATGATTTGTGAGTAATCAGCTTAATTTTATTCGTTAAATAGTCCTAACAAATGCCACTCTTGATTTCCAAATTCTCTAGATAAATTCACTCCTCACTTCGTGAGTCGTGAATTTATCGATAATTTGGAAATCACTCGTGGCATTACTTATGATAAATGTTCATACTATTTATAAACTGAACAATTTGGAAAAGAAGTTATAAACCATAAGATACGAGTATATACAGTTTGGGAGAAAAATAAATATAGATCAATGAATTTTGATATTCCTAACGGACAAAATTTGATTTTGAAGTTCATAAATTCAACCATAGATGGAAGCACTGAAGATGGTGACAATAGAAGAGTTGACGGCCGAAGAATTTCTTCAGTCGGAGTTGTGGCTGAAGATGGATGTAATTACATTTGAAACGGCAGTTTCGTGAAAAACATGAAATTTATGAGGTGAGTTGTCAAAAAATATTCTCTGATGAATTTCAATGATACCTCATAATGTTTACTTCCCAACATTAATTTAATATAATATACAAGATATCCAACAATCAGCACAACAATCGGATATCAGTACTAGTTGAGAAAATAAGATGTTCATCAAAATATGTCTACATGAGAAAACAAAACCAGTTGGTGGAATTGTATGTTTAATGACATGAAGAAATGCAAGATTACCAGATGGAAGACAAAGTCCAAGGACAAAGAAGAATTAAGTAGGTCTGTGGATGAGGCAACTGTAGAGTTATTTAAGAAGTACATAGAATTGTATATTTTTGTTTTCAAATAAAATTTGTCTTTCGGTGAGAAGTGATAAATTTAATATCTAAGATTGAAAATAAGCTTCACTGACTATAAATGTGATGTTAATTTCCATTAAAGTCTTCTTGTTAAAGAAGCTGCAGACAGCATGTAGAATGAAAAGCTCGTAGTCTCAGCACATGGGAATTCAAATATAGATATTGGAAAGTGTTAAATTTAAAAATATTTCATTAAAAGATAATTAATATTCATTTGATTCAGGAGCTTGGTAGCTCAGTGGTTAGAGCACTGGTGTACAGAACTACAGACATTTGGTTCAAATTTCAATCCAGGCTTATATTTTTATCTTCAAATAAAACAGAAAGAATTAATTGATGTTTAAATCAGCAGAAAGCAGATTACCTGATTTCCAAACACACCAAGACCACAAGCTGTTGACACTTCTTTTTCTCCAAACCAAGCTGCAGCGATGATAGGTGGCATACTTAACATGAATACCTGACATGATGCAACAAGTGTCTGTCCAATTAAACCAACCCAAAATAAATCTCGAGCCACAGATGCAATTTTGATGCAGGCCCCAGCTGCGGTACCAAATGTGCCCAAAAGTATTGCCCATCTCAGGCCCTGCAAAATTAAATAAATATATTTTCTAATGAGAGTAGATATTTCCAGTGGTGTTTCATTCTTTAGGACTTTCTGGGGCTTAGCTCCAAAAAAAAAAAAATCTACATAATTATTAATTAAATAAAAATAAAACGTAGTTTTATTTGATTTTCATATTTTTATTCAATTATTTTGTTTAATTAATAAATATGGATTTTCATCAAGTAAACACCAACTCAATTGATTATCTACGTAATTATTATAACCTAAAAGTTTATATTAAATAATTCCATGATGCAACAGACGTAGAAGATCCCAGTCTACCAGCTAGCTGCTGGCTTCACATCCACTTGTGTTAAACACAGAGGTGGATGAGCATTCAACCAGTATAGCGGTCAGCATGTCGGGTCCTCAGCTGTTATAGGTACTTTTTTTCAACCTGGAGCAGGTACTTATTGTAGCTACCCCAATTTTGTATGGTGTTGGGTGAGCACCAAATATATCTCACTGGCACTATTGAACCCTTAAGGACCACTGGACCATTGAAAGCAGGTTTTTGCCTGAAGCAAAAATTTTAAAATAGCTCAAGTGGCCCCAAATTTAATTTTATGTATTGAAAATTACTATATGCCATTAAATACAATGAAAAAAAGGTATTCTCCAAAAATCAGTTACATTAGGACTGGGGATTTACCTGAAAACCATTATGGCTGCTATGTTTGTTTCCCCCAATATACCTGGCTATATATGACTTGATTAACCCATTCACTTCAGGTTTATATGCGCAAAGCAAATTCCCCTGAAACTGGTGTTAAATCACCGTGTTACGCCTACACTAAGGCCTAAATGCAATAATAATAAAATACTATAAAAAGCCGATAAAGAATAGACACATACACATGTGTATTATACCAAAAAATAGGGCATAAATATTCACCCTTTAAATACGGATTGAAATCTCCATCCAAATATATATTAGTATTTTATAGATAAAAAACTAAGGAAAAATTACTATAAAATGACTATTTCAATTCAATATATTTGTCAAACAATGGAAACACACTTACGAAATCTTATATAATATCAAAAACAACTTATTAGTTTCAACCTAATAGGAAATTCTTACGAAACCTTATGCAACCCAAACACATTAGGGAAGAAGTTAAAAACACCTTATATGTGTTGACCATGAAAATACTAGGAATATTACAACAGATTGGGCAAGAAATAGGGCTTCCATTAGCTTTAGGGGATGGTGAAAGGTGAAGATAATCATATAAAAAGCCGGGATTTTGAGATGAAAAGGCAGAAGGGCCGTGGGACCGAGTGCGGTCCCCTCAGCGGGGTCCAGCGGGACGGTGGCGTCTACATTGGTAATATGACTTCTCTTTTATTATTTTTGGTCATTTTAAGACTCAGAATTAAATAAGGACCAAATGGTCCAAGGAACTTCATTCCAAAAATAACCAAAGTTGATTCTTTTGTATATTTTAATAAGATTGTTTTCTCTCTGAATATTAGCATTTCAATACTTTGAATATTTGGGACATTCGACAATGTGGCGATTCCAGCTGTTTCTAAATAACTGTTTTTTATGTTATATTAATATCTTCAGTTTGAATTTATTCAATAAATTATGTTTATTTCGTTTACTATGATTTAATATGTGTATTTCACATGTTGTAGAATCTTTTCCTACAAAACCAAGGCCAACCGCTCGGGCCAAATACAACCTAAACAATAGGGAACGTAACGCTACCGTTACGCAGGGGCTTAACAGTCGCGGCGCTTAATAAACTGTTGGCAGCTTGGTGGAATGTTCGTGAAAATAATGTTCTATTATATTCACGGACAAAGAAACGAACCTTAAACCACAAAATTAACCTTCAATTCATATACAGTAAAAATCAACATGTTTTTTTTCCTCGTCAATCAGAGTCACTTTCGGTACAAATAAATGGACTATGTCTTTAAAACAGAGAGAAACCAGAAAAGCTTCAACTTTGGGACATTATTATTAAGAACTGGCTTAGGTTATCTTATCTTGTTTTTTTTTTGGATCTAATTTTAGGATGTTTCGGGACAATGGGTAAAGTTGAATATATCGCTGTTTTTTTTTTAGGTTATATTTTTTGGTATTGATGTTTTTTTTTCGATAATTGTTTTATTTTCTAGGCATAATTAAGTTTTTTTTCAAGGGGTAAACTTTGGATATATAAGACAAATGGGTGTTGTTAATCATTTTTTTTTGGTGTTGTGTTCTTAATAGGCAGACATTTATATATGTACATTACTTTTCTAGGCTATGTTATATGAACTTGACTTTTTTTGGATGCATATAAGGTTTATGAATACAAATTGATGTGTTTCAGTTAGAGTATATTTTTTTTTGTTGTTGTTGTTTACCTAGGTTATGATATTTTTATTTTGAATATTTGTAGGGGTTTTAATGAAAGTGAAATCGTATTTTTTTTTTTTTGTGTGGCAATATCTCATCCAATGGTAAAAATCGTACGGGTATAATGACAATAATTTATTTACTTCGTCTATCGGGAAGACGTGGCACGATCATAGGTACACATAAATCATTTCTGGAAGCATCAAGGGATCATAGGTTGCTTTACACGCCACTAAATGGAATTTTTTTTGTTTTGGTAAATTGAAATGTTGATATTTTTTTGTTTGGAAAAGGGTAATAGATTAAAGCAAACAAGATGGCGGACACATCTTATACTTACGCCACTACCACGTTTGCACTATGTAAACATTCATTTATATATATATATATATATATATATATATATATATTACGTAAAAACACGATCTTGGATACATTACTGAATCATGGATGGAGATAGGATACGGAAGGTCAATTTATGGCTTATTAACTAGGTAGATGTTGTTAGGCAGTGGGTGACGTGTAGTTTTCCTCAATTGGCAACAGAGGCATTTAACGGAGTCAATATTAAACATTACGGCACTCAGCAGGAAACTAACCCATCTCGATCAAATACAATTATAATTATATCCGGGCTAATAATCAAAAAATATTATTGACAGAATACAGGGAAAATAAATCGATTGATACTTAAGTCCCCATGCTGCAACACGAGCATCCACACTGGTAATTAATCTTGGCCCACGTAAGGCTCACGGGACCGCCTTATAACTTGCAATGAATGATTTATATTGGGAAAATAAATTATCAATTATTCTGATATTATTATATTATGCGAAAGATAACCGAAAACTAGCAGGAAAACAGTTAGGGAATCGGACAACATAAAAATCAGAGGATTTGTAAATAGAGTAATAACAGTGGAAAATAAAGTGACATTAGACCTAACATATCACCCCTACCGGAGATCTTGAGGTAACGGAAATGTTAGGGCCTCCAATATTTTTTAGACAATCAGCACTGAATGTCAGCCGGGTTATCAGCCCTGCGTGACGGACGCCCTCTCCCCAGAACAAGAGTCTGGTACTCATTTCAGTTAGAGGCTGGATCGACCCCAGGGCCGTAGTGCGCCTGACGATTTGGATCAGGGTAATAATCATAAACATACCGGGACTTGAACCCCCGACTTTTCGGCTTGTAGCGAAGTACTTTAACCACTATGCTAGTAGGAATAAACAATCATACTAAATATATCGAAGGAATTTTAAAACCGATTAAAGTTACAACCGCCTACCGTGCGACATTAACGGACAGAGCATGAGGCAAATAATACCGATTTAGCTGGAAATGTATTCCGGGTTATGGGATGACGAGCCATATTAGCTTTAGGAACACTTTCAGTTAAAAATCGAGAGTACATAAGGCAGAGGGAACTACTAGCCGCATGATTTAAAAATTAAAATAATAAAACACACACTAAAATAATAATCAATACACGAAGTCGGGTACAAATCATACATTCATAATGCGAGATAAGGGAAGGAATTGGACGACAAATAAAATAATAATAATAGTAGGGAACGCTCAGGAAAATAGGAGTTTGCTGAATAATAAATATGAACTCACCAGCGTGGAAATGGAAAATAAATAACCGCCATCTTGAGAACTATATGAAATTGTAACACGACCTTCATTTACATGCAGAAGACTGATATCATTTAGAAGGTCAACTAGCTGTAAGCTTTCAGCTGATGTGTTTATTTTTGGAAGTGAAAGTTTGACTGCCTTCAGGGTAATATTCAATTGTACAAACATCTAGTTAGCAGATAATGCAGAGGGACACCCTACACATACATGCAATAAATACTATTATTTGTTGGTCGTAAGGAAACGTAATGGGGAATAAATAAATGATAGATATTAATAACAACTTAAGGGATTAGCAGTTAAGGAAAAGTGGCATTTTAGTAAAATACAGAATGGAAAAGGGGCCTGGAAATTTAAAACTTAGAGAAACATCGAACAAAGAGGGGAACGGAGAATTAACACAATTAGAGAAAATGAGAACGCACCTAATTAGGGAAGTAAATTCTAGATCCGAAACCGAGAGTATGAAAAAGGGGCATGGAAACTTCGGATAAATTAGAGAGAACTCGATCAAAAGCGGGAATGGAGATTAAGGAAAAAATAAAGCAGACATCACACGCCTCCCTAAGGGAAATAACATTACTGAGGGAATTCCGATTCGAGACTCATAGAAAGGAAGACGACCAAACTTCAGGTAAAATAATAACTTAAATTAAATTTTTTTTATTAACCTCACGGGGTGTTGAGAGATTTACAACAATGCTGGCGAGCGCATTCTGTGGAAATTTCGACTACAATGTGAGACGGTTCTAAATCATGAGTCAAGTAAATCGAAAGTGAAGTCAAGGAGGCTAACGCAATTAAGGGAGGACTCGCTTGATCCGTAATTCAGATTTAGGTTTCGGAAACAAAAGAATGGAAATTCTGTATAAACAAGAGAGAGCTCGAATGGAAGAGGGGAATGGAGATTTAGCTAAATCATAGAGCTCCGCTAGTGAAGCTAAGGAGGGGAAGTAGAGACCAGATGCTTACAGAAATGATAACAGAAGGATAGACTGATGCTTACATAAGTGTTAAAATAAGGATAGGCTGATGCTTACAAAGTGGTAAAGGAAGGGTAGACTTATTCCCAGAAATAATTTTCTTTTCGGCTGTGTCATGGTTTTTTTGGAAAATTAGGATACTAGTCAAACAACAAACAAACATCGACGAATAACCCTCACGCTGAGTACGGAAGGATGCTAGAGATAAGTTATGATATCCTCGTGTGATTAATAGGATTACCCTGGGATAAACTGTTAAGATTAATGAAGATCCTGAAACTTAGTAAAAAGCATAATAAAAATAAACCACCAGGAAAGTAAATAATGGAAATAAAGAAAATGATAATAATAAAACTCAATAAATTTATAACTAACAATGATAATAATAATAATCATAATAATAATAATAATAATAATAATAACGATAATAATAATCATCATAATAATAATAATACCGATAATAATAATAATAATTCGCGATAAATTACTAAACCACCATAATAATAATAATAATAATAATAATAATAATAGTAATGATAATAATAATAATAAAAATTCACGGTAACTTAATAAACCAAAATGTTAATAATAATAATAATAATAATAATAATAATAATAATAATAATAATATTAATAACGAAATAAGAGCGAACTAACAGAATAAGACTTATGCATAAAATGAAAGAGAACGGAAGAGGGGCATGGAAACTTAGTAGGAATTACAACGCCGTGAAGGATGCACTTAAAATATAAAAAGCGAAATTTAGGATACTTGGCGATCTGTGAGATGTTTTATTTCGATCTAGTAGAGGGTGGAATTTCAAAAGGGAACCCAGGGGTTACACAAAATACTATTACTGAGTATGACACAACAAATAATACACTCTGCAGGCAATGGTTCCTGCTGAGATGGACTGGCTTCGTAAAGTTTGGAGGGCCTAAGGGCCCTAGACTCTCCTAGTACTGCGAGCCTTGTTCCATGTCAGTTAGGACTAGTGACCAGTCGAGTAGTAGAACACACACACATATGGGATATGACATATTTCGAAAATAGATGGAAACTAGATCGCTTAAGACTCTTCATATTTAGGCCTACGAGGGATCAAAATAAAAGGATAGGCTACAACTTAGGTCAATCTAGGCTAGGTAACGGTAGATAGAAGTAAAAACACAAACAGGGATGAAAACTTTTACATAGTCGCACACGGGATACAAGTTGGGAAGGATAAGGACCCTTTTGGAGAGGTTTTGGCCTCGAAAATTTGGCGAATTGCCTGAACACTTCGCCAACAAGCTAGGGAGGTGCAAGTCGGAAGGTGGGGCACCCCCGTTATGACATGATCTAGAGACTGAGAACTCCAAAATGATCTTGGGGCACTGGCCATAAAACCTTGCCGGCTTGGCACTGACGTTAGGGACCATATGGACCATCGTTGTTTAGGGAATGATAGGCATCGGGGAATTAACGATAAGAGGAAACAAGGAAACATAGGAACAAATGAAAGCACAATACAATTACGGGCAGGGAGACCCACGGAAAACTGTCATGATACCCGGGTTTAGGAAGAGATGAGGGCAATAGTAGGATCACCATCAAAAGAAAATCGGATCAAATCCACTCCGATGATGAGGCCGTCGTCCGATGAGCCCAAGAAGGCTCTCCCTAAGGTAGATCCTGAGGCAGCAGGATGAGAGGAGTAGAGTTAGGGACAGATCGAGTCACTGATGACCCGGATGGACAACCCCCGTCCTCTCCCTTGAGGCCGAGCCCGAATAATAGTATTCGAGTCACCAAGTGGGGAGGCGGCGTCCATTCCGCGTCCTCAAGGTCGAGCCCGAGAAGTCCGCTAGCCCACCCCAAGGATACATAGCCGGGATTAGGGACTGAGGTTAGCAAGAGACGGACCCCGTCTGGGAGGATAGGATTTAATTCCCTTCTGGACGCAGTAGCGGACGTTGAGGCACCAACAGGCTTACCTAAGGGAATTTATGAGTCAGGCGACTCAGCGAGCGAATTAGGAAGGATGATGCCAGGAAAACCGCGAGGAAGAAGTCGTACGCACACATAGATATGGTCATAACGAAGGAACATGAATAATAGACAGGGACGTCAGATACGTTGGGACACTAAAGAAGAAGAATACTAAAGGAAACACAGATATAACGATTGTGCGACCGACGTGGAGAGCCAAGAGAGACAGATTGACCTAAGTAGGGATACTACGTACAATAGAGGTTAAACTCATATGGAGTATAGAAAATTAGAAGTTAAACACATACGGTAATACATAAAGGAGATCTCGGGAAATTAGAAGTTAAATACATAAGAAATACCAGAAACTAGAGTTTAAACACATAAGTAATACAGAAGTAGGAAGAGAGGTTAAACTCATAAGGAGCACACGAAAAGAGAGGTTAAACACATAAGGTACTACAGGAAATTAGAAGTTAAACACATAGGGTTGGACATGAATTTAGAGGTAAAAACCATACGTAAGATAGGGAATAAGTCTACACGTATGAGACCAGGAATTAACTCAAAAACATAAAAGGAAATTAAGAGGAAACCAAAGGATAAGAAATAAAAAAAGGGAGAGGTTAAACCCATAGGTAAGATGGGGACCCAAGACACGGAATAAAGTCCACGCTTAATCGGGAGTTATGAAAGGAAAATTAAATACAGAAATTCAAGAAACCAGATGAGATATTGCGAACGAATCAGGAAGGGCGTAAGAAAATATTGCTTCGGAAGGACTTAAGGAAACAACACCATTTAGACGCATTTTTTATTAAGTTAACTTTGTAGGCTGTAACACGAGAATTCGACAGACAATTAGGAACGAGAGTATTTAAGACGCAGAGACGCATTTTTTTTATTAGTTTAACTCAGTGGGCGTAATACGAGAAAACGACAGGCAGAGTAGAAGCGGGAGAATTTAGGATGCAATACGCATCCCGGATTAAAGAAAGGAAATGCTCTCCCAATCAGGACCTCACGAGGGAATGATAGACGGAATTCAGGTTACATAAACGTACTAGGAAGTATTTACATTTAAAGCCTCGCGATCCATGTGTAGGCGAGCACACTCGATCGAACCCAGGACTCTAGAGGAGGAAAAGCAAAATTGAAAGTTTATCCAAGCAATGGAAAGTTGAAGACCAGCGGTAAAATACAGGGAGATACTGACAATTTTTGGAACCTAGTAAACCTGAATTGCAATAAGGGCGTAAATGATTCATGAGAAATCATAAGACCAAAATCATAAGAGCATTTCCTTTGCAACTTGAGGCTAGCTATAAGGGACAAATAGGACCTTGGGTGCACCAAACTAAACGATACATGTAGATAACAATGGAATCTAAAGCCAGGACGACTAATATAATAACGGAGATATGATGGCTGAAAATGAAGCCTCTAAGCAATAAAGTGAATTAAAATGACCAAGAATGAAAAGAGGGTTGCGGACCCATGTAGTACGGACTAGCACCAAACCCACAAACGATGTTTAAAGTTATCCGCCCGAGTTTTAATGAATGCCCTGAGTTTGCAGCTTCACGCCTGGATCTGCGGCACCACCACGACACCACAAGATGGGAAGCAGATTAGATAGGGCCAGACTCACGGAGCATCCTATCCCTCTGAGGACGCTGGGCAGCTGCCAGGACCATCTACACATCTCGGGTCGGAGCATAAGAAGGGTGAATGTCCAGTCTCGAAATCAACTGAGGCAAACACCTCTTTAGCAATGGAGAACAAACCCAGGCAATTATAAAACACAATAATGATCTTTTCCAACGCCAAACCTTGGCCTAACATCCTACATTCCAAATTTTTTCTATAGAAGAGTCAAGAAAACAAACTCCACATCAAGATTAAGTCCTATTAAACCTTTCACAAGTTCTCCTTGGACCTAACTGGGTTTTGTTCAAAGAAACAAGGCCTAACTAAATCCACGGCCTACCTGGACCAACGGCAGCTGTAAATGAACATTGGACACGAGCATTAGAGCATCGCATCCTCCATCGTGGCAAGCAGACATGAACCGGGACCTCCAAGCTAGCAAAACAGACACCACAGTTCTGATAATATTTTTTTTTTTCTCTCAAGTAATCCGGTGCACGAAATCGAACCGTCAAGTGTACCACAAAAGAAACATAACTGAAAGTAACAAAATGTATTTAAGTGCGTCGGAAATAACAGTGTAAGCGAAAAGTAACAAAATGTATTTAAGTGCGACGGAAATAGCAGTGAAAAGTGCGACGTTTCAAAATAACCCACAGAAGGTTAAATACGGAAGAAGAAAGAAGACGCGAAGAATTTTTATAAACGATATTATTTTTGTGTTGTTTACAGCCATAAACATTAGTGTGATTTTTGTGTTTTTTTTTTTAAGTATAGTGTTCTCACTAAGTAAGCTGATCTTACCGATATTCGACGAAATTAAAGGTATCCGGGGCAATTTACAAATAACAAAAAACGATCTAACCTCTTAGGATGAGAACAATATACTTCCAGGACAGATGGAATCGCCAATTGACGACGTCAGTTAAGTTAATAAGATAAATGACAGGACAAAACCCCCGAGAGGCGAGAGATATCCTATAAGGAAAAAAGACTTTCGGTTTTTCAACCCTACAGTCTTATTTAGGGGGGGGGAATTGTTACGCCTACACTAAGGCCTAAATGCAATAATAATAAAATACTATAAAAAGCCGATAAAGAATAGACACATACACATGTGTATTATACCAAAAAATAGGGCATAAATATTCACCCTTTAAATACGGATTGAAATCTCCATCCAAATATATATTAGTATTTTATAGATAAAAAACTAAGGAAAAATTACTATAAAATGACTATTTCAATTCAATATATTTGTCAAACAATGGAAACACACTTACGAAATCTTATATAATATCAAAAACAACTTATTAGTTTCAACCTAATAGGAAATTCTTACGAAACCTTATGCAACCCAAACACATTAGGGAAGAAGTTAAAAACACCTTATATGTGTTGACCATGAAAATACTAGGAATATTACAACAGATTGGGCAAGAAATAGGGCTTCCATTAGCTTTAGGGGATGGTGAAAGGTGAAAGGTGAAGATAATCATATAAAAAGCCGGGATTTTGAGATGAAAAGGCAGAAGGGCCGTGGGACCGAGTGCGGTCCCCTCAGCGGGGTCCAGCGGGACGGTGGCGTCTACATTGGTAATATGACTTCTCTTTTATTATTTTTGGTCATTTTAAGACTCAGAATTAAATAAGGACCAAATGGTCCAAGGAACTTCATTCCAAAAATAACCAAAGTTGATTCTTTTGTATATTTTAATAAGATTGTTTTCTCTCTGAATATTAGCATTTCAATACTTTGAATATTTGGGACATTCGACAATGTGGCGATTCCAGCTGTTTCTAAATAACTGTTTTTTATGTTAATAATATATCTTCAGTTTGAATTTATTCAATAAATTATGTTTATTTCGTTTACTATGATTTAATATGTGTATTTCACATGTTGTAGAATCTTTTCCTACAAAACCAAGGCCAACCGCTCGGGCCAAATACAACCTAAACAATAGGGAACGTAACGCTACCGTTACGCAGGGGCTTAACAGTCGCGGCGCGTAATACACCGTAACTTATATTGTCTACTTTCAGACAAAACGAACAAAAAATAACTTACTTGAGATCTCAATAAGGACGAAAACCAAAACACATTCCTCTACTATTCATAAATGTTAAAAAAACGTTAACCTGCCATGGTATGTACAGAAATTTAATAATATATAACAGGAGAGTTAAGCGAGTGTAGCCTGTCTTCTGAGGTGAATGGTTAATAAAAGAAAGATATTTTCTGTAAACCAGAACATCTCTACATAATAATGAGCTACATCATCTATATAGGAAACCAGATATAATAAGAACAGTTAGGTCTCATGAACTGCAATAGGCAGGACATATGGCACAAATGGGGAATGAAAGAGGGGCATGGAAGCTTCTTGTAGGAAAACCAGATTGAAAGTGCCCAGCTGGTAGACCAAGAATGATATGGGATAATGACATTAACCATGATTTGAGGGAAGTAGATTATTCAAGGGATGAATGGAAAACATTAGCTCAGGATACAGATATATGGAGAGCTTATGTCTGCACAACCATGAACCTTTGGGTTTGATAGTGCCAGTGAGTTGGTTAGTTAAACCAGCAAAATCGGACTTGTTGAGGAATTTGTGTGAAGGACTTTCCATTGGTAACAACCATATTAATTTAATGTGCTTGTTTTGTTTCTTACCATTTTGTTCAAGAAATGAGAACTTGGAAAAATAAATACAGCAAAACATAACATAAAAACCATTGATGTCCAATCTACTGCTGAGCTATCAATATTATAATATTTTGTGATGAGATTCGCAATAATGGAATACTGAATCCAATGCACACTGCTTCCTACACCAAAACAAATAAATATAAAAATCATAAACCATCTTCTACGATATAATTTCCATTCAACATTTTGTTCTTCTTTATTATCGGTAATAGTACCAGACATCTTCTCATTTATGTATAAACTTGGTATATCAAACTAACCAGGTGTTTGGAGCAATTCAATGAAAAATAATACATGATTGTTATCTTCTATTATCTCTACAAACATTGTTTGTAAGCAGCAACATTATATAATCTGGAAAAATGATCAAATTTAAGAGATTTTAAGTGATTTATTTTAATAAAAGTGTATAAATGATGATGATAGAGACTAAAGTTTCAAATTTGAAAAAAAAAAAAAAAAAAAAAAAAAAGACATGAATTGTTTCAGAACCTGTATCATAGGTAAGATAATGATAAATATTCCACTTATTGGTAAAAAAAGAAGCATGTCATTTCAATTTGTTTCAAATCTTGCTAACATTCAGTGACGGCTTGTGGAAGAAAAATTATATGCTCCAGTAGCATCTCTTGACCTATGATTTTTACCTGGACTGATACAGAATGTTTCTTCCAAAAAATGAAAACAATCAGAATCTGATATCTTACATTTGGTGATATTTTTCCTGATGCATTTTTATAGCATCCTTAAGATGGATTACATCTATATAAATGAAAAAATCACTGTTTTTAGTCATAATATTGTTTTTTATTCAATGCCATCAGTTTGTCATTTCGACATTTCTAGTATTCTCTGGTGGCATTCGCATATTGTAACCCACTTCTGAGGTTGGGGCACCTGGAAGACAGGGTTACGCTGCCCCAATGATATGATGGGTGATGATGATGGTAATGATGTGCCAGGAGAGGCCCTAATCCTAAACTTAATCTAATGAGGTGAATATGATAATGATGGTCAGATGATGTTCAGGGACTGTTTGGGCCTTAAAGTTTCCTTACATTATTGTCTTACAGGTGAAGAAAACCCCCGAAATAAAACTCATCCAGAAAAATTATTCCAACCGGGGATCAAACCTGGGACCGTTACATGATAAGGCAGCATGCTACCTTCAGACCACAGTAGTGAGCACAATCATAATAATATGTTATATACATATATATATATATATATATATATATATATATATATATATAAAATTAATTTCTCCTTTTAATATAAGTGACAAATATAAATAAAAATATTAAAAAACATGATTTTCATTCTTAGGCTTTTTAGTATTATATATTTTTTTCAAACGAACAGTGAGGTAGTCCTCAACCTGGAGGACCAGGAAATTTTTAATCAAGGTTCTCTTCCTTTAACCCTTGACAAACCAACATCTAACTGAAAAGCAGAATAACAGATTACAGATTCCCAAGAACAATACTAGAATCGGTGCTACTTGGTAAAAGAAGAATAGGATGGCCAAAAATAATGTGGATTGATGGTGTTTTAAGCAGCATGAGAGAAAAAAGGATTGGATGACGGAAATTTAATAACAGAGAAATGTGGAGAATGACAGTAGATTAATTGGGCGCAGAAGGATGATGTAAAACATTATGAAACATGATAAATAAAATAAATATGTGCTTTACTAGCTAAAAGGGAATGTTGAAAGAATAATAAAAAAGAAACATCGAAAATCAAGCAATACTAGCTACAAAAGTAATGATAAAATCCCACTAAAAATTATTCTTAAATAAGAAGCTGCTAACGTTTGTTAGAATGAAGGTTCTCAACTTCAACGGATTGTATAAGTAAGAGAAACATTTCTGTCTAGATCAAGGCCTAAACAGCTTTATAGATAAAGCATTGGAACAGAGATCCAGAGAGAAAAATTTTGCGACGGATGTACGAACCACAGTTAGAGAATCTAAAATGTATATGGAGAATCCAAAATAATAGTGAAATATAATAATTATATGGAAAGCACAAATCATAGGGGAAATTTAAACTTCCATGCTAAGATGGGTTTGACATGTTGTCAGGAGTGAAGAAAAGTCACTGATAAAAAATATATATATTGAAAAACCAGATAGCAAAAGATAATATATTGGCAGACCTAAAAAGAAATGAGTATTGGGTTGTCACATAAATAATTTCAGTTTTTAATGTATTGTTGGGTGTGTCTGGTAAAATTTTGAAAGTTGATTCACTGGGAATTTGTTCCAAATCACCTTGCAATCAATGCAGATTTTTATTCTCAACAACTGGAATGAGTGTGTATGTTCTAATGCCATTCACTGCACTTTATGTGCTTCAGGTTCTGTGCTGGGAAGATAGATGGCGTTAATGTGATCTATTTTCAATTTATGCACCACTTTATGTAGATGATGTATTCTTGTATCGTGTACAGGAATGTTTAGGATGAGTGTTATGTTTATATTTATGTAGTGTACACTGTGATGTATGAGACATGATGATGAAGAGAAGGGAGAAGGTAAAATCTGATGCTGGCACATAGTCTACTCCTATTGAAAAGCACCAAGGGGACTGCCAGGCTTAACATCCCCATCCAATGAATAAATCACTATCAACAGTACCAGATGCCTCCTCAACATATGTATTGTGGAGAGGTTTGCAATTTAATGCACGAATCTGGTGCATAATTCAGTGATTAAAAATTGTACATCACTACCTCTCCTGGTCCTCTGATTGAAAAATTAATTTAACAATTAAAATTTTCAACCCTTTTGGGTATCGCTAGACAGGAAGCAGGCATGCTACCACTTGAGCCAGCATGTGAAATTTGGTTGTAGGTTCAAACCCATCCAGACCCCATACTGTACAGACAAATTAATAAATTACAATAGGAAGTAACATTATGAGGTTCTTCTTAACACATTGGTGACCGACAGCTGTGCGTTCCACCCACCCCTGCTAGACCGGACATTTCTGTCAGTGGGCTGGACTTTTAAATTTTAAACCACAATGTGGATTTTACATCAATATATTTACAATCAATAACAGTAATATTTAAGCAATTCTTTATTAGTGTTCTCACAAGACCTTCTAGTAGGAATTGACGGTGTGATAGCGTTGGAAACATTCCCCTTTATGTAAAGGCACAGTGCAAAAGGAGCATATGTGGCGAGTTTCTTTTCCTTTCTTGTGTTCACTACAAACATGGCAAGATTCTTTCCAGTCACAATTGGTGTTAATTTATGTTTCTTCGTGTCTCCTGACAGCCTCACTGGTGGGTCTTGACACGGTGTCCTAGAAATGGTTTCCTTTTCTCTCTGTCTTTCTTCCTCTTCCCGTCATATGTTCCTAATTTCACGGCTGCCCAACAAGAGGCTGTTTCAAGGAAAAATCTTGTTTTACATTTTGTTGTTAGGGTTTTGAAATTTATAGACTATGAAAGCATTGAAGAGTGCACAATTCAGAAGCCATAATACAACTTTCTTGCTCCATTTTACTGTATTTCTAAGGATGGAGTAATATGATAGGTACTGGTCAGCCCTGTCTATGCCCTTCATATACTTGTTATATTGAAGTATTCAATAGGGCATTTTTACAGCTTTATCCCTCCCACTCTTGTGTTGCCAGATGTAATGTGCTAACCATTCTTATGTCTCTTTTATCTTGCCATATTTCTAGCAAAACTTCCCCTTTACTACAAAATACACTTTCTCCTGGTTTTGAGTTTATTTCCTGCTTCCACAAATGATTTTGGAAGCCCCTTGTTAATCCTTATTGTTCCACAAACTCTCGTCTTTCTTTCAAGCAAATCTTCAGCTATCCATCCATCCATAGTAATTCTGCCCGAAGGCAGGTCCTTCACTGCAATCATAGCATTTTCATGCTATGCTTGCAGTTTTACTAGGGAATTGTAGGTGTGGTAGCTTCCCGTTGCTTTCCACACTGGTGAAGGATGATGATGATGATGATAATAATGATAAGGATGATGATGATGGCCATATGATTTCCGGGACCGTTTGGGCCTTAAAGTTTTCCTGACATTTGTCTTACAGGTGAGGAAAAACCCCGATAAAAACCTCACCCAGAAAAAACTGCCCTGACTGGGGATCGAACCCGGGCCCTCTGCGTGACAAGGCAGCACGCTACCTCAAGACCACAGCGGTGGACTTTTCAGCTATAGTCACACTATTATAATAATTATCCTGGTAGACATGATGTCCCAGTCCTAAATTCGGCTCCAGAGCGCAAAATAGTTTTTCTTCTAATTTTTCCCCTCTGCAGCATATATTTCCAAGTTACATATGTATCCCGTAATCGCCTAACTACCCACACTAAAATTCCATATTTCAACAGCCGTCTGTCTTGAAACTGTAAACTACTCTTTCTGTAAAAATAGAAATTTCATAAAAGAAAAGAGAGGGGTACAAAAACAACTAAAATTTATTTCACAGTGAGAAAACAAACTTGTATGCCTCCTTCAAAAGTGAATAGGCAGGGAAACCATACAAAACATAAAACCGGAAATCTCCGTGGCCCGTCACCAATGTGTTAATAAATAAGATAAACAGACTCACCTTATTTATTAACCAAGAGAAATATTTGGGAATTGAGAGGAATCAAACTGCTACCACACCAGCCCTGATCCTGTGGTTTCAGTTTACCATGTGATTCAATCCATGGTGATTTTGCCCATTTCTTGCATGAAATTACAAAAACATTGAAGCTGTGGAAATGGTTTCAGCAAATTCTTCATATCAAAAACCAGACACTGATATTGCCACAGGATAACAAACCTCACTGAAAGATGGCTCAAGATCATAGAACCTGATGGTCTCTACATTGAAAAGTAGTTTAATTTCTTGTCAGAAAAAAAAAATCCCAAATAAAATTTGGTTTAAAAAGACATTATTTATGAGACACTAAATGCAGAAGGGGATATTAAGAGGGTTAGAATAAGATGCTGGAAAAGAAGAACATGGGATAAACAATATCCATCCACAGTAATTCTGCAATCATAGCATTTCATGCTATACTTTGCAGCTTTACTAGGGAATTATAGATGTGGTAGCTTCCCGTTGCTTTCCATGCCAGTGAAGGATGATGATGATGATGATAAGGATGATGGTGATGGCCAGATGATTTTCAAGAACCATTGGCCCCTAAGCTTCCTGACAATTGACTTACAGGTGAGGAAAAACCCCAAAAAAAGTCTTGGATTTTCTTAGTAATTTAATTTCAATTATCATCTGACATAATCTGTTATCAAAATTTTCTCAAGTGTCAAAACAATCAACTCATGTTATCATACGCTCAAGGAATTTCAGATGCCATGAATTGTTCATATGTTCCACTTGACTATTAAACTTTATCTTTGCACTTTACAAAAAAAGGTGTTAATGAATGAAACATATACATTGAAATTAAAAAAAAAATTATTTACATCTCACCTCATATACTGTCAAGAAGACAAAAATGAGGTGAGATGTAAATAATTTTATTTTAAATATTAAATTAAACCTCATAGTGATATTTCCTACAATAGTTTAATACATAGGTTGAAGTTAAATTAGTCATATGTAAATATGGAAAGTAAGATGACAGGTATAGTTGTTAAACCAAAAGAAAAAATTGAATGGAAACTTTATCACAAAAGATGGTTTATGCTTTTATATATGTGAGCCTGTCTGCACAGTGAGTCAGCAAACATATTTTTTAATTGATTATTATATGCTAAGTTTGGTTCTGATAAAACAAAAATTCTGGCTGCTAGAGCATTAACATACATACACATATATATATATATATATATATATATGTCCACCGCTGTGATCTTGAGGTCGCGTGCTGCCTTGTCACGCGTTGCGCCTGGGTTCAATTCACAGTTGTGATAAGCTCCTGGGTGAGGATTTTTCGGGGTTTATCCTCACCTGTAAGACAAATGTCAGGAAGCTTAGGGCCCAAAGGTACTTGAAAATCATCCGGCCATCATTATCATCATTATTATTATCATCATCTTTCAACCGTGTCGAAAGCAATAGGAAGCTACCATACCTATAATTCCCTAGTAAAACTGCAAAGAATAGCATGAAAATGCTATGATTGCAGAAAGTCCCGTCCTAGGGCAGAACACTGTAGATAGATATATATGTTTTTTTTGTCATGGTTATTTTTGGTGTCTACTACATAGGATCGGTGAAGCTCTGTGAAAAAATTTTCAAAATCTTTTCATGAGCAAAACCTCAATAGCTTCATTACTTCAAAATTAATTAATTAGGAGGTGGCAATTGCAGCTCTAGAGCTATAAATATGGAACTGTATACAGTCCTGAGAAAGAAAACTTAGGTCGGTGTTCAAGAACCAAGCTTTCTGCAAAGAGCAACTCTCAGTCCGCCTCTTCATGGTCGATAATGTGGGTCATGCAGAACTTACTCTAACTGACTCACTCTATTCAACATCATGCGCTAACAAAATATTTATTAAAAAAAAATTCCAGGAACAACTGAAAGATGAGAACCTCAGCTTACCAAAGAAAGAGATAGCATAGCCTAGAGAGCTTGGTTCTTGAACACCGGCCTTAGTGGCTGATGCATTTTCAAGAGTTTGTTCAGCAACAGAACAAGTTAATTTCAGACTTAATAAGTTTGGTCTGCCATCATCTTATTTCATATTTCCTTGTTTCTTATAAGTCATGTTTCAAAGCATCTTTGCACCATCTTCAGTTGGTACAGAGTTCAGTCTGTACCAATGAAATATGAGGTAAGATGACAGCAGATCAAACTTATCAACATTCGTAATATGTATGCAGCTAATGCTCTGCAGTTAACAATAAAGTTATTCTCTTTCTTGCTTCCCAATACTTGGATGTCATATCTTGATAATTTTGAAGAGCTATATAGCTTGTTAAATGTTCTCTGTCCATTTCCACACCTTGAGAACACAATATACACTCAGGAGACATTAATACACCAATTCTATGAAGATGTTTTCACATCCGGTAGTATGCCTCAATATGGCAACTTCAGATTTTCGTGATAGTTCCGGAATTATAGATGAGTTTTCTAACAATATTTTTATATTTCTGTTTCCGACTTCTTCAATTACATTGGAATTGCAATCATCATTATATTTTTTTTCTTTATAATTCATTTTGATTCATAAGAAAATGCATTTGTTACTTTCTGCTTAATTTTACACCCTTTTCTTCCAAGTATATCAGTTCTTTCATTCCTTGTATTCCACAATGGGCTGGAATCCATTGTAAGACTGTATGTTTATCAAGTTTCTCAATAGTCTGAATCATGTTTTGTATTTCTAATATTTTTTTCCCATTTTTTGATACATGATTAATGCTATGGCCTGAATCGTGGCTTTGGAATCTGATAGAATGACAATATTTTTACAATGTTGTGCCAATTAAAAATGTCATTAAGTGAGAGAATAATAGCTTCAATTTCCGATTCCGATTGAGGGTCTTTCCACTTTTCAGCGGTTGCCCTTTTACCAGCCGGCTGCTGGCCCTTCACATCCACATGTGTCAATCACAGAGGTAGATGATCAACAGCCAGTGTAGGGGTGACATGTGGTTAGCATGTCGAGTCCCCCAACCGTTATAGCTGGTTCCTCAACCTGGAGCCGCTACTTATTGTAGCTACCCAATTGCCTCACGATGCTGGGTGGGCACCGGTCCCATACTGGCCGAAATACCATGAGAAAATTTCTTCCCCCATGGAGACTCGAACCAGCGCAAGTCCCGTAGCTCTGTGCCATCAATTTCACCATCAAAATTAGTAGTATTTCTTTCAGTGTGTTGATAAAAGGAGAAGAATTAGCATGTTCCACCTGCCCCTGCTCCACTCTCATCTAAGAGAGATCCATTCGTAAAGATGTGTGTCCAGTTTTCAGAAGAGTAATTTGTGTGTATAGTTTTTAATGCCAAAACCTTAATTTTAATTTTAATATTAATATTAATTGTTATGACTAGGGAGCAGATCTTTATGTTCTAAAAGCTAAGATTGCAACATAGTATAGTGTCAAAATTAATATAATAAGTCTTAATATGCAATCAACTGATTATTTTGTAATATAACTTACAAAAACATTTCTCAATACTTTGTGTAGGATCTAGTAATATTACATTTTTATATCACATGTCTTATTTTTAAATTAAAAATAAATAACATAAATAGAACATTGTTTATTTTAATTTAAAAGTAAGTTGTGTAATAAAAAAACTCCTGGCATGACAGGCCTAGAAGGCCCTTAGCTGCTGGCCTCACGTCCACATGTGTCAATCACAGAGGTAGATGATCATCCAGCCAGTGTAGGGGTGACATGTGTGTAGTAATATAGGTCATACTTAAGAAGAAAATGATAATAAAAAACTATTTAATTAATAATCACATAAAGAAAAACTATAAATTATTAATCATAGTTACAGGAATATACTAATTAATTATACCAAAAGGTAGGAAATAAATAATCACACTTAAATATACTAATTAGTTATACTTAAAATCCATACAAGGGCTTTTAGGAAGTAAAAAACGAGTAGAATTTTAAATAAAATTATCCTAGATTCATATTATAGTACGGGCTGTCGAAACCATACCATGTGTGTCAACATGTTTTTGGAAAACTATGGAGACACTCTTACGAAAGCTTATATAATCCACTAAACAATTATACCTTTTGATTACCACACTTATATAAGTAAGCAAACATCTTATAAAATTTGGCCTTGACAGACCAGAATTATTTCCAAAGGTTAGGTAAATTAGAAAGTTTTGAAGGCTAAATGGAACTAAGGTTTCCACAAATTTGGAAATAGGAAAGATGGAAAAATCGAATATATATTCATGCGATTGTAGCCAAAAAGTGGGAGATATTCCATGTGTTGGATATCTCCCTGTCTCAATACTGTCTTTCTACTTATCTACTGTTTGCATTAGTTTGCCCATACATAAAAATAATCTGCACATTCTGCAACCGTATATGCCATTTCAATGTGGTTGATAGATAAACTTCAACATGTAAACTCAGACTGCACTCTAATGATTTGGACTTGGGTACCAGATGAAGCACATCAGATGCACAGCACACATTCTTCCTTGAACTGCTTAAGTTTATAATGCAATTTCCATTTCCTTCGTGGTGTGTTCATTTGGAACCGCTCATGATATTCCTTGATGTCAGTCCAATGATTCTTCCTCATTAATCATTATTAGGGAGCGGATTTTTATGTAATAAAAGATAAGATTGCAATGCAGATAGCACATATTATTCAACTGCTTGTGTGTGTGAAACAAGATAAAAGACAGTCGAAAGTCTTACTTCTCATTATACCATTCAACTGTTTGTGTGTGGAATCAAAACAAAAGACAGACTTTTCATTATACTATGTTGCAATCTTAACTTTTAGTACACAAAAATCTGCTCTCTAGTCATTATTGATGGCCTACAACTTACAGGGAAAAAATTTACATCCACAAGAATAAGGAAAAAACTGTGAATTTTGAAATTCCCGGGGAAAGAAAAAAAAATTGATTTGGAAGTTCATCGATCAGCCAACAGAGGGAGTAGAATTCAACCTACAGGATGACAACTGCAAAAAACAACAGTTAGAATGCATCGAAAATGTTGTATAGATGTGACAAAACTATAGTCTGCAGAATATAAAAAAAATATGAGGTGAGTTAAAATAACTAACTCATAATAATTAATTTAATTGAATTGATTTAACTGCAAAATTTTTAATCTTGGAGCCAGTAGAGATGGTGAAAAAGTCTTAGGAACATGGTATGTGTTAAAAATTTTGCAGTTAAATCAATTCAATTAAATTAATTATTATGAGTTAGTTATTTTAACTCACCTCATATTTTTTTTATATTCTGCAGACTATAGTTTTGTCACATCTATACAACATTTTCGATGCATTCTAACTGTTGTTTTTTGCAGTTGTCATCCTGTAGGTTGAATTCTACTCCCTCTGTTGGCTGATCGATGAACTTCCAAATCAATTTTTTTTTCTTTCCCCGGGAATTTCAAAATTCACAGTTTTTTCCTTATTCTTGTAGATGTAAATTTTTTCCCAAATTGTGAGTTCCTTATATTTCTCTAACTGTTTTAGTAATTTGGCCTTTATGTCGATTCTGTTTCGATTTAAATGTTAAAAATGGAGAAATAGAAAAGTCTGCAATAGCTGCACATGTAAGGTCAGAAAAACACAGAATCAAAACAAAGGCCAAATTACTGAAACAGTTAGATAAATCTAAGGAACTCACCATTTGGAAGAACCCTCAGGGGTCCCCATCTAGGGGATATGTGTATGGCAACCACAAGGTGCCCAAGCTGAGCAAAACATTGCTTCCAGTTACTTGTGTTTTGCTTCTTACTTTTATCTTTAACTGATCTGGTATTTCTTCCTTTTCTAGTACTAGATCCCACTTTTTACTTTCCTAACCAGTCTCCCTTGCCTGACCTCTTGTTTTCTTCTACCCTGATGGTATTCAAGGCCAAAGTGTTCATTTCTGTCTTTCCTATATCTCTTTCTTTTAACCTTGTGGACACTCATCTTGAATGCCCACATAAGCTGCATGTTCAAATGCAGCCCCATTGCAACTTATAGCATAAGTATACAAGGGATTTGTGTCATCAACTATGGCTGGATACAGGTAATGAAGATGAAAACAATTTGGGAGAAAATTTACATCCACAAGAATAAGGAGAAAACTATGAATTTTGAAATTCTTGGGGAAAGAGAAAAAAGGACCTTTGGTCTGGGCATATAATTTTTCTCTTCAAATATGATTTATCCATCATTGAGATGTATGAAATGAATAATAAAAATATTAAAAAATAAAAAAATTTTATTTGGAAGTTCATCGGTCAGCCAACAGAGGGAGTAGAAATCAACCTACAGGATGACAACAACAAAAAACAACAGTTAGAATGCATCGACAATGTCGCATAGATACGACAAATTTATAGTCTGCAGAATATAAAAAAAATATGAGGTGAGTCAAAATAACTAACTCATAATAATTAAAAGAACCTCATAGTGTTATTTCCTACAAATATTAAATAAATTAAATTAATTTAACAATAAAATTTTTCAACCCTGCTGGGTATCGAATTAGGGCCCACTAGTCAGGAAGCATGCATGCTACCACCTGAGCTAGGACGGCGGACTTGTAAAATCAAATGTTTGCATGTTAAATTATGGTTGTAAAAAATAATAATCATTGTTTATTTAATAGCCCTCATATTATGAAGTTATTCTCTTTATGTATTAGCATGTGTAAGTTTTGATTTGTTTACATTAGCAGCTTGTCTTTTTAAATCTGGTTTTAATACAATATGCAGTATTGTACCAATCAAAAGGAGAATACTGAGACTGTTGTTGGACCATTCTGCACCAATTGATCGAACCATTTTACCAAAAATCAGAGTGATCAACCAGCTTACTAGCTGAAAGACAAGTGTTATAAATCCTGATGTGAAAGATTCTGATTCAGGGTAGGTAACCTCAACTGCGAGGTCATATCCAACAGACATGTAGGCAATTCCAAAAAATCTGAAACACATAATTCACAAATATAATTACCATATACAGACCACCGCAAGAAAAATTAAATAAGCTTCAGTCAATTTTTCAGCAGAGCAATTTTAATTTTTTAGACCTAATAATTAATAATAATAATAATAATAATAATAATAATAATAAATAATAATAAATAATAATAAATAATAATAATAATAAAATGTAATTCAGGAAGAATATGTAATGTTAACAATTTTAAATATTTAGGGTCTATTTTAGATAAAAATGAGAATTCAACTACAGAAATTGCAAGAAGAATAACTGATGTAAAAAGAACCATTAGTATGTTGAACTCAGTGCTTTGGAATAGAAATATAATATACAGAATGAAGAAAACTATATTTCAAGTTTGTTACAAAGCATTTTATTATATGGGTCCAAAACCTGGACAGTAAGTAGAAAACAAGCCAACAAGCTGTTAGCAGTAGAAATGGAATCGACAAGAATTTCAAGAATGGATAAAGTCAGAAACAGCACAATAAAGGAAATTATGCAAGTTGAAAAAAAATATTAGAAAAAATAGAAGACAAACATTAGAAATGGTATGATAAGAATGGAAGAAAATAGAATATGAAAGAAGATCCTTGATTGGAAAGCTAATGGAAGAAGTAGAAGAGACAGGCCTAGAGATTGTTGGATAGATGGAGTGAGGAGAAGTATGGAAGCTAGAGATTTGAGGGAAGAAGATGCTTTAGACAGGAACCTTTGGCGAAAAATCACTTTGGGTTGAAGGAGAAACACTGTATTGTGGAATATTGCAAATAAAAAGAAACCTAATAACTAAATACTGACTCTTGTTAAATTGGTCTTCTGAGCTGAATCAGACTGCAGCTGACAGTTGAGAAGTTCACACAGAATCTCCTCCTGAGAATATATATCGCAGTAGTAGACAAAATGTAGAGTTTCAACAAAGCTGGACCATGGCCTTCAGCCTGGAAGGCACTGGCCATGAAGGCCTTCTTCTTCTTAAGCCCTTTCCATCCCTATGCCTGGATTAGAGTGCCCGCTAAAGGAAACTTAATGACCAAGTTAATTTAGTTACACTCATATACCCATACATGTCAGGGAGTGATAGAGAATCGGCCTAATGCCTTGATAAGACATCTAGTGGGTAATTAAGGTTTTTTTAAGAGAAAAATTAATGGTTGAACTGGGAATCGAATCCTGGACCCCTGACTCTATATGTCACCATGCAATCCATTAAACCATTCAACACCCGATACAACCAACATTTTTTCTTTCCACTTATGCAATTCTCTTACGCCCGAAGCCTGAGAGTTTCTTGTTAACAACAACGCCATCGGATGACTTCTATTCAAAATATTTTAATGACTATTTAACTCGCGCCCCAAATGGTAGCCAATGACCAATCACGTTTCAATGAATTTTATTTTACAACCAATGACAATCTTGTTTCACCTGGCTATTTATCAAATTCTGTTTACTAAAATAAAGAAAGCTCCTCCTTTTTAATATTCTGAACAGGTCAGGGCATTATTTTGCAGAGACTGACTCTCCAACAAATATGTTGAATATAGCAAATAATGAACAGATTGCTTCAAACTACACATTTGATAATTGTGTGTTCAATAATTGTGTTCTTAAGTACTGATTTTACTGAGTTGTTTCTTTAGAAAAATTAATTAATAACCTATAATGTTGGTTGTAATATACAGTTTGATGTGTTTCATTTTTTCTCCACTAGGGTGCATTCTTACAATATTGTGATCATATTTGGCAATAAATAATATGATCAAGTTGCAGTGGATTAACAAATGAAACATAACCAAACATTTCTCATTTGTTTTCAAACATCGCCATTTACATTAAATATACAAATTTTTAAAATAACTATATTTAAATAATGATTTGTAAGTAAACAGCTTAATTTTATATGTTAAATAGTCCTAACAAATGACAGTCTTGATTTCCAAATTCTCTAGATAAATTTGGAAATCACTCATGGCATTACTTATGAGAATTTTAATTTACTTTTGGCAGTAAAGCTTAATATTTTGATGTTATATTCCAATCCTGGATAGATTTATTTTTTTGAAAAGAAAAATTAACAGTTGAACCAGGAATCGAACCTTGAACCTCTGACTCTGTATGTCAGCATGTAATCCATTACACCAATTTTTCTATTAAACCTATTTCTTCTAAAACAAAATTGATGATAACATATTATGTCACCAAAATAGGAAGTAAGTCTGCTTATTACGAGTAATAAATGTCAGAATTTTGTATGAAGTTGAAAGTAATAAGATACCCCTGTCCTTATTGCAATCAGTTTTAGCTCCTTTTTATAGATTGGTCCATGTTTCTTGAAGGTTGTATTTCTATAGTCAAGGATCGTCAATCTTTTGACCATGGTACTTTTTTTTCATTTGGCTTATTGCCTTCAACCTGTCTGGCATGGGTAACCCTTTTGGCAGCAATGCTGCTATTGGCATAGTTCTCATGTCATTTAAGCATGTAAACCACTCCACTATGACAATAATAATTGAGTTATCTTTATTAAATACATTGTCAATTTTTTCTTAATTTAGATAAACTTCCACAAAATTCTTAACTCATCACACTATGCGAAAATTTCAAAATTATTTTTTCTTTAGAGTTAAAAAAAGGAAATTTGGTCATTTTTGAAAAGAGAATGCATCCAGGAAAAAGAGGATGTATGGTAACCCTAGTTAAGAATGACTTCAGGAAATTAAGATGGTGGGTGGTTGCCAGGAATAAAGAAACTTGGAAGAGAGTTCTAAGAGAAGTTGAAATTCAAAATGAACTGTAGTTACTTTTTTTAGGAATTCACACTATGAGTTTATTTAGGTAAACATTTTTTATCACTCACCTCATATTCTTCTTCTTTTCTTTAGTTCCAAAACTAATTTAAAAAAAGAAGAAGAATAGAAGAATATGAGGTGAATGATAAAAAAAGTTACTTAAATGAACTGTAGTATTGGTAATGACATGGACAAATTTAAACACATATCATGTCAATAACTCCAATCAATTTCAAAATATAAATATGACTTACCCCAGAAATCCATAAGTAAAATAAAGTGATATCTCTGATTTTGTAGGTAGACTGTAAGTTATTGACACCACTGAAGCAAGCATTAAAGCAAACAGTAAGACTGCCAGTAACCTAAAGTAAACAAACAGATGTAATATAATCAAGAACTTAGATATCTGTTTTAATCAAAATTACAGTGGGAAGTAACACTATGAGGTAATTTAAATTTATAAATGTCTGTGTTTGGGTTAAGAACTAGTACAGACTTCCCAACATGATCTTTCTTGTTTTCGACAAATGTAACTTATTACATATATTTTTAAAATACAATAGGAAGTAACATTATGAGGTTCTACTTACCATATTTACGTGTGTATAGGCCGCACTTTTTGCCTAAAATATAAGTTTCAAAATTAGAGTGTGGCTTATACATGAAATAATTAGATAATTGGTACATATCGGGAAGTTTCTGTGCAATTGATGTTCGCCGCCGAATTACAAGGTCATGATGTGTTTTAAATCGCCTTGCCCAGCTGTAACTTGCCACAGGATTTCCATATTCTTGACTATCTTAAGGCCTTCGAACTGTATCATTTTGACGGATACAGAAAATCCATCTGCTCTTGTTTTCCATATGTAATCCAGGAGAACTCTTTCTAACTGTAGATATTTTGCTTTCTTTCCGTGGAAAATTGTCGATGTTGTGATGTGTTTTCAAGTGCATGCTTTGTTTGGATCCACCGTCGCACATTTTTTTTGTCCACATCAAACTTTCTTCCTGCTGTCCTATTTCTGTGTTCTGCTGCATAATGAACCACTTGTAACTTGAATTTGGAGGTATAACTTGCTGTGCACTGACCCATGTTTATACACAGTGAATAGGAAAGACAATGAATACTGTACCTACCAACTGACCATCCCTTTCACCCTTGTATTAATGACTGAGCCACAGCCCGAATGTACCATTATATAGCTGGCAACAGAAGCTTTTGAATTTACAACATTGCTTCTTCTTCTTCTTCTTCTTCTTCATCACAGTTTAGGCTTATTTACTAGCCTGTTCCGGTTCCAAATTGCTGCTGTTTCCATCTTTTCTTTGGTTTTCCCAAACTTCCTCTTCCTCATGGTGAATAGCTGTATGCTGCTTTTGGTATTCTATTCTCAGTCATCCTTGCCAAGTGTTCTTTCCAGTTTGTTCTGTATTTCACTATTGTTTTGTTTAATTCCTCTACTTTTAGTTGTTGTCATATTTCTGTGTTATGTTTTTTGGCTGTTCTTTGATATCCTGCTATTCGTCCGAGGAATCTCATTTCAGCAGCTTGTATTCTGGCAGATTGTTGTGTTGTCACTGTCCATGTTTTGGATCCATAAGTAATAATAGAAACTGCCATTGTCTTGTATAATTTCATTTACAACATTTCCAAATTTAAAAATGGCATAGGCATACTTCTGTCTTTTGCATTGCTTCTTAGCGAAAATATAAGACAAATATTTTTTTCTCCAATTTATTATTGGCAAACTTGGATGTGGCCTATACACGTGTAAATATGGTAATAAATAAGTTGAGTCTGCAATCATCAACTCATGATGGAGAAGAGATGCTTTGAAACATATCTTATAACAAACAATGAAATATCAGGTAAGATGATGGCAGACTCAATTTATTTATTATTACATATATTATCACTCAAAACCATATCACCAAACAAAAATTAAAAGTCGACACAAGACTGAATAATGAATGTATAAAGCAAGCAAAATTTGTATAAAAATAAAATAATTGCAGTCCCAAGTTATGTCACATCATGTGACTGACGATAATAAATTACTTAGTAAATAAGGTTAGTCTGTTTTCATCTTACCACATAGAAGTTGAGGTATCTTTTAGGACATGTTTCAAAACAAACAAATTACCATTTTTATCAATAACATAATAATTTTTTTAATTAAGGAAAAGAGGGTGCTGATCAGAATATGGTCCTTGTCATTGTTCATAATGTTTTCTTTGTTTTTATAAATTTCCAAAATTTTAAGGACATCAAGAAATTTAAAATTATTGACTGATCTAACTAGTCAAAGAATACTTGTATCAATAACATGACCAATAATATTCAGTGTCTTCTTTTCCTGAGTTACCACTAGTTGTCAGTTCAGCAATTAAATTCCAGTCGTCCCAACTGAGATGTATGCATGATAACTTGTTTTCACTGCACCTCACTTACCTATATCTGCGGGTTTTGTCCAGGATGTAACCAAATATAATTGATCCTATTAATCCAGATAATGCTGAACATGCACCAAGATTACCACCAAGTACATCTGCATTCTACGAAATAAATTAGCTACTATTAATTATACACAACTAAAGAAAGACTTATGAAAGATGTGAGAAGTTATGTTATTGCCTACCTCATATCCATACTGCAGAAGTATTTGGGTAAGCAAAGTGCTGCCAGCATTGAGTACAGCCTGATTAATGCTATATGCAATGATGAGTACAACATAACTTTTGTTTGATAATAACCTCTTCATGAGGTTCAATAATCCAACTTCATTCTCAGCTGCATTGTCTTTCTGCATCGCTTGTTGAGGACTTGGTGGAGTTGGGTGTTTACTTTGAAAAACTAAAAACAAAAATAATGATTATAATAATAATAATAATAACAAAAATAGCAAAAATAATAGCTATAATAATAAAAAGTATAAATTAAAGTTGGGGATTTACTTTGAAAAACTAAAAACAAAAATAATGATTGTAATAATAATAATAATAATAATAATAATAATATAATAATAATAATAATAATAATAATAATAATAATAATAATAATAACAAAAATAGCAAAAATAATAGCTATAATAATAAAAAGTGTAAATTGTTTTTCATTTAATCTTCTTTTATATAAATATACTCTACTGTTATCCTCTAAACTAGTAATATTATATGTTGATTATCTTAATTTGTTTCAACTTGTACATTATCCCTGGAAAAAAGGATTGGACGATGGAGATTGGAATGACAGAGAGATGTGGAGGAGAATGACAGTAGGGTAATTAGGTGCAGGAAGATGTAATGAAACATTGTGAAAAAGAGGCGAAACTTTTGAAACAATTGGATAAACAGTTGGAATTGACAATTTGGGAAATGATATTCATTCAGAAGAATAAATATCGATCTATGAATTTCGATATTCTGGTGGATAAAAATTTAATTACAAAGTTTATAATCCCAACGAAAGATGGCAGCACAAGAGGTGATGTCACTAAAGAAATCAACAATCACGGAATTTCATCAGTGGAAGCCATGACTGAAGAGGGACATGATATTGTATGAAACCGTCGGTATCAAAGAAATTTGAAAATGTATGAGGTGAGTCGATATAAATATGTTCTCCACTCACTATTATTGTGAAACCTGCTAAATAAATAAATACTAATATTATTAATATTAATATAATGATAATTGTAAAGAGTAAATTATCATAATTAAAAATAATAATGAAAGGGTGGCTCCATGGCATAAGTGCTCTCACTGCTAGGGTCTCAAGATTGGATCTTGGTCTCTCCATGTGGGTTTCATGGTGGACGAAAGAGAGCTTGGACAGGTTTTTCTAAGGTTTCTCCTATTTTCTCAAGCCACAAATTTCATTCATCATTTCTCCATACTCATCTCATCCATTTTGTTGATCTGCCCCTGTGATGATAGGTCAGGCATGGTCAGCCGGCACTCTTGTCGTTCAGATATCTTCAGAGATCTCATGAAGAATGAGTCATTTTTTTATATCTTATCTCATAGTTTATGTTTTCTTATACAAGGGAACTGCAGTTTTCAAAAGGAAACATCCCTTCTATTTTCAACCGACATTATGACTCAATCTTCAATCTCATCTCAAATACCTGAGTTTGACATGAGTTGAGGATATTTATGTTTAAATATTTAATAACAATGAAAATATGTAACTATGGATGAATTAAAGGCAGATATCATCTAGTGGGACAGTGAAATGAAAATTTTACCATTAATGTAATATCAATAAGAGTACTAGAAGTCCCGGCCACGCATTGCTGTGGCTAAGGTATACGTTAAAAATTTAAATTAAGTTGCTGTCTTTCAGCTAGATTACTTAAAACTAATACTTACACACGAAATTAATAATATTGAAAATAAAATAAACACTGAACACACTTAAATTATGAAATAATCAATATTTGTAATTCAATTGAAATTTGCGGTTGCAACAAAAAGCATGCCACCTGGATCTCTCTTTGTTAAATAATAAACCAATTACCTTACCAAATTACCTTACACTGTCATCTGTTAGAATCGTATGGAACTCACAGATAATTACACCGCCATCTGTTATAATCGTATGGAACTCACAGATAATTGTAACTCTTTGTTAAATAATAAACAAATAATTTGCAATAAAAATAATGCGACTATAAATTTAGTTATAAACCACCCTAAGTCTCAAGTTGATCAAACAGCACACAGTGTGCAAAATTTTATTAAAATCGGTTCAGTAGTTTAGGATTCCATCGCGGACAAACAACATGACACGGAATTTTTATATATTAAGATGATTGATAACATAATTATGTTAATGAAATTAAAAATCAAACTAATAATAAAATGTACAAATGAAAGACATGTTAAATTGTTCAGTATACAGTCCTATGTAAAGTACATGAAAAAAATTTACAAAGAAAAATAATGAGATATAATAAACTAACTTATGAATTATCAATATTTAATATACCAACTTAAAATATTTGTCAATCTTAATACTATCAGTGAGGTGTATAAGTTAGTTTGTTATTAAATAATTTTTTAGTTTGTTTTTTAACAATGTTATAGTTTGATAGTCTCTGACATAGGGCAGATGAGAATTCCAAATTCCGGCAAGTGAAACTGTAAAAGATAGTGATAATACACAGTGTGGAGAGGATGAATATAAAGGACAATATAATAAATAAGTTGAGTCTTTTTTCATCTTACCTCATATTGGTTGTTTCTTGTAGGACACATTTCAGAGCATTTTTACTCTATCTTCAGCTTGTACAGACTGATGATCTTTAAGTTGTCAGCCCTGGATGTCGATACCTGCACCCTCTTTTTGTGGTCCAATGGGCTTGCATATTAATCTCTCTCCCCGTGAATTTTAAAATTCATGATTCTCTCCTCGTTCTTCTGAATGTAGATTTTTTTCCCCATATGGTGAATTCATTTTTGTTTTCTGTTTTAATAATTTAGTGTTTACATCAATTTTATGTTTTTCTGACCAAACATGAGCAGTAATTGCCAATTTTTCTACTTCTCCTTTTTTACATTTCTTATGGGGTTAAACAATTAATTATAATAAAACAAAATAAATGAGCACAGATCTTCCCAAGGAATTATAAATAAATGGAACAAAGATTAAAACAATATAATATTTTAAATATTTGGGATCAATAATTCAAAAAGATGGATCATCTGAATTAGACATTGAAAAAAAAAAAGAATAGAGAAAAAAGTTATTGGCATATTAAATTATATTTTATGGAGTAGGAATATAATCAAGAGGACTAAATTTTTAATATATAACACAATTGTGAAGAGTATTTTAATATATGATGCAGAAACATGGACATTGAAGAAAAAACACAGAAATAAATTATTAGTCACAGAAATGGACTCTTTAAGAAGATCAGCAAGAATGTCAAAATTAAGACAAAATAAAAAATAATACAATAAGAGAAATTATGAATGTAGAAAAGAACATTGTACAAGAGATTGAAAAAATCCAACTAAGATGGTATGGACATATAATGAGAAGGGACACAGAAACAAACAAAGAAGTATTAAAATGGATACCTCCTGAAAAGGGAAACGTGATAGACCAAAACCAACGTGGATAAAGGGAATTCAAGACAACATGAAGAAAAGAAATATGACAGAAGCAGACACACAAGATCAGGAAGTGTGGAAGAAAAAAATTGTATATTTTGGTTGAGGATACCTGTTTAAATAACAGAAACTATCCTGAATAAAAATAAATCTATACTACCAAACATGAGGTCATCAGTCAGTATAAGCTGAAGATAGAGAAAAGATGCTCTGACACATGTCCTACAAGAAACAATCAACATGAGTTAAGATGAAAAAATACTCAACTTATTTATTAAATAGTACCTCATAATGTTACTTCCTATTGTATTTACAAAAGGGCAATGTGCTGATGGGAATGAGTATCTAAATTATGTGTGTCAGAGAGTCTAATGAATTAACTAATAAATATTAACACTGCTACAGAGAATTTGAAACATCTGTGGAATTAACAGTTTGGGAAAAGATATACATTCAAAAAACCATACTACAACCATGAACTTCGAGTTTCCAGATGAACCTAATTTGATTACAAAGTTCTTCAAAAGTACACCAAATGGCAGTTTAGAAAATTACTGGCATAATGAAAAATTGATTGTCATGAAAACAGCTGAAGATGGGAATGATATTTTTCCCGATACTGCAGTTCTGTGTTAAAAGAAAACATAGATATATGAGGTAAGAAGAATTCATGATTAATTTAATTCTTATAAAGAACAAGTACTTACATAGCAGAGTGAGAATGAAAACAGCTGTATTGTAACCTGCTGTCACATAGAAAACTAAGCGAAGATCATTTCCAATATCTTCAACATTTGTGTGGTCATGGACCATCAATGGTGTCATTAGAAAACCAAACACGACTCCAGCCTGCAATCATAAAATTAATTTGTATTATAGAATGGTTGAAGTCAGATCCTGCATACAAGTTGTAAGAATCAGGCAATGTTCAAGTTAGAATACACTTTGTCTCTGGCACCTCCATGGTAATTCTGAAAGGCTCAGATATTTTTTGAAAGAATGGCTAAAGGAGTTCCATTGAAGCTGGGTGAACATTTTGTATTTTTTTTAAATTGTGGTGCTACATGGGATGATATATAAACTTCTTGAATTTTATATTTGTTTCTTTTTCTTTTTTGAAGTGTACTTTCATTGATTAATTTTTGCTTCTGAACTTATTTATTTTCTTCTGTATCATTCTTTCTTCAAACCCAATTCTCTATTTTGTTGTATTAAATTAAATTTTGACATTTGCAATGATGGACAATTACTACTTTAAAAAGAAAAATTAACACCTGAATTGGAATTTGAACACAAAACCTCTAACTATGTTCGCTAGTGTGCTCAGCATTACACTATTTCAGGTTTCCAATGCAAATGTTAATTCTTCTCCTTCATATACAATTCTCTTTATTATCAGAAGCAGATAGCCATCACTACCCATTCCATCTGGTGTCCTCTAATTCAAGAAGAATTTTTTTTAATGAGAATTTACACAACTTTTACAGCAGTTACGCATTATATTTCAATGTATTAAATTAAATTTTAACATTCGCAATGATAGATAATTGTTATTTTGAAGAGAAAAATTGTTCATTCTCTATTGCTTCTTCTTCTTCTTCCTTCCAAGTATTAGGCCAAGGCCTGTTACGATCCTATAGAAAATTTTCCCTCCAGCGTTTCATAGGACGGCCCAGTGATCTTCGTCCTCTTGGTATATAATTATAAATAGCTTTGGGGATCCGATTTGAACTCATTCTTTCAAGATGGTGTTTCCAATTTAGTTGGTACTGTTTAATATATTCCAAAATTGGCATAGTCTTCAATTCTTTTAAGATATCGGTGTTCCTTTTCCAATCCCATCTGGTGTAACCCGCTGTTCTGCGCATGAATCTCATTTCACAAGCCGTTATTCTGCTTTCATGTTGTTTTCTTAGTGTCCATGCTTCACTACCATAGGTCAACACTGGTCTAGCCAAAGTGTTATATAAACGTAATCTGGTGTTTTTTTGTACAAGGGATGGTTTCATAACTATTGCTAAGTTTATTATGTATTATTTTCTTCTCACTATGAGGTTTATTTTAATTAATAGCTGTTAGAATATCTCATATTTGTAGATTTCTTGAAGACCGAGGTTTTGATATGTTATGTATCATTAACAATTTTTTTTCTAAGTTAGAAACCGTGGTCTTCATGAAATCTACGAATTTGAGATGAGTCATGAATATTCTAACTCCTATTAATTAATGAAATTATTAATTCCTGATAGTATTACTTGCTACAAATTCTAGGTCAGAATTTAGTTGAGAATTGGGATGATCACCTCCGAAACATGTCCAAGTGAGAGTATCATATTTTATGAGGATGTGTTAAGTTTCCAATTAATTAATATTCAAGAAAATGTTTAAGATGGAGTAATTACTCCCAGATCAGTTGAAAAAGAAGACAAAATATGATATGAGGTTATATTAATTAATATTAAATTATTAATACCTCATAGTGTTACTTCATACTAAGATTTTCCAATCTGTGTTTATATTCCACAAAAATCAAATTACCTGACTTCCAAACACACCAATACCACAAGCTGTTGACACTTCTTTTTCTCCAAACCAGGCTGCAGCAATAATAGGTGGCATACTTAACATGAATACCTGACATGATGCAACAAGTGTCTGTCCGATTAAACCAACCCAAAATAAATCTCGAGCCACTGATGCAATTTTGATGCAGGCCCCAGCTGCGGTACCAAATGTGCCTAAAAGTATAGCCCATCTCAGGCCCTGAAATATTAAATAAATACATTCTAAACATATTACCCTCTCCATCCATCCATCCACAGTAATTCTGCCCGAGGGCAGGTCTTTCACAGCAATCATAGCATTTTCATGCTATACTTTGCAGCTTTACTAGGGAATTATAGGTGTGGTAGCTTCCCATTGTTTTCCACACTGGTGAAGGATGGTGATGATAATGGTAAGGATGATGATGATGATGATGATGGCTGGATGATTTTCGAAGACCGTTCGGCCCTAAGCTTCCTGACATTTGTCTTACAGGTGAGGAATTACCCTGAAAAAACCTCACCCAGGAGCCTGTCCCTACCAGGGATCGAACCCAGGCCCGCTGCATGACGAGGAAGCATGCTACCTCGAGACCACAATGGTGGACCATTACCCTCTAATAAAATGTATTGTAAATAAAATAATTATATTTCTAATGAGAGTGATCATTTTCAATTGTATCTCATTCTTTGAGGCTTACCTCCAAAATCAAAATGGAATCATAATTATCATAATCTTAATGCTTATAATATAGGTGTTATTTCTGACTTTCCTGCAAGGAAACAGTCTAGTATAATTGTTGCTCTCTTTTCTCATCAAGGCTACTTGTATGAATAAACAGTATTACTATATATTAATTATATTATTTTTAGTCTGGACATCTTACCTCAATATTAATGTTGATTTGTTCTTGGACAAATCAACATTAATATTGAGGTAAGATGTCCAGACTAAAAATAATATAATTAAAATAACCTCAAAATATAACTTCCTAAAATTAAATATTAAGTATTACTATATATTAAATTAATTTTTTTTTTTAGGATGGAAAAATCCAAAGAGCAATTCCTCCAGGAGGGACTTTAAGCCGTGGGTCCCTAGTCAGGCTCATAAAAGATCTTTAAGCCTGAATGAAAAGGCCTCTAAGCAAAATTTACCGAATTTTCCCGTCCTAGTACTATCTTGGTTTCCCAGATGTCAGTATGAGGCAGAACACTGACCACAGACCACTCAAATGACATCTATACAAAAACAAGTGTAACTAAATTAGTATGGTTCAAATTCTTCCCTGTAGGAGGAGAGCGTCTAAATCTCTGTTAAGGGAAACATGGGCTTACAAGATACAAGAATAAGCTATGATTGAAATATGTATATTAAAGTACACAACTAAATTATTGTAATCAAATGGTAAAGAGAAATAATTTAGTTGTGTACTTTATTATACTTTTATTATTGATTTCGTACATCTCAATGATGGATAAATCATATTTGAAGAGAAAAATTATACGCTCAGACCGGGACTTGAACCCGGGACCCTTGGTTCTCTTCAAATATGATTTATTATACTTATTTCAATCATAGTAACAGCTTTAGCTTCTTAATATTAATTTAATAAAGAATGCTTTAGCTATGTGGAGTCCCTTCATGTCTTCTAAGCCATTCATTGAGTATTTGTGAATAATGATTCATTGCATTTGAATGTGGGACCAAGAGAGCAAGGTAAAGGAAGGATTTATGCTTGGATGGGAAGGAAGTCTGAATTAGCTCAAGCATCAGCATGGAAAGCTGAAGGTTCGGGATTCGATTCACGGTTCAGGATAAATTTTTCTCTTTACCATTTGATTACAAGTATTACTATAGTAACTAACTGAGATAGGTAAGAGGGTCATTGCTGTTTCAATCACAATTATGTAGTGTCACAGCCACCTATTTCATTAAAACTTATAATTTATACTAGGTTATTAATGTGAATGGATAGTTAATGATAAATGAAGCAAATTTTGAAGAAATGGCTGAGTTCAAAAACATTGGAGCAATAATTTCTTAAAAAAAGGAATGAGGTGCAGGAAGAAATTAAACATAAGCTCCTCTCTGGAAATGCATGCTATTATGCATTATAGGGACTCATGTCATCGTAATTTCTCTTGATAAACAACTAAAAAATATATAAACAGTTATTCTTCCAGTTATATGTATGTGGAGCATGGTCTCTTATTTCAAGAGAGGAGAAAAGATAAGTATTTGAGAATAAAGTTCTTAGAAAAATTTTTAGAGCAAAGAGAGGCAAACAAACAGGTGAATGGAGAAGACTACTTAACAATGAGCTCATGATTTTTATGGAAAACCAGATGTAATAAGAACAGTAAATATCATAGACTGTAATGGGAATACGTGACACAAATAGGAAATAAAAGAAGGGCATGAAAACTTCTAACACGAAAACCCGAAGGAAAGCATCCACTAGGTATGCCAAGAAAAAGGTGGAAGAATAAAATTAACCATGATTTGAGGAAGAATGAATTATACAGGGAATGATTGGAAAACATTAGCTCAGGATATGGATGTATGCAGAGCTTATGTCCACATGGTCATTAACCACTGATAGTGCCAGTGAGTGAGTTAGATAAGTTGAACTTTTATAGGAAAAATCACTATGAAGTCTAATTAATTTAAGATTTAAATTAAAATTCTTTACACCTCACCTCATATCCAGTCTTTTAATTAAGCCGGTTTTAAGAATAGGTGGTTTCATCTTCAGAAATATCTCGACCAATGTTATGACGTTCAGGAGAACTGCTTCTTACTCCATCTGTTGGTGGACCGATGAACCACCATAAAAGAACCTCAAGGCTAAAAAGACTTCTGAGCAAAATTGTTCTCTCCTTTCATATCGAGATTTGAACTGATATGCTAGAAACCTGATTTTTTTATTAGCAGAGTCAAATAAAACAATAGCAAATATCATCAATCATCATCAACACATGAATTTTATATTGACTTATATCTTCTAGAGTCCAATGCCATAGCCGAGTGGTTAAGGCAAGATGCCTTGGTGTAAAACCACGAGACTTATGCTGGTTCAAGTCTCCATGGGGGAAGAAATTTTCTGATGGAATTTCGGCCAGTATGGGACTGGTACCCATCCAGCATCGTGAGGCATTTGGGTAGCTACAATAGGTAGCAGTTCCAGGCTGAGAAAACCGACCAGGGGACCCAACATGCTGACCACATGTCATCTCTATACAGCTGAATGATCATCTACCTCTGTGATTAACGCATGTGGATGTGATGCCAGCAGTCGGCTGTTAGGCCAAGGACTTTCTAGACCTCTTGCGCTATGGAAATATATCTTCCAGGACTTCAATTGTAGATCATATAAATGTTATTGGTTATGCTATCTTTCTCATGGTCAACCAAAATCTCTCATGCCATAAGTTTTTTTTTTTATTTTAAAGCTAATTTTGGGATATGGTTCCATGTCATTCTTTCTATGTGTTAGAGCCATTTTTCCAATACAAATTTATGGCAGATTAGACAGATCACATGCATTTAATATAACTTGAAAAAAATCACTGTTTTACAAAATATTTTAGTTTAACATAGTTTGAGAGAATTTTAGATGATATGAGTCCCATAATGCATAATATCGTCTTAAGAGATTATAATGGGCTGGACATATGCGTAGAATGCAGGATCAAAGAATTCTGAAGAAGGTAATTAATGCAATATTTGATGGAAAATGATCTCAAGGAAGACCAAAAAATAGATGGGAGGATGCAGTAAGAAAGGATGCTAACCAGATGCTTGATATCAGGAATTGGAAGTCGGCTGTAGTGGATAGAGAAGTGTGGAGGAAGAGGAATGGGCTCAATATGGGCTGTAGTGACATGTAATGATGATGAAGGCATATATCATGCATTTCCAGAGTTGAACATACAAATGTGTGAAAACCATAATGATATAAGTGACATTTTGTAAAAATTGAGTTAAGTGCAATTATCACATCCTGCTGCTCATTTACAGTCGAGTCTATGACAAGGAAACTCCACCTAGAAGCACTCACCACTGAAGATGCCCTCCACAGTTGAGGGAGAAACATCTGGAAGAAACACCAGTTATAACCACAGCCACATAGCCCGGAATCTTTTAAAATATTCAAATATTTTAAATTTATTATTTATGTATTTTTCTCTATTACAGCTTAAATATATATGGTACAGTCATTAAGTTTTGAGACTGAGCGCATAGTGGTGCTGTGGTATGGTACCTTGTCAGTTAGTCTCTCGTCCTAGCAAGAGACAGTTGAGTGCATGCACTGCAAGCAGAACTACGGTGTTTGTTGTGACGTTGATTTGAATGCGCACGTCGGAACTTGAGATGTCAGAGTTTGAGCAATGGGGAAACATCAAGTTCTGTCAGAAATTAGGCATGACCTCTGTCAAAATGTTTCAAATGATGCAGTAAGTTTACGGTGAGGACGCATTGAGTCGCTGTGTTGTGTTTAAGTGGCACCGATGTTTTTTTTTTTTGCAAGGAAGAGATAATTTGGAAGATGCTGTGCGTACTGATCGGCGACAAACAATTCAAACTAAATGCAAGATCGAAGAAGTTGTAACGTTGGTGCGTGCTAACCGTTCCCAATCAGTAGACAATCTGGCAGCAGTGGTAGGGGTCAGCCATGGTACTTGCTACAAAATTCTGTCTCATGATCTGAACATGTCTCATGTTACCCAGCACAGTGTGCCACGAATCCTGTCACAAGAACAACGTGATGACCGCATGATGATTTGTGGTGACCTCATCAGTAGTGCTGACGATGATCCAACGTTTCTCAACCGGATTAAACTGGAAACGAAACATGGTGTTTCCTTTACGATCTGCAACTGAAATGACAATCCGCCATCTGGGAAACGCCATTATCACCACAACAGAAAGAACCGTGTAAAGACAGGTCAAAAAGAAAAGTTATGCTTGAAATGTTTTTTGATTCAAATGGAATTGTTCAAATGAATTTATCCCTGAAGGTGCAACTGTAAAAAAAAAAAAGCTATAAAGAGATCCTTGGCCATTTATACGATTCAATTCACCGTAAGCGACCTGAGATTTGGCGTACAAAGAATTGTTGCTACAAGACAACGCCCCTGCACATCATTCTATCGTTGTCCAAGAGGAATTTGCAAGGTAACAGGTGACAGTTTTGCCATATCATCCGTACTCACCTTACCTCGCATCATGCAATTTCTTTTCTCTTTCCTCGCATGAAAACAATCCTACATGGGCATAAATTTCATTCTTCTGAAGAAGTAATGACTGCCACAAGAGAAGCCGTATGGGACATTCCTGCTAACATCTTTCAGTGGTGCTTCCAGCAGCTATACCAACGTTGGCAAATGTGCATAACGGCCAACGGCGACTTTTGAGGGAATATGTGGTTCTGTTTAAGTGTACGCCTAGTAATCGGCATCTTGTGAGACTTCCAGATTCTTGTAGGTGCCTCCCCTCCAGGCATAAAGTCTCAGAACTTAATGACTGTACTAGTACAGCTAGATAATTGAAATCTTTTAGTTGTTCTAGTTTTTTGTCATTTAGTAGTATTTTTGTTCTTTCCACTTCTTAGCCACACTGGATCATTACTACTGACAATTTTTAAATTACTTATTAACATCATCAACATAAACCTCCATTCTTTTAACTAAAGGAAAGAGGATGCTGACTGGAATAGCACCCCTACCTCTCAAGAACATCAAGGAATTCCTTGACGTCCTTGAGAGTTTGGAGATTTATAAAAACAAAGAAAAAAATTTAATATAATAAATTTGGGAATTTTAACATAATAAGAAGAATTCACAATTCATTTGATTCTTATAAAGAAAAAATTATGAATTATGACAGGGGTGCTATTCTGGTCAGTATCCTATTTTCTTTAATTAAAAGAAAAGGGATTATATTGATGATGTCAATAAGTAATTTAAATTGTTAATCATGTGATACGACATAATCAGAATTGTAATTGATATTGTGTTTACACATTTTAGCCTGTTTTTATTCAATCAATAACTAGTCTTGATAATGGCAGCTTAGCTGTCGAAATGTGTTGACTATTTTAATAAATTAGTTTGTTGATTTTGGTTTTATTGATAATGTGTAATATCATTTTATCACCAAGAAGATTCTATTTATTAATATACCCATTCATATTTTTCATTTTTTTCTGTACAGCTGAAAAGGGGATATCAGATTAATGACATTTTATTGGTAACAACTGTATTAATTTCATTTGTTTGTTTTGTTTCTTACCATTTTGTTCAAAAAGTGAGAACCTGGAAATATGAATACAGCAAAACACAACATAAAAACCATTGATGTCCAATCTACAGCTGAGCTATCGACATTATAATATTTTGTGATGAGATTCGCAATAATGGAATACTGAATCCAATGCACACTGCTTCCAACACCAAAAATAATATATATAAAAATCATAAGCCATCTTCTACGGTATAACTTCCATTCAACATTTGGTTCTTCTGTCTTATTGATACTAATAACAGACATCTTTACTTCCATGCATAAACTTACAGTTGTTTGAAATAATTGAATGAAACAGTAACAATTATCTGTAACAAGGTTCCATTATCTCTATAAAAATTGTTCTGTAAGGAGCAACATTATATAATCTGCAACATCATTCAATTTAAGAGATTTTTAATGTTTTTTTAATAAACATATATATATGGTGTACAAACTTCAAACTTAAAAAAATATATATGAATTGTATCAGAATCTATAATCATAAAGTAAGAGAATGATAAATAGATATTCCACTTCTTGGTAGAAAAGAAGCATGTCATTTCAATTTCTTTAAATTCTTGCTAACATTCAGTGGTGGCTTGTGGAGTGAGTGAGGTATTCCCCAATGCTACCCCGTGCCCTGAGATTTCACCAGGACTGACATAAAACTTTACATCCCTATCAGATTCTGATATGTTATGCACAAGCATTTGAGTCAAAAAATACTGTCACAAAAATATAGACCTCTTATAGGATAAATTTGGAGAAAAATAAATAACCATGAGTTGTATCAATTCTATACCAATTTACAAGCAGTCTGTTTTTGAATCTATACTAAAAAAATATAACATATCAGATTAAATATGGAGAATGTGAGAAAGTCTACATGCGGAAATCAAAGAGAAATTTGAAAAACCAGATTTAAAGAACATATCTGGAATGTCAATATTGGGAAAGTAGAAAAATATGCAGTAGCAACCCTGCATGATCAGAAAAACATCTTATCGAAAGAAAGGCTAAATTATTAAAACAAATAGAAAAACCCAAAGCACTCACTGCTTGGGAAAAAATTTACATTTTATAAAAATGAAAAGGAGAAATTAATGAACTTTGAAATTCCCAGAAAAAATTATTTGATTTCGAGATTCATCAGTCTATCAACAGAGGGAGCAGGAAATGGCTCTTCAAGACAGCAAAACAACAGTCATGAAAATACTGATGATGGAACTGAAGAAGTAAGTTCTGAAACTAGTCTAAGAAGGTGAAGATTTTGAACTTGCTCAGGTAGCTCAAATGGTAGAGCACTTGGACAAGAAAACCAAGGGTCCCGGGTTCAAGTCCCGGTCTGAGCGTATAATTTTTCTCTTCAAATATGATTTATCCATCATTGAGATGTATGAAATTAATAATAAAAACATGGTAAAATTTTATTTAAATACAAAACATATATATTTTTTTTGGGACACCAGATATAACAAGAACAGTTAAGTCTGATAAACTCAATGAACAGAACATGTGGGATGAATGGAGAATGAAAGAGGGACATTGATCCTGCCATCTTTGCAGATTTGCTTATTTTGTGATCTCTGATCCTAAATACCCATTTCTCATAATTTCTGTACCCAGATCTATAATTGGGCCATATTCTGCAAAAAAGGAACCACTCTCAAATTTGATATCTATGAGTTAATGCTATAATACTGTTCCTCTAGTATCACTCCAGGTCCTGCAAAAAGATCCAACCCACCACCTGCAGTCTTTTGCCATCTATGAACCAAGTAAAGTAACACTGACTGAATATGCCACATTTCTCTTTCTGTAAAAAGAACCAAATAACAAAAATGTATAAAATCTCAGAATTAAAAAATGTTTGAATTAGCATCTTTCTCATAAATTAGCTCTTTGATATTCTGTTAGTTGAAGTAATAAGTAAATATTTATTTTTATTTGTGAATTTTTATTGATATTTAATTTAATTACAATTTTTCTCACAAGGAAACTGTCAACCATTGCACGCCGAAACCTATCTTGAAATTTCTCCCAGAGAAGTGTTGTGATGTACCAGGGTTGTGTCCAAAAAATTATCCCCTGCTTCTAACTGCAAGCCACAGAAATCGAAGCCAGAATCCAGCCTAGGAACAATAATCACAAAAGGAATGAGATACTTACTTACTTACTCACTGGCACTATCGAACCCTTAGGTTCATGGCCGCATGGACATAAGCTCTCCATACATCCCTATCCTGAGCTAATGCTTTCCAATCATTTCCTGTATAATCTACTTCCCTCAAATCATAATTAATGTTATTCTCCCATCTCATTCTTGGTCTACCAACTGGACATTTTCCCTCTGGCTTTCCTACAAGAAGCTTCCATGCAAGTCTTCCATTCCCCATATGTGTAATATGTCCTGTCCATTGCAGTCTACGAGATTTAACTGTTCTTATTATATCTGACTTCCTATAAAGACCATGTAATTCATTGTTATGTAGTCTTCTCCATTCACATGTCTGTTCATCTCTCTTTGGTCCGAAAACTTTCCTAAGTACTTTATTCTCAAATACCTGTAATCTCCTTTCCTCCCTTAAAGTCAGAGTCCATGTTTTGCACCCATATAATATAACTGGTAGTATAACAGTCTTATATATTTTCAGTTTAACGTTTTTTGAAAGGAGTTGGGACATCAAGAGTGTCTGCAATGCATAATAGCATGAATTTCCAGAATTGAGCCTATGTTTAATTTCTCTGTGCATCTCATTCCTATTTGTGATTATTGTTCCTAGGTATTTGAATTCAGCCACTTCCTCAAAATTTCCCCCATTTGTCATTAGTTGCCCATTTTCATTATATAATGAATTTCTACGTGTGACCATATATTTAGTTTTATTGATATTTACTTTCAGTCCTAATTTCTTAGTGTTACTCAATAGTGTGTGCGTGTTGTCCTTTAGTATCTCCTCGCTATCGGCCAATAGTACTACATCGTCAGCATAAACTAACAGCTTATTAATACCATTGAGTTGTAAGCCTTCCTCATTCTCTAATGATTTAATGGCATGCTCTAATACAAAATTAAATAGTAGAGGAGATAGTGCATCTCCTTGCTTGAATGAGATGCACAAATAAATTAAACATATGCTTAATTCTGGAAATGCATTCTATTATACCCTTGTCGTCCCAACTTCTCTCAAAAAAACATTAAACTGAAAATATATAAAACTGTTATTCTCGCTGTTATATTACATGGATGGAAAACATGAACTTTTAAGGTAGGAGAAAATGTTATGAGTATTTGAGAATAAAGTCCTTAGGAACATTTTTGGAACAAAGAGAGATGAACAGACAGGTGAATGGAGAAGACTTATTAACAGTGAGCTGCATGATATTTATGGAAAACCAAACATAATAAGAACTGTTAGGTCTCATAGACTGTGATGGTCAGGACATGTGGCATGAATGGGGAATGAAAGAGGGGAATGGAAACTCCTTTTAGGAAAACCAGAGGGTAAGTGCCCAGTAGGCAGACCAAGAATGAGGTGGGAGAATGGCATTAAGCATGACTTGAGGGAAGTAGGTTACACAGGTGATGATTGGAAAATATTAGCTCAGGAAAGGGATGTACGGAGAGCTTATGTCTAGCTCAGTTATGGACCTATGGGTTCGATAGTGCTAGTGAGTTAGTATTTTCTCTCTTACTTAGTTTCAATTATTACTTAGCATTATCAAAATTTTCTCAAGTGGCAAAAACAATCAAATCATCTTATCATGCTCTCAAGGAATTTCAGATGCCATGAGTTGTTCAAATGTTCCACTTGACTATCAAACTTTATCTCGGTACCTTACAAAATAAAAGTACTGATGAATTAGATACATACGTTGTGGTTAAATCAATCATATGTAAATATGGACACCAAGACAACAGCTGTAGCTTCTAAACCAGAAGAAAAAGTTGAATGGAAACTTTATCACAAAAGATGGTTTATGCTTTTTATTTATGTCTGTTTTCAGATAGGAAATAATATTCAATGGATTCAATATTCCATTATCGCAAATCTCATCAAAAAATATTATAATGTATCGGAATCAGCGGTGGAATGGACGTCAATGATCTTCATGGTATCATATCTTCCATTGGTTTTTCCAGCTTCTCATTTTGTGGAAAAAGTGGTAAGATATTAGAAGGCAGAGAAAGAGGGAGAAGGCAGAGACAAAGAGAGTAAAAAAGAAAGAGTGTATGGTCAATATTAATAAAATTGATAATAAAATTCTGTTGAGGTGAATAATTAGCTCAGACAGTAGAGCATTAGCATATGAAGCTAAAAGTCAAACCCCAGTCTAGGTTAAATTAAAATGTTTCATACCTCTCCTCATAGCGATTTCAAAGCCTTTGTGGCTTCATTTTCAGGTCAACTGATTTTTATGTCAATCAGAAGAACTACTTCTTCCCTCTGTTGGTGGACCAATAAACTTCCAGATCCAGTTAGAATTCACGGGAATTTCAAGGTTCACAAGTTTTTCTTTCTTGTTTTTTTGAATGTGGATTTTTTCCCAGACCAGAATTATTTTTCTTTTTCTATTTGTTCAATTAGACTGGCTTTTGATTCAATTAGATGTTTTTTACTGCTGACTTTTCCACTTCACCATTTTTGACATTTCTAAGATGTTCCTTCACCCTTTTTTTCAAATTTCTTTTTGTTTTTCCTATGTAAATTTTGTCACAATCCCTGCATTTGATCTGATAAATTCCTGATTTGTTTTCTTCTTCAATTTTTTCATTTTTATTGATTTTAAATATCCTATTTAGGCTGTATTCATTCTTCAGTGCCAATCTTATATTAAACTTTTTGAATTTTTTTTTTTTAACTTGTTGGTGTTTCAATGGATGGTAAGTGAATTTCTTGGATTTTATTTTTTCTTCTGTTTGTTTTATAAGTGTGCTATCATTAATTAATTTTTGTATTTTAAATTTATTTATTTTCTTGTATACCATATTTTCTTCAAAACCGTTTCCTGTTGCAACAATAATTATGTATTCTTTTTCTTTTTCATAATTTTCTTTTCTCATAGTCTAGGTGCATATTTTTCTCCTCAAATATGATTTGTCGTTCAGTGAGAAATGTTAAATTTATAATAAAAAACAAAAGAAAGATATGTTCTGTAAACCAGCAAAATTAGACATTAATTTCAACTTGTAATAGGTAATAACTTAGGTTAGGTATGGTTTGTTTTTATTTGCAGTCCAACACATTTAAATAAACTGACTTAAGAAATTGAGTTTCTCCAATTTAAGCATTAATAATATGAAAACATACTCAATTAACTAGCAAAATTGGATCATAAATTTTACTTGCTGAGGAATTTGCTTAGTTCCTATGTGATAGACTTTTTGAATAATGAGAAAAATTATAAGTTTGGAATGAAGTTACAGCTCATACATTTGTTCATAGCTATAACAATTATGAACATTTTTATTTAGATGTATAAAAATTGGCAAACTTTACAATGGAGAGAATTTAAAATGGTGTTTCAATAATAGAATAGTGAGACTTTTCTTTCAAAAATATATAATCATGGATTATCATGTTCTGACAGCTGCCATGTCTCATTTCCATAAGTTATCACTGATTTAATCAATGTTTTCTATAATCTGAGTCAGATATCTTAGATTTAAAATAACTGAGCAATGTATCTAATATATAAAAATCAATGTTTGTTTGTTTGTTTGTTCGCATTCTATGCACGGCCATACCATTGATCCAATTTTAATGGGGTTTTTTGCAAAATGTTCAGGAGATTTCCGGGATGAACATAGGCTATAAGAGAATTGTGATATTCAACCCCTTCACCCCTAAAAATCACTCATTGTAGTGAAAAGTGAAATAAAGTACCTATTTTGACGCTTAAATGCTTATGCTGCCTAAACGATAACAAATACACCAAATTATTGTACACAAAAAAGTCTGCAACAGCATATGTTTATCTGTTACGGATAACTCACAATAACCATTTTTGTCTTTCATTGTTACCAAGAACATCGGGATAAGTAGATTCCCGGGCACATGTGCTCTGCCATACCGTTCATCCGATTGAGATGGGGCTTTTTGAAAAATGTTCAGGAGATTCCGGGGATGAACACAGGCTATAAGAGAGTTGTAATACTCAACCCCTTCACCCCTAAAAATCACCCTTTGTAGTGAAAAACGTGAAATAAAGTCCCTATTTTGACGCTTAAATGGCTTATGCTGCCTAAACCATAACAAATACACCAAATTAATGTACACAGAATTGAACATCTCAAAAAAACTCTAAAAGAAATCTGTGACAGCATAAGTTTATCTACTACGGATAACTCACAATAACCATTTTTGTCTTTCATTGATGACAACAAGATCAGGATAAGCAGATTCCCAGGCAAGTATAACAGTGCACAGATGGTGGTAAAAACACATTAACATTTTATTTGAAGAGAAAAATTTTCGCCCAGACCGAGACACGAACCCGGGACCTTTGGCTTTCTAGGCCAATGCTCTACCATCTGAGCTACCTGGGCGAGTTCCAATGTAGATGCAAATTTTTCTCTTATATATGTTGTAATTCCCAGTATCAAATGCTATGAAGCCTTTGCTTCTATCTTTGCAAATGGCGGCTTCTTAGTTAAGAAGACATTATCGAGAATTTAAACACTCCTTTATAAAGCCAATAGGGCTTCAGTTGATGTTTTAAAAAGCCAAAGGTCCCAGGTTCGAGTCTTGGTCTGGGTGAAAATTTTTCTCTTCAAATATAATTTATCCTTCAATGAGAAGTGTTAAATTAATAATAAAAACATACATTAATATTTATTTAGGAGTAGCAGCGCACCCCAGGTATTAGCTAGTAATAAATAATATATAAAATAATATTTTTAAAGAATTTAAAATACGTATACCCAAGGTGTTCAGAAATTTACATTACAAATATCTGGAGCTTGTAGAGGAGAATGAGTAGATAATGTTTTGAATAGGAACTTTTGTCCACAAACATACCATTTTCATGCTGATGCATTAACCATTTAAGTCTACCATATTTTCAATGTATACATCACTTTGGCTGACCACTTTACGTTTTTGTATGTTTTATATTTTTATAGTGTGTTGTATATGTTATAATATGTGTATCAGATTCATATTTAATGTTCGAAAATACGATCACATTTCTCCATTATTCCACGAATTGTCATGGCTACATCTAAAAGAGAGAAGAAAATCGCACTGTCTAATTCTCTTATTTAAGATCCTACATACCTCGATTCCCAATTATTTATCATCCCGTTTCCAGTATCTATCCTCAGACCATAACTTAAACACAACATCACAACATAGTCTCTTGCTTAATATACCGCAACATAGGACATCACATCACTCCATGTCATATACCATCTTCACTTCTCGCAACTGGAATTCCCTACCACAAGAAATAAGGGGCTGTCGGACATTGGCAACTTTTAAAAGAAATCTAAATTTATATTTACTCTAACGTCGACTTCATTATTACCTAGTGTAAGGTACATATATTAATGGTGTTTCTCGTATAATTTATCATATTTATATTATTATTATATTATCATTATTATTATTATTATTATTATTATTATTATTATTAATATTATCATCATTATCGTAAGTATTATTACTGTTATTATGGTATAAAAATTTTGGTTTGTACATGAAATATACATTGCTACATTTAATGTATCTTTAACTGTTTATAATTAGTATAGTGTATATCTATATTTGTCAAATATTTATTTGTATTTGTGCTGGTTGAGTGGAAGAGAAGGCCTTATGGCCTTAACTCTGCCAGAATAAATAAAACATTTATTTATTATTATTATTAATTATTATTATTATTATTATTAATTATTATTAATTGTTGTTATTAATTGTTGTCGTTGTCATCGCCATCGCCATCGCCGTCGTCGTCATCGTCATCGTCATCGTCATCGTCATCATCATCATCATCATCATCATCATTATTATTATTATTATTATTATTATTATTATTATTATTATTATTATAAGGCATGGTTATAAAGATAAGGGAGAAAGTGAAACTTGGTGCCAGCATGTAACCTACTCAGGATTCAGAGGTTGAGGAATAATTTATAATCACTTGTGCAAAAGAGCCATCTTGATTAGAGAAATAACTTATGAAATTATTTAACATTTCAGGGCTTGAGATGGCCGATGATCATAGGGACATTTGCTACAGCTGCTGGGGCCTGTATCAAGATCGGGTCAGTGGATCGAGATTTATTCTGGGTCACTTTCATTGGTCAAACACTTGTCGCCATGGCTCAAGTATTTATGTTAAGTCTTCCACCTGTTATTGCTGCAATTTGGTTTGGAGAGAAAGAAGTGTCAACTGCTTGCTCTATTGGAATCTTTGGAAATCAGGTACAGAATTTTCTTTTTTATTGTAACAAGGGAACTGTTAACCATTGCATGCCGAAACTTACCTTGAAATTTTTCCCAGAGAAGCATTGTGATGTACCAAGGCCATGTCCAAAAAGTTATTCATTCATTCTTCATTACATGTTTCCAGCAATAGCTGATGACATGATTCCATTGCATAGAACACTACTTGAAGAGACTTCATATCATGTTTTTATTGCAATGGGGCTGCATTAGTGTATTTGCAGCTTATGTGGGCATTTCTTAAAAATTTTGGTAACAACTTAATTCCTCTCGTCTCATCATGGTGAGTGCCCAAGATATTGCTATGGGTAGTTTTTAAAGAAGAGATAGATATAGAGAAGAGAAAGTTGGAAAAGATCTCCTAGGCCTTGAATGTTTTAATACCATTGGAGTTGAAGAAAACAAGTTAGTCAAGAGAGGCTAAATAGGAAAGATGATAAGGAAGGAAGACTGATACTGAAAAGAAATTAACCAATTTCAGTCAATAACTCATCAAACTGACAGAGAAAGAAAAAAAAACCCTAAGATCTTGAGAGCTCTAATATCATTAGGGTCAGAAGAAAACAAAAGTTTAGCCAAGAGAGGCTAGATAGAAATGTTGGAAGAAAGAACTGAAATAGAAATAGGAAGAAAATTATCTTTTAAGTTATGTAGGTAGGAAATAACACTATGAGGTTTATTTTAATTTTGTTTAGTTGTTTCTTAACTCACCTCATACTTCTTAATTCCCAAGCAGACTCAAGTTTCTTCACTTCATTTTGTGACATTCTCAATGCTGTATTACGTTCACAACTGATGTCCAATGGCCTCTTCTCAGTCTGCAGGAGAAGAGGCCGTTGGACATCAGTTGTGAACATAATACAGCATTGAGAATGTCACAAATGAAGTGAAGAAACTCGAGTCTGCTTGGGAGTTAAGAAGTATGAGGTGAGTTAAAAAACAACTAAACAAAAAAAAAAAGATTATCTGTTGCTTTTAATTGCAAGCCACTAAAATCCAGTGCTAAATCTCTCATTTAAACTACAGGGAAGTAATACAACTCCTTACTTGATGGATTGAATAACCCCCACTATCTGCCATCACGCTGTACCTGCCACACTCCACACAACTATAAGTCTAGCAGGGACATCCCACTGCTATGCACAGCAGGTTGTCATTGCTGGATTCTGGCTTTGATTTCTGTGTCTTACATTTAAAAAGACAGATAATTTATTTGGACAAGACCATGAAAAATCTCAACACTTCTCTGAGAGAAATTTTAAAATAGGTTTTGGCATGCAATAGTTGACAGTTCCCTTGTCAGGTTTTTTACCAATTTTTTCCTGTCCTCATTCCAAGGTTCTGTAGTCAATCTCCATTCCTTTTCCATTTTTCCACACCTTTTACTCTAAACCTCTTTCTTCCATGTTCTGGCTATTACTTATGTCCTTTTTATTTTTTGTCTTCCTCTCTTCTTTCTTTTCATGAGAAACTCAATGGATCGATTTCTCAACTGAAGTCTAAATCACAACCCTGGTGTCCCAATGTTTTATTGTTTCCATAACACCTGTAAACATGATTGAAAATTCACAGAAAAGTTACATAATCATAGACATGATTCAGGCATTTGTTTTTGTAATTATAGCAATAGATTTTCAATTTTTATGGTTTTTATGGAATCAATAAAAAAATCAGAAAACTGCGGTAGTGGGTAAGACTTTGGTTGAGAAATCCACCCAATAGCTTCGTTTCTTTGGAATTTGCTGAAAAGAAAACAACAATACATCAACCAACAAAAGGAGGAAATCCGTATTTATTTATTCATGAATTAATGAGTCATTTTTTTACATCTTATCTTATAGTTTATGTTATTTTAAACACAGGAACTGCATTTTCAAGAGAACATCTCTCTCATTTGATGAGAGATGGTTCTCTTGAAAACTGCAGTTTCCACATTTAAGAAAACATAAACTATGAGGTAATATGTAAAAAATGACTCATTAATTCATGAATTAAGAAGCTCATAATGTTATTTCCCATATTTAACTATGAATAAATTATTAATTCATTTTTTGATGTTATGTTTTAAATTAACATGTTCCAGAATTGGATACAGTTTTATTTTAGAAAGAAAAATTATGTTCGAACTGGGAGTCGAACCCTGGCCTCTGACGTCAGTGCGGTAACCATTATGCCATTCGAACTTCCGATAGGAACGTCAAATTTCTTTCTACTTATACAATTAATTCTTTCATCCGAAGGCTGATAGCTATCAACAATGCCATCTGACGACTTCTATTTTTAAGTATTTTTTATTGAGAATTTAAACATTAATTTTTAAGCAGTTAAAGCTACATATTTTGATGTTATATTTTAAATTAACATGTTCCAGAATTGGATATAGTTTTATTTTAAAAAGAAAAATTATGTTCGAATGGCGTAATGATTACCGCACTGGCGTACAGAGTTAGAGGTCCAGGGTTCGACTCCCGGTTCAAATGTAATTTTTCTTTCTAAAATAAAATAATTTATTGATGTTTACCACTTGTCTTTTCAGCTTGGTGTTATCCTTGGATTCTTCATACCACCCACGATGGTAAAGGATCACTCTAATGTTGAAGATATTGGAAATGATCTTCGCTCAGTCTTCTATCTAAGTGCTGGTTTCAATGTAGCAGTTTTCATTCTTACTGTGTTATGTAAGCAAAATTATACATTACTGGAAGCAGAGTGTCCAGACACCTCCAAAATCAGGAAATTATTTCCTCCTTAGGGTCAAAAGAGATGGTAGAACAGGAACAAGGGGCAGTGCTTAAATTACTAGACCTGCACCATAAACATACAAAATCTTGAAAAATTTTAATCGTGAAGTGAAAGACCATCTCAACCTTAATGTCATCCCAGCCAAACAATGGTCAAATTATTTTCAAAACATATGGACCCAAACTCCAAATACTCTCACTTTACCATCATCCAAAAACATCTCAACAGACTTGATTACAGAGGATGAACTATCAGAAGTATTAATGAAAATGAGAATCAACAAAGCTCCTGGAAAGGATGGAATCAATATTGAACTATTTAAAAATGCAATCCTCTATTTTTAGACATATTTCTTTCATTTCTTAAATAAACTATGAGAAGGGAGAGATATTCCTGTAAGTTGGACAAAATCTATTGTAATACCAATATTAAAAAAAGGAGACAAGAAAAACTGTGAAAATTACAGAGACATCAGCTTATTAAATACTGGATATAAAATGTATGCCAATATAATTAAGAACAAATTATACAAACATCTTAACAGCCTCCACGGCAAAGAACAGAATGGCTTTAGTAAAGGTCGATCTTGTAAAGGATTAAAATGAAAAATGGAAGAAACTTGAAAATGAAGAAATCTTACTTTATATAGATGTCTTATTATTCTCAGGGTTATTAAGTCTATGAAATATAGATTGACAGGTTATGATCTAGAATGGGTAAAAGTAGAAATTATTTCAATTTTTTATTGGGAAAACCTTGGGGAAAAGACCATTAGGAACCCATAGGTATAGGAGGATGATATTTGGATAGATCTTAAAGAAGTGGATATTGGAAAACTATATTTGATTCAGTTAATTAAGACATTTTGTCTGTACATTCTTACCTCTTAAGGTTGTTTTTGTCGAACATTATGAGTCATAATGTCGGTTGAACATGAGAGAGTTTTCTCTTGAAAACTGCAGCTCCCGTGCTTAAGAAAACATAAACTATGAAGTAAGATGTAAAAATGACTCATTCATTTATTAATTAAGAACCTCAAAATGTTATTTCCCACATTCAACTATGAACTCTAAATTCTATTTGGTGGAAAAAAATATTACAAAAAAAAATATGATGTACATAAATGGATGTTTTGAAAAGATCAGTTGGAAAATCCCAAATAAAAAAAAAAGGAGATAAAAGAATTGATGGAAATGCAAGATGAACGAGATATAATAGATGTAATATAATGGTATGGCCATATGAAGAGAATGGCTGAAGAAAGATTACCAAAAATTATTACAGATTGGATACCAACAGAGAGAAGAAGGTAGGGACAATCGAGGAAGACTTGGATGCAGAGAGTACAAGCAGCTATGAATACTTGAGGATTGGAACCAGACCAATGGATGGACAGAGAGAAATGGTGTTTAGTTTTCGGAAGATGGTGATAATTGTTATGACATCAGATTGATTAATATTATTATTATTATTATTATTAATTTTCTTCATTAATATTTAAAGGAAGCAACACTATGAGGTTTATTTTAATTAATCATTGCAGATTTCTCAAAGATTAGTTTTGATGCACCTGTGTACCATCTTCAGCTCTATCTAACTCTAGTATTGAAACTAATCTTCAAGAAATTTACAATTATGAGGTGAGGTATTAAATTCTAACTCTATTTTTAATTAATTTTCTTCCTTTGTAGGTTAATATATAAACAAAAAGGTAGTATTTTTGTTACTTCTTACTTGTGAATTATTTGTCCAGTATGGTATTATTTTCAGGTTTTCAAAACAAACCACCAATACCACCAAGTCCTCAACAAGCCATGCAAAAACAGAACGCAGCTGAGAATGAAGTTGGATTCTTCAGCCTGATGAAGAGACTTCTGTTAAACAAAAGCTATGTCATGTTGAATATAGGATATTGTATTAACCAGGCTGTAATCAATGCTTTTAGTACAGATCTCAACCAGACTGTCAGACAGTACTCATATGAGGTAAGTTATTACATTAACCTTTTGACTGCCGAGTTTCCCTTTTGCCAGCTGGGCTGTGGGTGTCAGGTTTTTTTAATTTAAAGTACTACACCATACTATATAATATAAACCTATATAAAGTATAATTAACTGTCTACATGCCATGCTAAATTGAATTTAAACACACTATTATACTTTAAAATTCATCGGAGAACATATTGTTTAAACAACTCACCTCATAGGATTCATGCTTCCATGAAATCGTGATATCATGGAAGCATGAATCCTATGAGGTGAGTTGTTCAAACAATATGTTCTCCGATGAATTTTAATGATTATACCTCATAATGTTTACTTCCCAACATTAATTAAATATAACACTATTATACATTTATTTCAAGGTTAGGCGGTGTTGCTTCCACTTGTAAAGATCCCAGGTTCAAATTCAGCACGGTGTCTTGATTGAAATTTATCACTATCACTAAAACATTTATCCTATTGAATAATTTTGATGGCATTAGGCATTATCAATAAACACTTCTTCTTCTTCTTCTTCCTTCCAAGTATTAGGCTAAGGCCTGTTACGATCCTATAGAAAATTTTCCCTCCAGCGTTTCATAGGACGGCCCAGTGATCTTCGTCCTCTTGGTATATAATTATAAACAGCTTTGGGGATCCGATTTGAACTCATTCTTTCAAGATGGTGTTTCCAATTTAGTTGGTACTGTTTAATATATTCCAAAATTGGCGTAGTCTTCAATTCTTTTAAGATATCGGTGTTCCTTTTCCGATCCCATCTGGTGTAACCCGCTGTTCTGCGCATGAATCTCATTTCACAAGCCGTTATTCTGCTTTCATGTTGTCTTTTTAGTGTCCATGCTTCACTACCATAGGTCAACACTGGTCTAGCCAAAGTGTTATATAAACGTAATCTGGTGTTTTTTTTGTACAAGGGATGGTTTCATAACTTGATTAATAATTCCTAAACTTTTATTATAACTAGTAACTTTTTCAGGGATATCCTTTTCATCCCAGATAGAGAGATAATATCCAAGATATTTAAATTGATTAGATCTCTCTAAAATTTTATTCTGGAGACAGATTTTACTTTGTATGGGGTCCTTCCCATGAAATGCCATAATTTTAGTTTTGTTAATTGATATTTCCATATTAAATTTGGCACCTATTTTTTGTAAATTATTAATTGATCGTTGCAAATCATTTTCGGAAAGTGCCAGAAGAGTTAAATTGTCTGCAAAAAGAATAGCATCGAGTTTGAGGTTCCTATTGATGGGTATATATCCTCGTTGTGTTTTCCTCCATTCATTTATTAATTTATTCATGTATATAATGAAAAGCACCGGTGAAAGTCCACATCCCTGTCTTACTCCAGTGTTGATCTTTTCCCAAGAAGATAATTTGCCATCTTGTTTAACAGAGATTTCATTATCTTTATAGATGTTGAAGATATTAGTAATATATTGTTGTGGAACGTTATCATCAGCTAAAATTTGTAGTATTATATTTCTGTCTACTTTGTCAAAAGCCTTTATGAAGTCAACGAAGGCGATATGAGTTTCTATATTGAATTCCTTGTGCTTTTCTAATAGTAGTTTTAGAGTAAAGAATCCATCTGTACAAGATCTACCCTTTCTGAATCCATTCTGCTCTTCTCCAATTATATTTTCATAAATTTTCCTCAATTTATTCTTAACTATATTAGCATAAATTTTATATCCAGAGTTCAACAAGCTAATTCCACGATAGTTATCTTTGATTTGGCGACTTCCTTTTTTTGAAGATTGGTATTACACTTATAATATTAATTATTGTTGAACATTTTTTATGGTCCTGGGTTCATTTCAATTCCAGTCAAACACCTGTTTTATGCCATGTGTTTCGTCTGGCGCGACACGCCCACCACTGTCACTCATACTCTGTTCATTTAGGTCTACATCACTTGCTTTACTATTTACAGACTTAGATTGTAATAATATTCTCTTAGAAACAGGAGTACTATCACATTCATCAAACAAATAACCATTTGATGAACTGTTACTGTCACTCTCATCTTCTGATAAAACTGACACAATAAACATGCATATTGTATTTTCGTCTACTTCGAGACATGAATCACTGTTTTTTACAGCATGACCTACTCCTTGGCCAGGTATCTTTTCAACTAAAAATAAAATAAATAAAGAGAAAATCCTGAAATTGCAATATTCCATAGCCAAAAAAAAAAAAAAGGCCTTGAAACAATGAAAGTACACCCTCCTTTAGAAAACCCATTTACAACCACCCTGTACCGTTATTCTGTAAGAGATGTGCAAAGTATTGATAAGAAAGGATGTACAAACACAGAACGAAAAATAAGTTTAGTTTATTGTAGTAAAAACTTCGGGAAAAAATATTTAAAATAATAAGATTGAAAACCGGAGTTTGCCGGGCATGGCATACCACTGTACACACACTTTCACCGGCGCACGCTGGGCATGGCACACAAAAGGTTAAAGGTAAAGTGATCCCATTACAGATCCAAGGACACTTGGAGTTATAGGAGATTATGGCTCCCACATTTTCTAGACCAGCGCTTCCCAATCTTTTTCGACTCGTGAACCCCTTCCACAACCATCTGAGTTGGGTGAACCACTGACATTTAAATATACATACAGTAGACATGCATGAAAATTAATTCCAAGCAAAAAGTTTAATAACCTTAAATTAACTTAATCCTTAACGGTTAAAACCTAAAGTTACTCTAGTTGCACAATCTTTGGGCCTAATTGCAATAATAAATACAAGTTTTCATTGTAATTACTCACCTCTTCTGTTTTCCTTTCAAACTTCCAATTTGCAACCAGGTATACATTTTTATGTGAATGGAAATGATTCTCATACACAACTGACAACATATTGCTTTTGTCACAAAGAACGAAGTAGGCTTTTGTTGAAAATACAAATTTATATATAAATTTGTTGAAATTCCACATTAACATATAAAATCAAAGGCCTGATCGCCATGAAGTAATAACCATTCCTTAGTCGGTACTGTTGTTAGTATTGTTAGAACACAAAGAAGTTGGCAGAATAAATTTTGATTGTAGCAAAATCAAATGCATTCATAACGTTGTTACATAGCAGTGAATCAGGCATTCGCGGTAAATATTAATTTATTGTGGAAATAATGTGATAAATTCCCAATGTTACACATATGTGACAAAGGGCATTATAGGGTTAATTTAATTTCAAAGTAATATTATTATTATTATTATTATTATTATTATTATGACAATGTTGCAGAAGTTAAGGAAACAATAATAGGTCTAACCTCGAAACCTGCGATTACGGGAAAGTTTTGGCGAACACCCTTGAAATATTTTGTGAACCCCGGGAGGTTCGCAAACCATAGGTTGGGAAACAATGTTCTAGACAATCAGCACCTGATGTCAGCCAGGTTGTCAGCCTTGCATGATGGCCACCTTTACCCCCCAGAACAAATGTCTGGTACTCATTTCCATTAGAAGCTCAGTCGACCACAGGGCCATAGTGCTGCCAGAAAGTTGAATCAGTTTAAAAATCCTGACCCAACCAGGACTCGAACTCTCGACCTTCTAGCTTATAGCATTTTGCCTTAACCACTATGCTATGGCATGCCTCTTAAGTTATTGCATTAAATTTATATATCTTATTATTTATTTAGCAGATTTCAGCCACGGTGGACTAGGGGTTATGCTCCTTACCTCTGGTCCTGAGGGTTGTGGATTCAAACCTGGCCAGGGTGATGGATTTTTTTAGGAAGGAAAAATTCAAGGAGTAAGTTTTTAGGAGGGACTTTAAGCCGTGGTTCCTGAGTCTGAAGAATGGGCATTCTCTGGTTTCATGGACGAAGTCATTAAAATTGTTTCAAGAATAGTGTAACGTGATAAAATCTGCAAATTCTATAAATATTGTGATATGCAGAAATTATGAATACATTGTAATCTTTGGATAAATGTTTTTTTTTTTCAAAATATTGATACACTTTTTATTCCAACTTGTATATGAGTATCTAACATTTCAGGATCCAGAAGACTTCGGTGGAAGAATTGGAGTAGTTATAATTGCTGCTGGTTTGGTGGGTTCCTTAATAATTGGTATAATTTTGGACAAGACTCGGAAATACAGGTATGATTACTACAATTGTTTCTATCTTGAGACTTGAAATCAAAAGTTTTCTTTTTCATAATTTTAGAGAGAAAAAAAAACAGAATGATGAACAAACATTACTGTCTAGTTTTCAAAAATATTGCAACACAATCTACAGAATAATAATATTACTGCACTATACTTAACAATGAGGAAGCTAATAGGACAATCATTCAATGCAGGCTGTTACAAGAAGATTATAAAGACATAAAAATCTCTGATACTAAAACAAAGACATTTAAAGTACCAGTATGTACTATTAATACTACTACCAATACTACTCTATGGCATTATATTCCAAGAAGGACCCTAGCCTCTCTTATAATGACATACCATTTCTACCTTTCCAAAGCTTTAAATCACCATATCTTAACATTCATTCTTCTCATGTTGCCCTCCACATCATCTAGCCATCTAAATCTTGGTCTTCCTATATTTTTTACTGCCTGGTTTCCCATTTTCCTTTTTAACTATTCTCTTATTTGCATTTTGACTATATGGTCCAACCACGAGATTCTTTTATTTTTAATTTCTATTCTTTTACTTTTAATTTCTGCTATGATATTTGATATACCATTTATTTCTACTTTTTCTTATAATCTGGGTTCAAATCCTGTTTTAGGCAGAAAACCAGAATGAAGGAATACCTTAAGAATGTAAAAAATGGGGAATTTGAAAAATCAACAGTAGCTATTCATGCTTGGCAGAAAAAAATCAAATTGAAAGAAAGGCTAGTTTAATAAAATGGGCCGCATGCAAATACATTAGTCTCTACTCAAATTACTTCCAATCACTGGTGAGCTGACTCATCATGAGCAAGTGCAAAGATCGAATTAGCTACCCACTAACTGGTCATGCATGAAAATCGTCGTTTTCGTAATATTGGCAAGAAATTACCCAGAATTATCAGTGATAAAACCACTTCCGTTATTTTCATCTGCTAGAGGAATGCATTTACGCTTGCATCCCACAAATAATATCGTATACAATGATGTCTGCATCGTGCAATATTATGCCGATTCTCCTGTTCTTCCACAAATTCCTCTTCTCCACATATAATGAAAACATGATCGAAGTCTTCAAGGTCCAACATCTTGGATAAAGCAGCAAGGTACGTGGCAAGGTTTCAAACTACATCGGTTACCATTGGTTCCCTTCAGGATTCTCACGATTCGTTTTACTCTTAAGTTACCTCGTCAGGTAGCTTACGAATTTCAACAATTATTATCGCATGAACAGATTTCTGAGTAAGCAAAATCGTATTAGGATACGACTTTCTCAGCAGAGAATGCCTTTTACAGTCTAATGCGTTCATAGATTCGACCCATCGCCATCTCTTAACATTCATTCTTCTCATGTTGCCCTCCACATCATCTAGCCATCTAAATCTTGGTCTTCCTATATTTTTTACTGCCTGGTTTCCCATTTTCCTTTTTAACTATTCTCTTATTTGCATTTTGACTATATGGCCCAACCACGAGATTCTTTTATTTTTAATTTCTATTCTTTTACTTTTAATTTCTGCTATGATATTTGATATACCATTTATTTCTACTTTTCTTATAATCTGGGTTCAAATCCTGTTTTAAGCAGAAAACCAGAATGAAGGAATGTCAAAATTGGGGAATTTGAAAAATCAACAGTAGCTATTCATGCTTGGTCAGAAAAAAATCAAATTGAAAGAAAGGCTAGTTTAATAAAACAAATAGAGTCCACCGCTGTGGTCTCGGGGTAGCATGCTGCCTTGTCATGCAGCAGGCCCGGGTTCGATCCCCGGTCTGGACAGTTTTTCTGGGTGACATTTTTATCAGGGTTTTTCCTCGCCTGTAAGACAAATGTCAGGAAAACTTTAAGGCCCAAACGGTCCCCAAAATCATATGGCCATCGCAATCATCATCATTCATATTCATCTTAGGTTAAGCTTAGGATTAGGGACTCTCCTGGCGCACCATTAACATCATCACCCATCATATCATCGGGGCAACATAACCCTGCCTTCCAGGTGCCCCAACCTCAGAAGTGGGTTACAAGTATGCCATGCCAGGAGAGAAACCAGGAATGTCGAAAGACAAACCTGCGGCATTTGAAAAAAAAAAAATAAAACAAATAGAAAGATCTAACGAGCTCATTGTTTAGGAAAAAATCCACATTCATAAAATTAAGAAAGAAAAATTATGAATTTTTTAAAAATTCCTGGGGAAGTTCATTTGATTGGGATGTTCATCGGTCCACCAACAGATGGAGTAAGAAGTAGTGCTTCTGGATGACAAAACATCGGTCATGTAACTACTGAAGATCTAACCACTAAGATTATGAAACCGTTCTAATTAGAAGACAGGATATGAAGTGAGGTGGAAAGAATTATTTTAAATTAAAAAAATGTTTCTCTTTAGTTGTATCATCTTATTCTCCAAATATTGTTTTCATTAACTGGGTGAGAAAAGTCTCCTAAGAATTTATATATTTTATGTTGCAATTATAATTGTATAATTTATCTTTAAATGTCATGTTTAGTCTACGTAGTTATGATATTTTGAGCTAATGTTTTCCAATTATTCCCTGTATAATTTACTTCCCTCAAACCATTGTTAATGCTATTCTCCACCTCATTCTTGGACTATCTACTGGGCGCACCAACACACTTGTTCACTTGCCTTCTTAATTCTTTCAATTCCTTCCTATTTCTCATTCTCACTTCTCATTCTACTTACTGAAGAGATCTACCATCTTCTGTCTTTGTCTACCCAGGATCATTTCTCAATGTGAGGGTCTCAGATTGTGACCTTCTGTGCCAACTTTCATCTCTACATTTTGTAATATGGCTTCTATTTAGTGTTGGTGACTTGCTGTGATGGGTCATTAATTATATTTATATGTATATTGTAATATAATTAGTTATAAACAAAACAACAAATAGGATACTGCATTTGGTGTTGGGAATAACGTATATAAGAGAAAAATTTGCGTCTAGATCAGAATTCACCCCAATAGCTCAGATGGTAGAGCATTGGTCTAGAAGGCCAAAGGTCCCGGGTTCAAGTCTCGGTCTGGGCAAAAAATGTTCCCTTCAAATATAATTTATCCTTCAGTGAGAAGTGTTAAATTAATAATAAAAACATCATCAGAAGCCCTACTGGCTTTATAAAGTAGTGTTTAAATTCCCGATAAATGTCTTCTTAACTAAGAAGCCGCCATTTGCAAAGATAGAAGCAAAGACTTCATAGCATTTGGTGCTGGGAATTACAATGTATATAAGAAAAAAAATTGCATCTAGATTGGAACTTGCTCCGATAATTCAGATGGTAGAGCATTGACCTAGAAAGCCAAAGATCCCAGGTTCGAGTCTCGGTCTGGGCAAAAAATTTTCTCTTCAAATATAGGATACTGTATTGTTAAGTAATGTACTTTTTTTTCATCAGGTTGGTGACATTTATAGTGTTTGCTTCAAGCTTTGCTGGAATGGTTGCAGTTACATACACACTTCCAACAAAATCAGAAGCTGCAGTTTATTCAACCTCTGCTTTTTTTGGGTAAGTGTCTGTATTTTCAGTTTAAAATTATTTGGATCCCTATTTTGCTTTGTTAAGATCAATAACATGTCATCCAATGTCACCTTCAGATAGCATTTAAAACTTAAAGTAGGATTTTAATATCATAATAAATATGAAAGCTAAAGTTAATAATTTTGTATTTTAAAATTCTTTTAACCCATTGGAGACTTTTAACGAGTCTCCCTCGTGAGCAGGTAGAAAGACCAAACAGCTCAACAACGACCTACACTCGTTATTGTGTTAAATCCCACACTATAAGAAGTTGGCACTCTCTTTAGTGATTAAAGTTTTCTGTTCGCCGTCTGTAAAATGTTTTGCAGGTTTATATAAAGCATATATGTAGGACTAGTATATTGTAGAGTTTATTATAGAAATAATTTATAGAATAATTTACTTTTTAGGTACTTATGACGGTAATATATATATATATATATATATATATATATATATGTAGTTTCAATATTTTATTTTTCGAATATCATGGCTGGTAATATAACTTTTTTAGAAACACCCCTGATGAAGTGAAGGCCTATTTTACACTATAAGTCAAGATAGAAAACCTAACATAAAACGGTTCTGGAACAATAGACCAATTTTATAAATGCCCATTTACAGCAAAACTGTGCCTTTCAAAAGTTTATTCCTAATTTCGATGTTTCTTCACTTCAAAGACAATGAATCCGTAATTAGAGATGACAGAATTTACAAACTGCTGTAGAGTATTTGAATACAACATTTCTGTCCTTGTATGTTCAAAGTGAAGACATTTCACTTGAAAAATCTCTTACGAAATTACGAATTAGACTGGCTTACGACCAGTTCAAAATCTCTAATCGGAATAAAACGGCGCGATTTGGAATAAAATATTAGAAATTGTGCGAGACCTCTTCGGGATATGATCCAAATAAACACTGAACGAGATGCACCAGAAAATTCAGATTTTACTGTAAATTAGAGTGTAGTCCTAGAATTAGCAAATCCGTTCGTAGACAAAGGTTACACATTACAATTAGACAACTTGAGTTCTCCTAATTTATTTTTAGAGCTCAATAGACGAGAGACATATTAGGGACAGTAAAATCTAACAGAAGAAACATACCTATGGATTTAGTGAACATCAAATTAAAAAAAAAGGAGAGGTAACATTATCTAGTCGTAGACGTCCTGCATTGAAGTGGAAAGATAGGAAATACGTTTATTATTATCATCCAAACACGAAAATGCCGACATCACTGTCACCAGTAAGAAGCAATGGAAGAATAAAGGCAGATAACAAGAAGAAAAATTCACAAAGGCTAAATGTATTCTAGAATACAATACAGAAAAATTGCTTTTTTACATTATCGATAATTTGAGAAGAACTTTCTATGATTTGATAATGTATAGGTCTATGCTTTTATATATTTAATTTCATTTATTTTTATAATATACTGTATTGTATATTCTTCTTATTTTTACAGTTCCTGTTAGAGCATATGATTCATGTTTACTTCAAATTTAATGACCAAGAAATGTTAGTGAAGGACGGTTTTTGAAAGGTTTGTCAACTTTCACAGCCTTCAAACTAACAATAAATAACGGTTAAATTACACAAAAGAGGGTTGTAAGCAGCCACATTCCTTTGCAATTCTTAAAAGTACAAAATACTACAAGAAAAAACAGGGGTAAACAAATTATCTGAAATTCATAAGTTCTGAGACGCAGAACGCATGATCTGGGTATTCTGATTTAAAACCCAGTGCAGCGCTGAGGTGATTTAAATGGGTTTCCAGTGATCGTACCAGGCGATTTAAACGTGTCTTCAATGGGTTAATATTTAAATATACCTTAAATAAAGAAAAACATCTAAATAATTCATTGTTGTTCATTGTTGAATAAAAATGTCTCAGTAACAATTAAAGAAATTGTACTACATAACAGTTTTTGTAAATAATGATTTTAAAAATTGTTTTAAGTCATTGTTGTCAAAATTATAAAGCTTTCTGTTATAACTGTAATAAGAACACCTGCCTAACTTCATATTTTAAAATGAAAGTAAACTAAATTCTGATTGGATGTTAAAACAATTAACTTTTTGAGCTACGGGACTTGCGCTGGTTCGAGTCACCATGGGAGAAGAAATTTTCTCATGGTATTTCGGCCAGTATGGGACCGGTGCCCACCCAGCATTGTGAGGCATTTGGGTAGCTACAATAAGTAGCGGCTCAAGGTTGAGAAAACCAGCTATAACGGCTGGGGGACTCGACATGCTGACCACATGTCACCCCTACACTGGCTGATGATCATCTACCTCTGTGATTGACACATGTGGGTGTGAGGCCAGCAGTCAGCAGGTAGGCTAAGGGCCTTCTAGGCGTATCGTGCCAGGAGTTTTTTTTTTATCATGTGATGTAATAATGTTCTTTAAAATTATAAAAGAATTACACTATTCATTCTGCATATAACTTTCCACAAAGATAGAAGCAAGAAGAGTTCTCAAGATAAAATGTAATATTTAATACAAGAATAATTGATTCCAGAAAAGAAAAGTATTTATTTGATTTGATAGTGAAGAATAATACCACTTCAATTTACTTAATCTGCTGGGAACCTACAAAGTGAATAAATTTGTAATTATTTCTACAAGAAACAGTTTTTAGTGATTTTTAAAGTGTTTTCCTATCCAGTGTACCAACTTCCGACCTTGAGAAGAGAATCCGGCTCTACCGAAAATTAAACCCAACCTGAACCAGTAATTCCTTTTGGGACACAAATCCTTCTTCAAAAATTGTTACTACAACATCGGGCATGAAGAAAATTACTGCTTCAAAATGTCACCACAACGGGAGACACCAATTTACTTCTTCAAACTCTAAAAAATTTTCCATCTGATTTATTGGATTTCATCTCTACTAAATTAATCCTAGGCATATCAATGTTGCATAATTAAGGTTAAATGCTGGACATAGATGTCTTACAGAAAATTTATTTAGACTAAATATAATTAAAGGCTCCCTCAAAAAGAATGTAACTATCAATTTCTGGGAAGGTGATTTTAAGGAGTTAAAATTAACGCTATATTTGTTGTATTCACGTAGACTTTCACGGCCTGAGTTGCTATGATGATCTTGATGAAGATTTTTGGGCTGTAGGCCGTGGTCACGAGGCTTGTAGTTCCCCGACGTTTCGCCAGAGACTGCGTCTGGCATCCTCAAGGGTTGTCTTGAGACTGGCAATTCTGTCCACTGTCTGTCCTATATATACGTTCATCAGACAGCAGGCATATACAGGATACCATGCAGTTGTGGAAAAGTGTATATAGGCACCACTAAACACAGCATCGCAACCAGACTTAAGGAGCATGAAAGATACAGTCGTCTTAAACAAACGGATAAGTCGGCAGTAGCAGAACACTCTTCACTTGATGGCCACAGAGTACAATACCAGAATACAGACATATTATCGAACTGCACACACTATTTCACTCGTCTACAACGAGAAGCCATCAAAATATTCAAACATAAAAACAGTTTCAATAGAAGAGAAGAATCATTAAAAGTCAACAAAGTATGGATACCGGTTCTAAAAAACGCAAAATGTAAACATCTACAAGTACAGTCAACTAGAATATCAAACAGCAATCTCAGTGGAACAATGGAAGTCCCTACCGCTGACCAATCAGAAGACAGATATAACGTACAGTCGACTAGACCATCAAACAGCAATCTCATTGGAGCAATGGAAGTCCCTAACGCTGACCAATCAGAAGGCAGGTACAACTTATGAACACATCGCGGTGAACGTATAAATAGGACAGACAGCGGACAGAATTGCCAGTCTCAAGACAACCCTTGAGGATGCCAGACACAGTCTCTGGCGAAACGTCGGGGAACTACAAGCCTCACGACCACGGCCTACAGCCCGAAAATCTTCATCAAGATCATCATAGCAATATTTGTTATTTATAAAACCTTCTAAGTAAGTAGTTGGCTAACATACTGTAAAGTATGTGGAATCATTTACCACTCAATTGAACTAGACTGTAAGATAGAGTTCCATATAAAAGAATGTTGCTAAAAATTGTTGGTTAGAACCTTATATGAGGGACGCCTTATAAATATTGTCCACTGCATAACTCTAAACAAAGAACTTTTAATACATACTTATGTATGTGTGATTTTCAATGCCACCAACTATTGCTTTTTTGTTTAGGTTATACACCTTTCATGACTGGATCCTACTCTCAGTAGATACCGTCAACCGGGGTTACTTTGACTCAAGAGGCAAATTTGACAGAATTGGGGCTTCTTCGACATTTTAAATTTCTTGTGTGTTTTGGACTATTTTGACAACAATGCAATGGTGTAGATAATTCCTTAAAGGCGCAAGAATAATTTAGTTGTTTTAAAAGCGGATGTTAATTGTTGGAGACACATCTATGTCACTTTCAACAACAATAGATTCACAGCAAGCATAAATTAATTTCTAAATAATTTCTTAGTTGATTTTCTGTGTGGAAAGGGGTTATAATGGTTAGAGGCTATAAGAAGAAACCTGGGAGTCGTGCATACAAGAGTTACCATGATGAAGATCTTAAAAAACCCCTTGAAGAAGTGAGAAGTTACCTCAGAAGCAGGCTGCAGAAAAATATAACGCAAAAAGAATCACTCTTTTGTACAAACTCCGTGGTGATCATGAGGGAAAGCCAGAGTACCCCACAATTTTGAATCAAGAAGCAGAGAAGTTGATTTCTGGAATCTTAGGAACTGTTGCAGACTGGGGCTTTCCTATGTCTAAGAGTGATATTCGCTCTGTTGTAAATAAATGTTTTCTAATTAATTTCTGATTGTCTAATTACAATAATTATATGATAGTCTAAAACATGCAATATGTTTACTTAATCTGGAAATGAAGTTTGTGTTCTGTTGCATGTCAGAATTGATAATAAAGTTTAAGTTTATTTTGTCAAAGTACAGTTATAAAAATGTTTTTAGTAAGGTCGTTTACAATAAAAATATTTTTAAAAAGATAAATTGGTGACAAAGTAGTACCTACAGTTGGTCTACTTTGAATTATAGTGAAAACAAATGTGATGTCAAAGTAGCCCCAGCACATGGGCAAAACAGACCTAAACAAAGCTCATTGTTGTCCTACTAAGTTTTTGTTTCAGGAGAACAGTACCAAATGGGATTTGTAGTCTAAGGTTCAATTGGTACAATAAATCATACGTTCAATTTTTTTGGAATAAATCATACGAGTTAGACCTTAAAAACCTTCAAAAATATGTCAAAGTAGCCCTGTTTTACAGTACTTGATATTTATGAAGTCTTTTTTTTTTCAAATTCATGCACTAATTTTGCACCATATGTAAATAGTGATGTATTGTGTACGGAGAGAAGTGTAAGATGAGTGTATGTTAAATGTTTGTACAGTGTAATTATATTGTGTGAGGGATCATCATGAAGAGAAGAGAGAAGTTGAAAACGAAATTCTGGCACATAGTCTACTATATTACAATAATCTACTATTGTTGAAATGCATCAAGGATCCCTAGGCTTAACATATCCATCTAATGCACAAATTGCTATTAATAGCATCACATGTCTTTTTCAACATGTGCATTATGCAAGATTTTGAAACTTAATCTAGGCATCTTATGTACAATCTAATGATTAAATAAGAATAAAGTTAGGAGGGAAAATTTTCTATAGGATCGTAACAGGCCTTGGCCTAATACTTGGAAGGAAGAAGAAGAAGAAGAGAAGTTAGGTTTGTGTAATTCTTACCTCATATCGTTGGTTCTGTTAGACATATGTTTCAAGACATGTTTGTCCCATCTTCAGTAGCTACAGGCTGATTTTTCCAAAGTTGTCGGCCCTGGATCTCGACTCCTGCTCCCTCTTCCTGTAGTCCAAAGAACTTGCTAATTAATTAAAGAGGGAGCAGAAGTCGAGATCCAGGACTGACAACTTGGGAAAAATCAGTCTGTAACTACTGAAGATGGGACAAACATGTCTTGAAACATATGTCTAACAGAAAAAACGATATGTGGTAAAAATTACACAGACCAAATTTATTATTAAGTAAAACCTCATAATGTTACTTTCTACTGTTTTTTCAAATAGTGATTAGCTGATTAGATATTAGAGAAGAATTAAATATAGAATTAATTATATCTACAGTTAAAAATTACAGAATATATTGGAGAGATCACACCCAATGAATGACAGACTCAGGAATAGCAAAAGCTGCTCTACCACTATAATCCAGTAACCTGACATTTGAGGACATATGATGAACAATTAATTGAGATAGAATGTACGAAAAGAACTAATCCTTGATGACGATGATGATGATGACAACAACCCATCCTAATGTCAAGATTAAAAACTTACAATTAAAATGTACACTCCACTGCGAATCAAATCAGATTCAATAATTAGGAGGCAGACATGCTATCACCTACAGCTAAATTTGCAAATTTGAATAGTTAAGTTCAATAGTTAAGCTGTTTATAATTATATACCAAGAGGACAAAGATCACTGGGCCGTCCTATGAAATGCTGGAGGGAAAATTTTCTATAGGATCGTAACAGGCTTTGGCCTAATACTTGGAAGGAAGAAGAAGAAGTTCAAAATGGGCCCATTTATATATTTTTTTCAAAATTATTTCTTGCAGAAAAATATTGCTGGCCTAATTGACGAGGTACAGCTTTTTAATTGAACAGAGGTATGCCAATGGATGTTTTTCAAATACCTACACTTTTAGCAATGAAGCCTTCAATCTTGTTGAAATCCAATATTTTTATGGTTAAAATCTCATCTACATCTTCTTAAGTAATTTATTCATAGATAAGTAACCCCTAATGATTCAATACATTAATTCAATATTTGAGAATAAAAATAAAAAAGGACCCATGACAAATCCTTGAGGCACTCCATCATGAATAACTTTTATGTAAGAGTGTTATTATTAATCATAATAATTTGTTTTGTATTATTTTATACAGGAACCTATTATGATGGAAAAAATTAAAATAAATAATAATTTTGTTTCAGATTTTTCCTGGTTGCTTACATGCCCGTTGCATATGATCTTGCAGTAGAAGTTACCTACCCTGAACCAGAATCCATGTCAGCAGGATTGATAACATTCATCTATCAGTTAGTCAGTTGGTTGGTTACACTGGGTTATGGAAAAATGATTCAAAACATTGGTGCAGAATGGTCAAATAATACTCTGAGCATTGCTCTTCTCATAGGCACAATTATACATGCAATTCTTAATCCTGATTTGAAAAGACAGGCAGCTTTAACATCTACCAAGGAAGTTTAATGAGTCATATAGTGAATATTTTCTACATAACAAGTGAAGTCAAAAACTTCTAGGGTCAATCAGTTAATCAGTTGGGAATTTTCTGAATGTTGCTAAAGGTGAGCAGCTATGATTCCCTTTAGGGAGTAAGGAAGACATATCCCATTAATGTTAAACTAAATGAACATATGTCCCATTTTCTCTGATATTGTGTAAGATACATACATACATACATAGTGTTCTGCCCAAGAGCAGGTCTTTCACTGCAAACTCAGCATTCTCCACTCTTTCCTTAACTCAGCCTTCCTTTTTGTATCTGCATACATTTTAATATTGTCTATCATCTGATGTCCTTTTCTGCCTCTAATCTTCTTTCCATTGACCATTCCTTCTAGAGCATCCGTCAGCAGGCAGTTTCTTCTTAGCCAGTGGCCAATCCAATTTCTTTTCCTCTTCTTTATGAGTTCCAGCATTGTTCTTCTTTCATCTACTCTACCTACCACATATTTATTTTTTATTTTGTCTGTCCATTTTATATGCTCCATCCTTCTTCTCCATATCCACATCTCAGAAAGCTTCCAGTCACTTTTCTTCATTCCATCATAATGTCCAAGTCTCTGCACCATACAATGCTACACTCCACACAAGGCACATCACTAGCCTCTTCTGTAATTCTTTTGCCGAAGATCCACAGAAAATGCTTTTGTTCTTGTTAAAAGCTTCTTTTCTCATTGCTATCCTGTGCTTTACTTTTTAACCAGATTTCATGTTACTACTGATAGTACAATCCAAGTATTTGAAGCTCTCCACTTGCTCAATGGCCTCACCTTTAATCCTCATGCCTATCTTCCTTGGTTTCCTTCCTATAATCATGGCCTTCATCTTATTTATATTTATATTCATCCCATAATCCTCGCATCTCTCATTTAGCTCCATCAGCATGTTCCTCAGTGTTGTTTAAGACAATGTAATTAATGTTTTACAGTTTATATATTCATATATTTTTAATTCATTGATAAAGAAACTCTCATTATAGAACAGTTGCAGGTGACATTGAAATTTTATATGAGTGGCACTCACATAAGATTACGGACTAACTCATAAAATAAAAATGAAAATAAAATAAAATTTAATAATCATAACTGCACCACAAAATCTTGAACATGTATTTATATTATAATATTATGTCACTGAATACAGAATGAAAAAATAACTTGAGCTTCAGAATTAATATTTTATATGGTAGGCGTACTGGTCATCGTTTTCTTCATGCAAGCGAAAATTCATTTCTCCAGCATGAAAGAGAAAGAAGAGTGAGAGCAACAGATAAAAGTATTAAGCAAGTATATGTAGATATTATGTAGACCACACAAGATCTTGGCTTTTTTCACCTCATAAAAATTATGTTTCCTGTCCCTCTTTCTTTTTTCATCCTTCCCAAAATTTGGAGCCATAAGACTGACTTGTTGATGGGTCTGAGAGTTCATGATTGTTTCAACGTGTCAGAAACTGTAATACATATCTACACATACTTGTTTAAATGCTATATAATGCAAGGTGGATAACCCTTGGTACTTTATGTGTTTAATGATATTTTACTTTAATGTATTAATTGATATTAGAATACCAGTGAGAGAGATGTACAGGCTAAAATTGCAATGGCAAAAAATGCAACTAAGACATTACATGGAGTAATTTGGAACAAAAATATTGCAAAGGAAACTAAAACGAAAATTTATAAGAGCATAATACAGAATATTTTGTCATATGGAAGCAAAACTTGGTGGTTTGACAGAATTACAAAAGAATAAAATAAAACAGTTGAATTCGATTATTTTAGAAGAAGCCTCCAAAAAACAAGACAGGATAAAATATGAAATTAATTCCTTTGGAGAGAAATGAAGGTCACCACATCTGTTGTTAAGAGGATTGAAAATCAAACGCTTAAATGGTATGGCCATGTACAAAGAATGGAAAATGAAAGATGGCCAAAAAATTATACCAATGGTCACCCCCTGGAAGAAATAAACGTGGCAGACCAAGATGGAAATGGAAAACCTACGTCAGAACAATAATGGAGGATAGGAATTTGGAAGAGGGAGATTGGAAGGATAGAGATAAATGGAAACTGAAGACAGCAAACCTATAAGTGGGGGAAAGCCGAAGAAGAAGAATACCAGTGATTACCTGTGGCTATCTGTTCTTAAAGTGTTCCTCATCAAAACAAAACCATGTGACCTGCTCACTTTTCATTGTTTATGGATACTAACGTATGATGTAGAAGCAGTAAGAATGCAAAAATGTAGTTCCCTTCATTAAATTAAAAATATGTCCTCTGAATATACTTGTTATTATTAGTGAATGAAAATAATAATATTCAAAACATAGAAAATATTCTAAAATATACCTAATCAATAATTACATCACCAAGAATAATGGAAAAACTGAAAATAATACAAAATTACACTATGAGGATAATAAAAGGGGCCGTGAAATCCACCCCAATAGAATCCATGAGGGCAGTTATCCAGAACCACTCCATCACTTCAACTCTTCAAGAAAAGGCACTTTTACAATATGAAAAATTAATCAGATATTCAGAAGACACATGGAGAAACAAACAAGTAGAAGAAAGAAGACAATATCCAAGTCACTTTCCTTGAGAAAGTCAAAGAACTAGAGAAAAAATTTGAAATTCCGACAAATAGAGAAAACCTCTTACCAATAATAAACCCCCTACATTTAGAGCCTATCCCCTGTGCCTTAGACATAAATGCTAACATCACAAAAAAATCTGAAACATAATACCAATTTATTTATTAAATTTGGGAATTTTTAACATTATGAGGTTTAATTGATAAGAATTAAATAAATTGTGATTATTTCTTACCTCATACTTCTATGTTCCTTTAAACACAGCACTGCAATATCGGTGACTCCTTGTCACCATCGTCAGCTGTTTTCACAATTGTCCTTTTTTTTTCTTTTGTTGATAATTATCCAAACTGCTATCTGATGTTCTTTTTAAGGAATTATTTTCTAAACTGCCATCTGGTGTTCTTTTTAATGAATCACTTTCTAAACTGCCATCTGTTGTATTTTTGAAGAACTTTGTAATCAAGCTCGGTTCGTCTGGAATTTTGAAGTTCATGGTTCTAGTATGGTTTTTTTGAATATATATTTTTTCCCAAACTGTATATTAAAAAAAAAAAACCATACTAGAACCATGAACTTCAAAATTCCAGACAAACCAAGCTTGATTACAAAGTTCTTCAAAAATACAACAGATGGCAGTTTAGAAAGTGATTCATTAAAAAGAACACCAGATGGCAGTTTAGAAAATAATTCCTTAAAAAGAACATCAGATGGCAGTTTGAATAATTATCAACAAAAGAAAAAATTGACAATTGTGAAAACAGCTGACGATGGTGACAAGGAGTTGCCGATACTGCAGTGCTGTGTTTAAAGGAACATAGAAGTATGGGGTAAGAAATAATCATGATTTATTTAATTCTTATAATACCAATTACTTGGAATTAATAACCTTGAAAACTATCTACACCAGATATCCTATAGAAGACTGGCTGCACGTCTACACTGTTGACTCACTCACAAATGCTGAAACTGGTGCCAGAGCAGGAGGAACATGCTCCCTATTTTCGTTTTACTGTCATGTTGGATGAGGAAAAACAACATTTGAAAGTGAAATTCATGATATAAAAATCTCTCTCCAAAACCTATTAACACTAAAAGCCATATTTTCCAAATTAGTGCTCCTCTTTGACTCCAAAGCAGCTATACAGGCTACTTACTGGCCAAAAAGTTTTGACTGCAAAGAATGCTATGATATTATTACAGACCTGAGACACTGTGGTAAAGAAGTTGTCCTCCAATGGCTATCCTCCCACTGTGGGATTGCCGGTAATGAAACAGCCAATTTCCTCGCCAAAAAAGGATCTCACCTGGATCTAAACCAACACCTTACTGCTCAGTGAAACACCACATAAAGTTAAAATTCAAAATTATGAATGACAATAGACTTCAAACAGTTGCCAGAAACAAAAAATGGGAATGCCTAATAAAACATATTGATATTCCGAACATACCAAGAAAAACAGAAGTAGCACATTTTAAAATGACATCAGGCCACGACTGTCTGGCAAAACACCTTTACAAAAATCAATGTTCTGCCTTCACCAAAATGCATTTTATGGATCACCCTGATGAAGAAATGGACAAAGATCATCTGAACAACTGTATCGCTGTCAAACATGAAGATTCTAAGACCTCAAAGTATTGGAGAGCAAGACTGTTAATGACTTCAGTGTTAGATACAGCACATTAGACAACAACAACATGATTACAACTTCTTCTTCTTCCTTTCATGTGATAGACCTAGTGGTCTGTTACGGTCTCAATCCAACGTTTGAAGGGTCTGCCCAAAGATCTCTTGCCTGGTGGCTGGTAATTTAAGATCTGACGTGGTATTCTTGTTCTGCTCATTCTTCGTACGTGAGATTTCCAGTTGTTTCTGTATTTTTGTACATATTCCAAGACTGATTCTGTTTGTAATTCTTTGAGAATGTCAGAATTCCTTTTATGGTCTGTCCTTGAATAGCCCGCAGTAAGTCTCATAAATTTCATTTCTGCCGCAGTTAGTCTTTGTTCATCTACACTGCGAATTGTCCAGGCCTCACTGCCGTAACATAATATGGGTCTGGCCAGCGTTTTATAAATTCTAGTTCGTGTGTGTTGCTGTACTGTGTTTGGCTTGAAAATATTATTTATAATTCCTATTACTCTGTTAAATTTTATAATTTTTTGACTAAAATCTTTTTCTTCTTCGTATGTAACTTGGTATCCGAGATAGTTAAATGTGTTGGTTTGTTGTAATATTTTATTATTAATAACAATTTTACTGTGAACTGGGTCTTTTCCTAGGAAAGCCATGACTTTAGATTTTTCTGTTGAGATTTCCATGTTGTAGTTTATTGCCGTTTGGTGAAAAGAGTGGAGTGAACGTTATAGGTCATCTTCTGAATTCGCTATAAACACATGATTACAACTTAAAATAGTTTATTACATATGGATGATATATTTGAGTCATGCTTCAGTTGATTCTATTCCAAAACAAAATGGCTAAAGGTGTCGAGTCTTCTGTTGCTGCGTTGCCATCTAAATTTTTAAAACACAAGTCTGGCAAACCTTTGACTAATGGTCAAAGAACAGTTATATTAAATGTATTTCACAAGTTCAGTGAAAAATCTCACCAGCTTTCCTGTAATCTACCCCATTCAACTATCACACATCTTATATACTTCACACGTGTTCCCTATCAATATGACAGTAATTGTGGCGCGAATGGCGGAAGGATACAATTGGCGTTTGTTTATGTTAGGATCACTCTAAGAGCAGATAAGGTATAAGATAATGGGTCTTCACTGGCTCCATGGTAAATACCTAAAATACTATTATTATAGAACAATATATATATATATATATATATATATATATTGTTGTAACTTTAATAGTGACAATTTATTTATTACTAGTATACAAATGACAGACCTGTGAAACTTCTACAATCCTTCAATGTAGTGCCCAGCATTGTCTACAATTGTTGCCAGTGATATGGAAGTCATCGTATCCCTATAGCAGCTCCTGTTCTGTTGATGTTTCTGACTGACAGCAGAATCTCGGGAACAATCTGGAATTGAATATCATGAAGTGGTTCCTTCATCTTAGGGACCAGATCATAATCACAGGGACTTACGTCCAGTGATTGTACAGATCAGCTACAGGGTGTGCCATGTGCATTCGAGCAGTCCTGTATGGTAATGCCATCTCCCCATATGCTTTCCGCAAGACATTCATGACATTGTTGTCTTGTATGGCCATGGCACATTGAATTTTAAACCAAGATCGCTGTTCCTGCTTTGTAAACATGGTGAAACACAACTGCTTAGAGCAGGAATTAAGATGAGACTAACTTTCTCTCTCCAAAGCACATGCACTTTGAGACGTACAGATGAATCCATTTACTGTAAGATAGGTCAGACATTTATTAACATGCGACAGAAGTTACAACAATTAACTACATCTAGTTTCATTTCTACAGCAGTGTTGCCACTATTTTTTTACAGCCCACGTATATATATATATATATATATATATATATATACACACACACACATAGTGTTCGGAAATTTCCATTACAAACTTCTAGGGCTTGTAGAGGGGACTGAGTTGATAATGTTCTGAATACGATACTTTCTCCGGAAACATACCATTTTTGTGCTGCAGATACAACAAGTTCACATTAAGCATTTAAATTTCCCATATCTGCTGGGGATAAATCGATAGTAATTTAACGATTTATGACTCAATTAATTACATTTACACAACACAACATTCACTGATTTCATGACAGTATCCAATGTCAAGGGAAAAATGAAAAAAACTTAATTTTTTTTACCTTTCACAGGGAAAAAAACACTATGAGGTTTAATTTAAGAATTAAATTAATATTTTTATTACCTCATATCCTTTTTCTTCTAGACTGCAGTTTCGGAGCTATATCTCCATTCATCAGTAGCCTCTCATCTACCGGTGTTATGACGTTTCTTGGCAGTTTTCTTCTTCCTTCTAACGTTGGATTGATGAACCTCTGGATCAAATAAAAATTTGCGGGAGTTTCAAAATTCATGAGTTTATCTTTCTTGTTTTTTTTTTGGATGTGGATTTTTTCCCAGACTGTGAGTTCTTTCTGTTTATCTGTGTGTTTGATTAGGCTAGCTTTTGTATCAATTAAATGTTTTTCAGACCAAGCATGGGCTGCTACAGCTGACTTGTCCACTTCAGCCTTTTTGACATTTCTGAGATGTTCTTTCAATCTAGTTTTTAAATTTCTTTTTGTTTTCCTACATTTAAAAACTAGATTGAAAGAACATCTCAGAAATGTCAAAAAGGATGAAGTGGACAAGTCAGCTGTAGCAGCCTATGCTTGGTCTGAAAAAACATTTAATTGCTACGAAAGCTAGCCTAATCAAACACACAGATAAACAGAAAGAACTCACAGTCTGGGAAATAATCCACATCCAAAAAAAAAACAAGAAAGATAAACTCATGAATTTCGAAACTCCTGCAAATTTTGATTTGATCCAGAGGTTCATCAGTCCAATAATAGAAGGAAGAAGAAAACTGCCAGAAACAACATAACACTGGTCAATGAGAGGCTACTGATGATGGAGATATAGCTCCGAAACTGCAGTCTAGAAGAAAAAGGATATGAGGTGAGGTAATAAAAATATTAATTTAATTCTTAAACTTCACTTTATTACTGTATGAATAAGATGGAATGGGTGTACTAGAACATTTACAGGTACAATGTATGCAATGAGCTTGGTGGTCCCCAAATCAATCTGATGTTATAGTGGATAAGTAATAACCATAATGTTAAATACAGTAGAGAAGTTTGGTTAGTTTATGTCTGAACAATTATTCTTACAGCGACAAAGTGAAGTTTATATCAATTAAGACTTTCACAGCTATCGTTATGTATATTATAAAATCTTTTTGGGATTCTTGACCGTGTTTTGCAGTGTTGTCTTCTCAATATTTCAACACAAACTTTGAGTGACATTTTCAGAAGATATTGCTTGTGTAAATTTTCGTAGTAAACTTCTTCAGGAGATGTCACCCACAGCAGGTGATGAAATGTCGAGAAGACAACACTGGCAAGATACAGCCAAGAATCCTGAAAAGATATTTTCAAATACAAAGTGAAGTTACTTTTTTCCCCCCTTGGCATTGGTATTGTCAGGAAATCAGTGAATGTTAGGTTATATAAATGTAATTAAGTGAGTCATAAATCATTATGTTACTAACAATTTATCCCTGGCAGACAGGATATTTAAACATTTATGCAAAATTGTTGTATCTGCAGCACAAAAATGGTATGTTTTTGGGCAAAGGCTCCTATTCAACATTATATATATATATATATATATATATACAGAGTGTTGCAAAAAACACTGACAATGGAGGTAAGGTAGTATATTGAGATATGTTGATAATTTTTTAATAAGGTACCAATGTCTGGAAATGACATGTTTTCACACTATGAGTAGCTAACTTCTCAAGAGTTCTGTTAGTTGGATTTCAAGACTCAATACTTGACAATACTGTCATAGTCACATCAAGTTTTCAAAATATCCACCTCCCACCTCATTAAAGAGCGTACATTGGCGGTGTAGTGATTGGCATACACGTTGAAATACACCTGGCCTCATTTGAATTATTTCTGTAGCAGCGTGGATTCAGGCTATAAGATCCAAATGTAACTCTGCTGGAGTCTGATAAACAGACGGCTTCATTACTTATTTTTAGAAATTCACACTATGAGGTATATTCATTTAGGTAGAATTTTTTATCACTCACCTCATATTGTTTTTCTTATCTGACTATAAACTAGTTTCAGAACATAGTTTCTGTTCCATCCTCAGTATTGTCACGACCATTGTTCTGTCGTCTTGAAGAGCCGTCCTTCACTCCTTCCATTGGCAGACTGAAAAACCTCGAAACCAGGTCATTCTCCTCGGGAATTTCAAAGTTCATCAATTTCTTCTTTTCACTCTTTTGAATGTTGATCTTTTCCCAAACAGTAAGTTCTTTGGGTTTTTCTATTTGTTTTAATAATTTAGCTTATTTCTCGATAAGGTGTTTTTTCAGACCATGCATGGGCAGCCACTGCAGATTTTTCTACTTCCCCTTTCTTGACATTCCTGAGATGTTCTTTTACTCTTGTTTTCAAATTTCTCTTAGTTTTTCCTATGTAGAATTTTTCATATTCTTTACATTTAATATGATATATCCCTGATTTGTTTTCTTCTTTTATTTTCTCATTTTTATTAGGTCTAATCAATCTACTGATGCTGTAGTCATTTTTGGGTGCTAACCTTATGTTGAAATCTTTAAAAAATTGTTGAAACTTGTGCTGTTTTAATGGATGATATGTGAATTTTCTGAATTTTACATTTTCTTCTTTTACTTTTAGAAACTGTTTCATGTTGAGCCACAAAAAGTAGTCGAGAGGGTTAAGATCAGGTTATCTCAGAGATCATGGGATTGGTCCCCCTCTACCAATCCATCGACCTGGATACGTGGTATCCAAATGTCTCGTCACGTTGGCATCAAAATGAGCTAGAGCTCCATCATGTTGTAGCCACATTCTGTTGCAAATCCACGTACCACAGGTTCCGTGCCTGTGAGGTGTTGTCAAGTAATGAGTCTTCAAATCCTTTGAACTAACACTGATCTTCAGACATAATTAACTAGTCATAGTGTGAAAACGCATCATTTCCAGACATTGGTTCCTTATTAAAAAATGATCAACATATCTCAATATACTACCTCACCTCCATTGTCGTGTTCTTTACAACACTCTGTATATATATTGTATTTAAATCTGTTACATACTTATATTATTCCTGTATCTAAGTTTAAATTACTGCAAATTATTAAATATTCTGTCCTACTGACACATTCAAGGGCAAAATTTAATCAAGTGGTAATATAATTGAAAACCTGATATCTAGAACTTCACACCAGAAAAATTGCACACTTATATCCAACAACAAAATTTTACCTTGGAATTATTGTCATATTATTAGAACCTGAATTTATGGCAATATGCCATATTTATTGGTCACTGCCAGAACATTTTAAATATACATATATGATTCATCAAACATTATGGAATGTTATATTTGAAGAGAAAAATTATATGCTCAGACTGGGGTTTGAACCCAGGACCTTTGGCTTTCTAGGCCAATGCTCTTCCCCTGAGCTACCTAAGCATTACAATCTAAACAAAAATTTTCTCTTATGGGACAATCCATATCAAATCGGACAGCAAAAATCTTGCAATTAATTTTTTTAAATTTTATGTATCCCTAAATATAGTGAATACATTTATAAACGTGTTAATACAGAAATTTAATTTTTATCATTTATACGTTCGTAGTTATGATGATCTAAAATTATCGTAAATATGATAAACTAAAACGTTTACTAACTAATATTTCCAAAACAGTAAACAGCAAAAATTTGTTTCAAACATATTTATATAGGTGATATCATGTAGTTTAAGGGTGTTATTTTTATAATTAGGATATTTTTATTTTCGGTGTCAATTTTCTGTTTTATGGCGGTTTACTGCAGTACATATCAAAAAATGAAAACGGAAAAAATACAGGATACTATTTATGTAATAAGGGTTAATTTCCAGCAATTACCCTTTTGGAGAGTTGAATAGTTCAGACAATATAAATGTTTTTTATGCTATTTTCGTAAAAAACTCGCGGGTCCAAGGTGCAGCAGATTCATTTCACGACCAAGGTCGTGCGCGTACTTTATTGAAAGAGCTTCATCAGTGACTTTTTCAACTGCCATTAAATCGAATAGATTATTATATGTTCTGCTTAATGGAACAGTACCGTAAATTTATAAAAGTGGCGATATTTTAATTCTTACGCAGTAGATGTTTACTTATAAAATTTTATTGCTGGAGTGAGAAGTAAAGAGCTCTATTACTTACGTTTACTGTGAATTATTAAACAAATTACTTATAAGTAACTCACTCACTGGCTCTGTGGAACCTGTACGTTCATGGCAGAGCAGACATAAGCTCTCCATACATCCCATCCTGAGCTAACGTTTTCCAGTTATCCCCTGTATAATCTACTTCCCTCAAATCATGTAAAATGTTATTCTCCCACCTCATTCTTAGTCTTCCAACTGGGCGTTTTCCCTCCGGTTTTCCTACCAGAAATTTCCAAGCACCTCTTTCATCCTCCATACGTGCCACATTTACTGCCCATCGCAGCCTACGGGACTTAACTGTTTTTATTATATCTGGCTTCCTATACAGATCATGTAGCTCACTATTATGTAGTTTTCTCCATTCACCTCTCTGTTCATCTCTTTTTGATCCAAAAATTTTCCTAAAAACTTTATTCTCAAATACTCGTAATCTTCTGCCCTTTTTTTAAAACAAATTATTTATTTTGTTACAAATTTTTTATTACAGTTTAAATGTAATATTATATAATAAAACTCTTTCATCATTAATTGAATAAACTGGTATAAATTTTTATTATGTTATAATTACTAATTTCAGTCTTAAAATAACTTTTTATTCAGTGTATTTTATTGTACCCTGAAAACGTTGACGAAATAGTATTGTTTTAAGATTCTCTCCAAATAAAACCGAATGTTTTAATACTCGTACCACTTCCTACCAAACGATAATAATGCAGCATCAGCAAGTCTTCCTTAAACATCTGTTTAACATCAACAATTCTCAAGTTCGGACATTTGATTTACATCAGTATGTTTAGTGCATCTCGTCATTTTAAGTGTCACAGTCAAATTTAAAATAATATCTTATTGTTTTTAACTCACAAGTTTGCAGATCTAAAAAGATTGAATGGTGAGGTAAAAGTTAAATATAATTTTAATTATGCACATATTAGTATACAATAGTTATTAACAATATTATGTGTTAATATATAATTTTACAATTTCTTAAATGTTTCTGGAATGAGAGAATAATCGTAGAGGTATACATTTTGTGTTATAAAAGGAGAATAATGGGAAATTTAGACATTAAATTACATACTATAGTAATTTAGCTTATAATAAAAGCTAATATTATCGTGCATTTTATCATCATCTTAGATATGTCATGAGTAGGGGATGCAAGATCAGTAAGTGATACCAAGCCAATAAAATATATTTATACCTCTTAAATATTACTTGTAACAGCATGAAAATTGTTATAAATTATTATCGATAGCTTAACGTTACTTACAATATTCAACATCAGACATTGGTGTAGGGCACAAATACAAAACATTACAACACATTACAAAACTACTCTCTAGAAAATATTTTTAATAGGCCTACCAGCTTGAATCGTAGGTGCTTAGTAATTTAAATTAAGCTATACATTAGCCAAAATCAACACAAAATTAACCGCCTACTGAATATATCAATAAAGATTGTTATATTTATGTAGCAATTTATTTCAAGCACGAGGTTCTCCTACGTACCATAAATTTACGACACGGGACTCACGGATTTCCTTCCTTCTGGAGAAAGCTACATTCAGAATTGTTACGCCTTTAAAATGGCATTGATTCCTATCGAGTTTGGACCCGCGAACCTCGGAATCGGAGGCGTGCAGAGTAACCACTTGTCCACGACGATGATGATGATGATGATAATGTAATAATTGTAATAATGTTAATAAAAATAATGTAATGATGATAATAACAATAAAAAATATTTGTAAGTGCGCAAAGGACTATTACCAAGTAGCTCCGTCATTGTTTGTACGAGCGAGCGATCTCCACTCACGCGAAAGGTATTGCGGGCAGTCTACACATAGGAGATTTTAGGAAAAATAATTATTTTTGGTAGTTTCCTTTCAAGACTCCACTTTAATACTAATTACAAAAAATTAACTGGTGTTCAGGTAATAATGTGGCATTTTTTGATTATATAAAATTTTTGGTGAGGAAGGTCAATTGCATATTAATTGCATTTACGTCCTTCAGAAAAACGTAAATATTAACATACTAATTTTCAAGCGATAGAGCATAAAATCATCTATAATGTGACTATCTTTTCAAGTTGAGGGAATAGCCATACTTCGAGAAATGTATTTTATAAAAGAGACTATTTAAAACAATACGATAAATTGACAGCTATATTACTCTTTAATTACACCAAGTGAAGACTTGAAATTCGGTTCAGATGTTCAGTATATCATAAAGTTTCACTGTAAAAAAAATTGTAAACTTTTAAAGATGTGAGTTCAATTTTCACAATTTTTTTGCCGATTTCGTATGGAATGTCCCTTATACATTGTTAATTCCTGATGGCTGAATGCTATAAGCCTTCGCTCGATTATGCAAACTGCAGCTCCTTATTTAAGAAGACATTTATTGGGAATTTAAACTTTATAAAGCCAGTAGGGCTTCTTTTGATGTTTTTATTGTTAATTTAATACTTCTCACTCACTGAAGGACAAATTATATTTGAAGAGAAAAATTATATGCTCAGACTGGGGTTTGAACCCAGGACCTTTGGCTTTCTAGGCCAATGCTCTTCCCCTGAGCTACCTAAGCATTACAATCTAAACAAAAATTTTCTCTTATACATTGTTAATTCCTGATGGCTGAATGCTATAAGCCTTTGCTCGATTATGCAAACTGCAGCTCCTTATTTAAGAAGACATTTATTGGGAATTTAAACTTTATAAAGCCAGTAGGGCTTCTTTTGATGTTTTTATTGTTAATTTAATAATTCTCACTCACTGAAGGACAAATTATATTTGAAGAGAAAAATTATACGCTCAGACTGGAGTTTGAACAATGTCCTGGGTTCAATCAAACCCCAGTCTGTATAATTTTTCTCTTCAAATAAATTTGTCCTTCAGTGAGAAGTATTAAATTAAGAATAAAAATATTATGGAATGTTTTAAATTTTTAAATTATATTCTTATTTTTCAATTTTCCTACTATTGTAATTTAACTTTTATAAGATTCATGATGTGTTCCGTTGAGGTATTATTCAAAATTAAAATATAAAATTATGGAATATTCACCTAAAAGGTCCGTCTCCTCAACTTAATTAATTATTTAACTGTAGCCAGTTTTGAATCCTGCTGATGATGGGACAAATCCTGAAAGCGCAACAGTTAAATAATTAATTAAGTTGAGGAAACGAACGTTTTAGGTGAATATTCCATAATTTTATATTTTAATATTGTAATTTAGTGTCAAATATTAGAATAATTTTATGTTTTTATTATTGATTTAACACTTCTCACTGAACGATAAATTATATTTAAAGAGAAAAACTATACGCTCAGACTGAGGTTTGAACTCAGGAACTTTGGCATTGACCTAGAAAGCCAAAGGTCCTGGTTCAAACCCCAGTCTGAGCGTATAATTTTTTTCTTCAAATATTAGAATATTTGTTCATTCCACTCCAGCTATTGCAAAGAACTTATAATAGAAATGTGATAACATTGTTTTCAAGTTCTATCTGAATGCAACACTAACCCATTGTCTCAACTTATACAATAAGAAATTCTGTATACTTTCTCATTTACTCCCAATCCATATTACTTCTATTGAAACTGTACAAACTATTTGCATATTATTTCAGAATAATTCATATATTTTATTTGATTAACGTACTTATAGAACAGGAAAATGAGATGGTTCTCCAATGAATTCCAAGCTACATAAACATCTTTGGCAATGAGAAAGCAGATGAAACAGCTAAAAGTAAACTAAATTTTTACCAACAGAACAGACTGTCACATCCTTAAAAGCTTGTACCTCTTAAATAAAAAAGAATTCACTAGAATCTTGAAAATGAGATATGAAAATTCAGCTGCAGTAAAAAATATCAACAATATGTCAAGATAGATGATGCCTCAATATATAAAAACATCCATAGAAAATTGAAACTTTTGGATCTAGAGCAGGGGCATCCAAATTACAGTTCTCTACCACTTTCTATCTGGCCCCTGTAGCATTTTAATAAATTATACTAAGGATAGGCCTATAATATTAATCTATCAGTAATGGAACTTGCGAAATATGTTATAACAAGAAGAATAGCAAATGAACACACACTTAATAATAATAATAATAATAATAATAATAATAATAATAATAATAATAATAATAACTAATAAAATGATATCCATCCATCCATAGTAATTCTGTCCGAAGGCAGGTCTTTCACTGCAATCATAGCATTTTCATGCTATGCTTTGTAGCTTTACTAGGGAATTGTAGGTGTGGTAGCTTCCCGTTACTTTCCACACCGGTGAAGGATAATGATGATGAGATGATAATGAGAAGGATGATGATGATGGCCATATGATTTCGGGGACCGTTTGGCCCTTAAAGTTTTCCTGACATTTGTCTTACAGGTGAGGAAAAACCCTGAGAAAAACCTCACCCAGAAAAACTGCCCTGACCAGGGATCGAACCCGGGCCTGCTGCGTGACAAGGCAGTACGCTACCTCGAGACCACAGCGGTGGACTAAAATGATAAGATGGATGTAAAAATAATGACAGAAGGTAGATTGCCAAGAAGAATACTAGAATCGATGCCACTTGGTAGAAGAAGAGAGCCAAAAATAATGTGGTTTGATGGTGTTTTAAGCAGCATGAGAGAAAAAGAATTGGATGATGTAGATTGGAATGACAGAGATATGTGAAGGAGAATGACAGTAGATTGATTGGACGCAGGAAGATGATATGAAATATTCTGGAACCTGCTAAATAAATAATAATAATAATAATCCACAACAGCTATAATAGAGTCTGTGGCCCTCGCCACCTTCCATTTGGCCCACGCTACAAATAAGTTTAGGCAACTCTGGTCTAGAGCAAGGATTGGCCACATTATAACACAGTCCAACCTAGGTTTAATCTAAGTCAATCATTTTTATGTCTACTATGTCAACACTTTAACACATATTACTGGAATGCTCAGCATAAATGCCAAATATCCAAAGATTGAACAACAATATGAATATCTTAAAATATAAAATAAATTCTTTATCACCTTACCTCATATCATGTTTTCTAATTAGACCGGTTTCAAAAATCTTGTTGGTTTCATCTTCAGTAATTCCATGACCACTGTTCTGTGCTCTGGGAGCACTGCTTCTTACTCCATCTGTTGGTGGACTGATGAACCTCCAAATCAAATCAACTTTTAATAATTTTTTTAAATTAAATCTTTATAAATTATCTTTATGTAAATCAATGTAAACACAAAATTATTAAAACAGCTGGAACATACAAAAAACTCACCTTTTTGGAGAAGATCTACATCCAGAAAAACAAAAATAGGATTATAAATTTTGAAATTCCTGGGTGAAAAGATTTAATTTACAAGTTCTTTGGTCAACCAAAAGATTGAGTGGGAGCCAACATTCAGGGCCGACAACAAAATTCAACAGTCTGGAAAAGCTGATGATGGTATGCAAGGCATATCAAAACATGTTCTAATAAAACACAAGTTATGAGGTAAGATGATTCCGGATTCACTTTCTTTATTAATTAGAACCTCATAATGTTACTTCCTACAAAGCTTACCTTTCGCATCCATAAAAAGAATAATTAAAAACAAATATAAAATCAAACAAAACCAAGACCTATGTAATAAAGCCAAAGACAAAAAATGGAATATTTTAGAAAAGAAGCCAGATATTATTCCAGAAATTCCACGTAAAACTACAGTAGCAAAATTTAGACTGCTTACAGAACATGACTATTTGGCCAAACATTTATATAAAATAGGAATCTGCACGAATCCAAATTGTCCTCTATGCAAAAAAGACAAAGAAATGAACGAAGAACATCTACAAACCTGAGAAGTATTACCTGTTGGATCCACCACAGAGAAATATTGGAGAGCAAGAACGCTAATAGCTTCATTGCCAAGGCCAGCATTTGAAAACAACAACATGTTACTTCCTATTGCAATTTATTAATAAATGATGTGGGCATAAGCTCTCCATACATCCTTTCCTGAGCTAATATTTTCCAATTATCCCCTGAATGAATTTGCTTCCCTCAGTCACAGTTAATATTATTCTCCATCCTCATTCTTGGCCTACCTCTTATTTTCCTATAAGAAAATTTCTGTGATGCTCTTCCATTCTCAATTTGTGTCACACATCATGCCCATCACAGACTACAAGACAGCTACCATTGCTATAATAAGATCTTTTATCTTTTCAGAAGCCATCACTGCTATTTTATCTCTTTGATAAGTTGCCATACACTTCAATAAAGAAATTAAGTTAACAAATGAAGGAATTGATCAATCAATTTTTTTTAAATTTAATAACATAATGCAATTTTCAAGGTTTTCTTTCAATATGATGCACCTTAGAAATGTAGAATTTGAAGAAATAGAAAAAAATCAGGAATGAAGTTCTTATGTTCAGTAGCAGGTGTGACAATTTTGGACAGAAAAAGAAATGAAGATATTAGAAAAGACTTAAATATTTTTAATTTAACAAATAGAATTGATAATATAAGAAACAACTGGTATGAACATGTTAAAAGAATGCTTACAGATAGAATCCCTCAGCTGTACAAACCAATAGGACATAGAAGTATTGAATGCCCATTTACTAGATGGGAAGATTCAGTAAATCCCACTTGATGTGAAAACCGGTCAAAAAGCCTAATTTCATGAAGTAGTAGTAGAAGAAGAAAAATAAATCGACAGTACCCTCTCATATATAAGCACAAAATTATAGATAAATAAGATGAATCTGGTACATCTTACCTCATAAATATTTGTGCTTCATTTGACATGTTTCGATATGCTGTTCATATTATCATCACCTTGTCCAGACTGTCGATTTTTATGTTGACTCTCACTCCATTTTCTGGTTGACCGAAGAACTTGTAAATCAAATCTATTTTCCCTATTTTTTATTCTTCTGGATGTAGATCTTCTCCCAAACAGTGAGCTCTTTAGAGTTTTCTAACTGTTTTAATAATTTAGTTTTTACATCAATTTTATGTTTTTTTTTTTTTTTTGACCAGACATTGGCAGCTAAAGCAGATTTTTCTATTTCTCAATTTGTCATATTTCTAATGTGTTCTTTCATTCTAATGGTCATATTTCTCTCGGCCGCGGTGGACTAGTGGTTATGCTTCTTGCCTCTGGTCCCGAGGGTCGTGGGTTCAAACCCGGTCGGGGTCGATGGATTTTTTAGGATGGAAAAATCCAAGGGGCAAGTCCTCCAGGAGGGACTTTAAGCCGTGGGTCCCGAGTCTGAAGATTTTCAGGCTCGTAAAAAATCCTTAAGCCTGAATGAAAAGGCCTCTAAGCAAAATTTACCGAATTTTCCAATCCTAGTACTACCTTGGTTTCCTAGATGTCAGTATGAGGCGGAACGCTGACCACGAGCCACTCAAAAATGACATCTATACGAAAACAAGTGTAACTAAATTAGTATGGTTCAAATTCTTCCCCGGAGAGGGAGAGCGCCTAAATCTCTGTAAAGGGAAAACATAGGCTTACAATACAATACAATACAAAAATTTCTCTTAAAGATAAGATATATGTAGGTAAAACAAAGAGAAACTTAACCATTAGAACACATTACAAATGTAAAAAAATGGAGAAATAGAAAAATCTGCAGTAGCTGCCCACTTCTAGTCAGGTAAACATAAAATTGATGTAAACACTAAATTATTAAAACAGTTAGAAAACACTAAAGAGCTCACTGTTTGGGAGAAGAATAAAAACAGGATTATGAAGTCTGAAATTCCTGGATTTGATTTACAAGTTCATTGCTCAACCAGAAGATGGAATGGGAGTCATTATCCAGGGCTGACAACATAAAAATCAACAGTCTGGACAAGGTGATGATGATATGGACAGCATATTGAAACATGTCAAAGTTTATATATAAAAGAAATATATCAAAGAAAATCACAAATTTCACAAAAACATTGGGTATAATTAACAGTATAATGAAACCATCTTTAGTACAAAATAACACAATATTACGGCTTTATACGGTTCTTGCAAGACCAGTATTAAGATATGGTAGTGAAGCATGGACAATATAAAGAAGAGATGAAAGCCAAATAACAGCAAATGAGATGTGATTTATGCGCCATACAGCATGCTATACAAAGTGGAACCATAAAAGAAATGAGGAAATTATGGAAAAGTTGGATGTAGAACCCATTCTCCACCATAAACAAAACTACCAGAAGAACTGGAAAGCCCGTCTTCAATGAATGCCATCTCATAGAATTCCAAAAGCCATGCTTCGTTACTGCCCCGAAGGCAAAATATCGCTGGGACATCCAAAAAAGCACTGGATGGAAAATTCCTCTTTGAGACCATAACAGGCAACATGGTCTGATACTTGCATGGATGATGATTATGATTGACACAAGTCAAATGAAACACAAATATCTATGAGGTAAGAGGTACCAGATTCACCTTATTTATTAATTAGATCCTCATAATGCTATTTCCTATTGTAATTTATTAATAAAATTATAGACTTGAAGAAAATTAAAAATTGCTAAAACAACTGAAAAAGAAGTAGAACTTACAGTATGGGGGAAAAATATACATCCCTAAAAATAGAGACAAAAATAAAGAATTTTAAAGATCGCAGGTAAACGAATTTAATTGTGAGGTTAGTCTGTCTAACACCAGAGGGAGAGAATATACAGGACTTGCAGTCAGTTTTTTGCTGAAAATGGTCATGTCCATTGAAATATGTTCACGGTGAGAGAGCAAAATATGATGTGAACTGTGTATTACCAAGGCAATATCTTTATGTAAATATTCATCCTGCATTGAAATTTAATTTTAAAAAGGACTCGAAAGTCTCACTTGCTGGCTCAGGTGGTAGCATGTCTGCTTCCTGACTAGCAGGCCCAAGTTCAATAAAAATTTAGTAAACAATAATAAAAATAATCTTCTTCTTCTTCCTTCCAAGTATTAGGCCAAGGCCTGTGATCCTATAGAAAATTTTCCCTCCAGCATTTCATAGGACGGCCCAGTGATCTTCGTCCTCTTGGTATATAATTATAAACAGCTTTGTGGATCCAATTTGAACTTATTCTTTCAAGATGGTGTTTCCAATTTAGTTGGTACTGTTTAATATATTCCAAAATTGGTGTAGTCTTCAATTCTTTTAAGATGTCGGTGTTCCTTTTCCGATCCCATCTGGTGTAACCCGCTGTTCTGTGCATGAATCTCATTTCACAAGCCGTTATTCTGCTTTCATGTTGTCTTTTTAGTGTCCATGCTTCACTACCATAGATCAACACTGCTCTAGCCAAAGTGTTATATAAACGTAATCTGGTGTTTTTTTTGTACAAGGGATGGTTTCATAACTTGATTAATAATTCCTAAACTTTTATTATAACTAGTAATTTTTTCAGGGATATCCTTTTCATCCCAGATAGAGAGATAATATCCAAGGTATTTAAATTGATTAGATCTCTCTAAAATTTTATTCTGGAGACAGATTTTACTTTGTATGGGGTCCTTCCCATGAAATGCCATAATTTTAGTTTTGTTAATTGATATTTCCATATTAAATTTGGCACCTATTTTTTGTAAATTATAAATTGATCGTTGCAAATCATTTTCGGAAAGTGCCAGAAGAGCTAAATCGTCTGCAAAAAGAATAGCATCGAGTTTGAGGTTCCTATTGATGGGTATATATCCTCGTTGTGTTTTCCTCCATTCGTTTATTAATTTATTCATATATATAATGAAAAGCACCGGTGAAAGTCCACATCCCTGTCTTACTCCAGTGCTGATCTTTTCCCAAGAAGATAATTTGCCATCTTGTTTAACAGAGATTTCATTATCTTTATAGATGTTGAAGATATTAATAATATATTGTTGTGGAACGTTATCATCAGCTAAAATTTGTAGTAATATATTTCTGTCTACTTTGTCAAAAGCCTTTATGAAGTCAACGAAGGCGATATGAGTTTCTATATTGAATTCCTTGTGCTTTTCTAATAGTAGTTTTAGAGTGAAGAATCCATCTGTACAAGATCTACCCTTTCTGAATCCATTCTGCTCTTCTCCAATTATATTTTCATAAATTTTTCTCAATTTATTCTTAACTATATTAGCATAAATTTTATATCCAGAGTTCAACAAGCTAATTCCACGATAGTTATCTTTGATTTGGCGACTTCCTTTTTTGAAGATTGGTATTACAATGGATTTGTTCCAGCTTTGTGGTGGTTCTTGTCCATCCCATATCATATTAAGGAGAATAAGAAATCTGTCTAAAAATTTTTTAGTTGAAAATTTAAATAATTCTTGATTAATGTGGTCTTCTCCGGGAGCTTTGTTACTTTTTAATGATTTAACAACATCAGTTAATTCATCTATAGAAATTTGTTCCAAAGCAGTGTTATTAGAGATTGGTATTTGTAATAAATCATCCTTTTGTGTCCATAAATGATGAAAGTAGTTAAGCCAAGATTCTTTAGATATACAATTTAAATGTGCATTTTCTCTTGAATCATTATTTAAATTTTTTAAAACTTTATATATTTTAGGTTGAGGCCTAGTGATATCATTTTCCAAATGAGACAAATTGTTCCCAGCTTTGTCTATGTTTTTTGCGAACTTCAATTTTAGCTATGGCTCTCTTCCTATGATACTCTACTTTATCTTCATCTTTTTTTGTAGACAGAAATTTTTTGTATGCTTCACGTTTATCATCAATTACTTTTTTGATGTTTTCATCCCATATCCGTAGTCCTTTTTTTCGATTCCATTTAGTTTTGATACCCAGGCTTTCATTTGCTGTTTGTGTCAAAATACTTTGTAGAGCAAGACATTCTTCTTCAATATTTTCGCCAACCGGTGTTTCTTGAACTAGACGATCTAATCTGCATTTGTATAGCCAGGTAATAGTGGGATCTCGGAAAAGACTTACTTTATAAGTATAGTCCACATTTTCAAGTTTTATATTATTAATTTTATTTTTATTTTTCCATCTCGGTGGCATACGAATTGGACAAACAAGTAAGTAATGGTCTGATTCGATTTCAGGTCCTCTGTAAATTCTTGTATCAAGAACTTTAGATGCTAATTTTTTATTACATATAGCATAGTCAATTATTGATTTAAGACCCCTGACTTCCCATGTATATTTGTGACTATCCTTGTGGTTAAATACTGAGTTCATTATTGTGAATTGATTAAACATGACAAAATCAATTAACCGTAAGCCATTTCTATTACAGGTTTGCTCTCCATATGGTCCTATATATGTATCAAATTTAGTATTACCAATTCTGGCATTTAAATCACCCAAAATTATAATCATATCATTATTATTAATTGTGCAGATAACTTTCTGGAAGTCCTGATAAAATTTTTCACTTTCTTCTTCATCTCCTTCTACAGGTGCATATATACCTATCACTGTTAAGTATCCTAGAGATAATTTTATTCGGATTTGAATTATTCTTTCATTCCAAAAAGTATAGCTATGTATTGAATTTCTAAATCGTTTATGAATCATAACAGCTACTCCTGCTTGTGCATGAATATGTTTTTTTACACCACTATAAAATTGAATGTAATTTTGAGTTTCTTTGGTGCCTTGTAATTTCTTTTTTGTTTCTGATATTACAGCTAATGAAATCCCCTTTTTGCACAAGATATCATCTAATTGATCATCTTTATAGTTAATCCCTTGTACATTCCATGTGCTAAAAAGCAAAATATTTTTTTTCTTCCAAGAGTTGTCCTTTTTCATGCTTTGGTCGTCATTAGTTTGATCCTTCCGGGAAATTCTCGTATAAGACTTGAATGCATAATAATAGTCCCTTCGATTGGTTGCTGGCCAAAGGAAGGCAAGACCAGTGATGGGGCTGCCATCTTATAGCCTCTGGTCAGGCTTTTCTGGAGAAGAAAAGAAAATAAAGGAAAGAAGAAATGGAAGAAAGGAAAGACTCCCTAGCCCTCGGATGCCCTAATAGCATCGGGGTCGAAAAAAACAAGAGTTAACCAAGAGAGGTTAGATAGTAAAGTTAAGAGAGTGCAAAACACAAGTAAGTGGAAGAAATGTTTTGCTCAGCTTGGGCACCTTGTGGTCGCCATCCACATATCCCCTAGATGAGGACCCCTGAGGGATAATAAAAATAATAAATACACTATATAACTGGAAAAGTTATCCTTATGTAATAATAATAATTTGGGGATTCTTTTTATTTAATTTTTAATCTAAAAAAAATATTTAAATAATTTAAAACTAAATATTATTTATTTTACAATGTTAAATATAATAGATGATTTTTATAACATCAATGTTAAATGTAACAATTATTACATCACATATATTGTTGTGATAAACAATAGATACAGAATTCACAGACAAAAGTTTACGATATAAGAAAGTTTAAATAATGTGGTCTTAAGTCGGCTGAAGATCAAAAATATGATTGGGTATCGAGGAATGAAGACGGGCTTATCATGGTCTTTCTTGATGATGTCATTACCAATCAGAAACTGACAACGTTATAATTTGCAACAGAAGAAGAAGGAGATGGCTACAAGGATGTAAAAATGATCGATGCCATTGAATCATCTCAAAATTAAAGTTTAAATAATTAGTGATATGTTGAATTATATTGGTTCAATCTACAAGAAAAACATAAATAGAAACAACATAAGTATATTGAAATAAAAAAAAATCAGAAATAATTTAATAGTGCCGTAATATGTAAATAAATGAAATAGCATATAAAAAAAGTGAATATACAACTAATTAAAATAATTCATATTAATAATTACACATTATTAAAATAATATTTAAAGCAAGAATAATATAATTTAAAATAAAATTGCGAACACTACCAAGCTGAAAATATATATCTATAGTCATCAGATCAAATTATATAAACGATATTCATGTTTCATCTTTATTACCAAATATTATTTAAATAAATAACTTATTGAAGAAGTAAATGTTTTATTTGACTACAAAATTTCTTTACTCACCATAATTGTGTTGATCAGCGACTCCCCTGAAGAGATCTACATGCCGGTGCAAAAATAAATAAACGGACTGAATAGAATATTTAATGAAAGAAATTCATTACCAAAGAAACCCCGTAACAAATATCGGCGCCGCAACGTGGCCCGAAAAGAACCAGAGGAACTACCACTACAACTATCAATTTTATAAAGTAATACACTAAACCAAGGGAATGTTTATACATTTTTTACATTCCTTATTATTTAGTGAACATATTTAAGTAGTAATAATAACCAGTGGAGTTGAATATTTACATTGTAACATTTTAATTCTGGATCCAGGAGGAGTGGTGGTGTACAATTTTTAATTTTTAAATTGTGCACCAAAGACCAGTGTTAACCTATGCAGGTGAAACATAGGTCCTGAAAGAAGATGCTGTACAAAAACTACTAATTTTTTAAAGGGAAATCCTGAGAAGAATATTTTGTCCAATTAAAGAAACAGGTCGCAACTGGAGAATTCAAAATAACATGAATTTAACATCTTAAAATCAGAACACAATCAATTATATAAAAGCACAAAGACTAGCTTGGTTTGGACATATCAACTGCATGAATGACAGTAGATTGGTCGGAAAATTTATAAATGAAAACTTATTAGTACAAAAATCAAAAATAGATCCAAGAAAAGATGGAAAGATGATGTAATTGAAGATATAAGAAAGCTGGAAGTAAGAAATTGGCCAAGACTTATCCAAAATCATGACAAATGGCAGAAATTGGTTGAGAAGGTCAAAACTTCTACTAAGTTTTAGTACCTAATGAAGAAGAAGAAGAAATTGTGTACCAGATTCAAGTATTAAATTGCAAATCCCTGTATAATTCATATGTTGTGAAGGCATGTAGTATTGTTGATAGTAATTTGCCCATTGGATGGGAATGTTAAGGCTGTTGGCCCCTTTGGTGCTTTTTGCCAGGAGTGGAAATATACTCATCTCATACTTCTCTCTGTACATGGTACAAGAATATATTATATACATAAAGTGGTACACTGAAGTTGTATGTAAATTGAAAATAGATCACATCTATCTGCTCAGTGCAGAACCCGAACCACAAAAAGTGTGATGAGTGACACTGGAATACATATAAAGGACTCAAAATATTTAATAACACTATTGTTTATATTCTTAATAACTTTAAAGATTGTATTTTTTAATTACTTAATTTAAGTTAACACGTAACATACAACATTATCACAATTTTCTCAAGTGGCAAAAATAATCAATTCATGTTATCATGTTTTCAAGCAATTTCAGATGGCATGAGTTCAAATTTTCTACTTGTTTATCAAACTTTATCTTGGCATCTTATAAAAAAGTATTGATGAATTAAACACATATTTTGTGGTTAAATCAGTTATGTAAACATGGAAAGCAAGGCAACAGTCGTAGCTACTACACCACAAGAAAAAGTTGAATGGAAACTTTATCACAAAAGATGGTTTATTCTTTTTATATTTGTCTGCTTTGAGGTAGGAAATAATATTCAATGGATTCAATATTCCATTATTGCGAGACTCATCATATTATATTATGATGTATCAGAATCAGCGGTGGACTGGACATCAATGATCTTCATGGTGATATTTATTCCAGTGGTTTTTCCAGCATCTCATTTTATAGAAAAAGTGGTAAGATACAATAATAATCATTAAATTCATCACATTTTACACCTCACATCGTGTATTTTCCATAAAACCCAAAACAGTTTCAAAAGGTCTTCCTTTCATTATCAACAGACATCTCACTGTTGATTTGACAGTTGGCAACCCTGTAAGCCAAAAGGTCTTTCTTTTCATTGTCAACTGACATCTAATTAATAAATAAGGTGAATCTGGTACATCTTCTATCTATCTATAATGGCATAGGCCAATGTTGAGCCATAGCTTCTCCCTTGTAAGGAGCCACTATACCAAGTTAATTTAGTTACCTTATTTGCCCATAGATGTCATGAATGGCATGTGGTCAACATATCGACGCAATGAGACATCTAGCAGGCAACTAAGTTATTATTAGGACATTGAGGTTGGTAAATTTTGCTTAGAGGCCGTTTTATTCAGGCTTAAGGATATTTTATAAGCCTGAAAGTCTTCAGACTCGGGACCTACAGTTTAAAGTCCTTCCCAGAAGACTTACTCCTTAGATTTTTCCATCCTAAAAAAATTCATTGACCCCGAAAAACTTCAGCTGCTATTAATAAAATGAAAATAGCAAAAAGATGGAAATAAACAACAAAGAAGAAGCACAAAAGAGAGTATTAGAAACAGAAAAAATAATGGTTGGGAGATTGGTAGAAGTTGTGAAAGTTTTTAGGAGGAGAAAATGGGAAAAACTCTGAGAAAACTTTTTCTTGGCTTTGATTTGTGTACCCCAAATCCCAAATGAAGTAAAGTATCCTTGATGCACAGGTAGAGACAACTGGGCAAGTGTTTAACCCAGTGGTCACCAAACTTTTTTGTCTCATAGACTACATTATAATTTTTTATATTTTGGGAAGACTAAATTAACTCAGTGGTAGAGAATCAGTCATAAAGCTGGAGGTTTGGATTTCAATTTCTGATTCAGGCAGAATTTTTTTCTTTACTATATATTACAAGAGCTTAGCTATGTACCGTATTTTACGGACCATAAGATGCAGTTCTTACTTTGAAAATTTTCCTCCAACATTCAGGTGCATCTTATACTCAAAATTAATATAAAAATGTCCAGTGTTTGATTTAAAATTCCCGCCATTCTTAAAAATGGCCATATATTCGATGCTACTGGAAACCTATCTATTTTTGGTAACACTGGATTCAATTGGCAGCAGCAGTACACCAATGTGATGAACATGAGATGCGGGGATTCACAAGCTGGCTAACACTGTCTCCCTCCTGCCCCACCATCACAAACCCAGAAAACTGTCTAGCCTATGATGCGTCAATGCAGTCTGCGATGCCAGTGAACTTGAACAAATGGATGATAGATGAAGCCCATCATGAATTCACACCAAAGGGAGCTTTAAAAAGACATAATCAAACAAGTGTGTAAGTGGATAAAAAAGTCATGATCTAGAGTGAGATAAGATATTACTTATAATTATATTATTTTTAGTCTGACCATCTTACCTCAATATTAATGTTGATTTGTTCTTGAACATGTTTCAAAACAATTCTGTTTTATCGTCAGCTTGTCCAGATATTACTGTTAAATTTTTCAAGAAGTTTGGCGTAAGTAACGCTTGTGATGGCAGTGATATATCTTATATATGAAGAGGACAACTATGAACACGATGAGGAAGGAGAAGAAGGTTCAGATGACGATTTTCAGGGATTTTAAAGATCAGAACGGTTTTATAAACTAAGATTTTTTTTTAGTCTGGCTTTGCAATTTAATAATAAAAATGGTAAAAATGTAATTTTTTTTAAAAAATTGCATACAAATTAAGGTGTATCTTATAGTCTGTAAAATATGGTATATGTGCATTCTAATACTACCCACTGTACTTTTCATGCTTCAGGTTCTGTGTTGGGTGGATAAATGAGATTAATGTTGTCTCTTTTTAATTTTGTACCACTTTAGCAGACTGCTTTACATGTACTCTTGTATTGTGAACAGAGAGGAATGTATGATGAATGTATGTTTTTGGAGTGTAGAGTGTGTTATATGAGGGAAGATAATGAAGAGAAGGGAGAAGGTGAAACTCAGTGCTGGCACATAGCTTACTCCTATCAAAGAGCATCAGGGGAGTGGCCAGACTTAATATCCCCATCTGATGGACAAAGCACTATCAACAGTACAACATGCCTTCTTAATACCGTATTTTACAGACTATAAGATGCTCCTTAATTTTTATTATTAGATAGCAAAGCCAGACTAAAAAAAAAATCTTAGTTTATAAAACTGTTCTGATCTTTAAAATCCCTGAAAATCATCATCTGAACTTTCTTCTTCTTCTTCTTTGTCTTCATCGTTGTCCTCTTCATATATAAGATGGTCTTCACTGCCAACGAGAGTGTTACTTTCTTCTTGAAAGATTTAACAATAATGTCTTCTCTCACTCTAGAACACAATTGTTTTTTCTACTGACACACTTGTTTGATTGTATGTCTTTTTAAAGGTCCCTTCGGCATGAATTCACGTTGGGATTCATCCATCATCCATTTGTTCAAGTTCATTGCCATCGTAGACTGCAATGACGCATCATAGGCTAGACAGTGTTCTGGGTTTGTATTGGCAGGGCAGGAGGGAGACAGTGTTAGCAAAGCTTCTGAATCCCCGCAAATCATGTTAATCGCATCAGTGCACTGCTGCTGACAGTTGAATCCAATGTTGCCAGATAGAGATAATTCCGTGGCATCGAATATATAAACACTGACCTCAGGCATATATCTTTATGGTCCAGACAATATGGGTTGAAACTAAATATAAACAAAACACAAGCAATAATTATCGGACATCCAAGGCTATTACACTTCATAAACAATGGCAATATGCCGGCTGTCATATTAGATAATGAACAAATTCCTTATACCGACGTCGTTAAAAACTTGGGATTTTACTTAGATTCTAATTTAAATTGGCATGTGCAAGTAAAACATACATCTAAAAGGATCTTCTCCATTATGCATTCCTTAAAGCGACTTAAACATTTTCTTCCTACAACTCTTAAAAGAATTTTAATCCAAACTTTAGTGATGCCGCATTTTGACTACTGTGACGTTCTACTAACTGACATAAGTGACAGATTGTCGGACAAACTGCAGCGTGTCCATAATATGTGTATCAGATTCATATTTAATGTTCGAAAATACGATCACATTATTCCACGAATTGTCATGGCTACATCCAAAAGAGAGAAGAAAATCGCACTGTCTAATTCTCCTATTTAAGATCCTACATACCTCGATTCCCAATTATTTATCATCCCGTTTCCAGTATCTATCCTCAAACCATAACTTAAACACAAGATCACAACATAGTCTCTTGCTTAATATACCGCAACATAGGACATCACATCACTCCATGTCATATACCATCTTCACTTCTCGCAAGTGGAATTCCCTACCACAAGAAATAAGGGGCTGCCGGACATTGGTATCTTTTAAAAGAAATCTAAATTTATATTTGCTCTAAACTCGACTTCATTATTATCCAGTGTAAGGTATATATATTAAGGCCTTAACTCTGCCAGGTAAAATAAAGCTATTATTATATTAATTGGTGTTTCTCGTATAATGTATCATATTTATATTATTATTATTATAATAATTATTATTATTATTATTATATTATTATTATTATTATTATCATTATTATCGTATCATTTTTGTTATTACCCTATAAAATGTTGTTTGTACATGACATTTACATTGCTACATTATTGTATCTTTAACTGTTTATAATTAGTATAGTGTATATCTATATTTGTCAAATATTTATTTGTATTTGTGCTGGTTGAGTGGAAGAGAGGGCCTTATGGCCTTAACTCTGCCAGAATAAATAAAGTATTATTATTATTATTATTATTATTATTATTATTATTATTATTATTATTATTATTATAATTATATGACCATTTTTAAGACTGGCAGGAATTTTAAATCAAACACTGGATATTAATTTCGAGTGTAAGACACACCTGAATTTTGGAGGCAATTTTTCGAAGAAAAAAGTGTGTCTTATAGTCCGTAAAATACGGTATGTGTATTGTGAACGGATTTGTAATTCAATGCAGAAATATGGTGTAGAATCTAGCATTTAAAAATTGTACATCACCAGCCTTTCTAAAATTGTATTTTTACAAATTCATCAACATCAAATGAGTTTTTGTCAGCTGACACAATGCTATTCACTTTTATATCAACCCATTGCAGGTTAGCATCAACCCATGGGGGTCAATATAGACCACTTTGTGCTCTGTGGCACAAGATCAGCCTTGATTGGAGAAATATCTTACGAAATAAATTTAATATTTTAGGGTTTGAGATGGCCGATGATCATAGGGACATTTGCTACAGCTGCTGGAGCCTGTATCAAGATTGGATCAGTAGATCGAGATTTATTCTGGGTCACTTTCATTGGTCAAACGTTCGCTGCGATTGGTCAAGTGTTCATGTTAAGTATTCCACCTATTATTGCTGCAATTTGGTTTGGAGAGAAAGAAGTGTCAACTGCTTGCTCTATTGGAATCTTTGGAAATCAGGTACAGATATTTCTATATGTTCAAGTAATGGCTATATTATTAATAAATTGCAATAGGAAGTAACAATATGAAGTACTTTTTAATAACTAAGGTGAATCCAGAATCATCTTACCTCATAAATTGTTGTGTTCTATTTGAGTATGTTTCAATATACCATGCACATTATCATCAGCTTTTCCATATTGCTGAATTTTATGTTGTCGGTTCTGGATGTAGACTTCCACTCCATCTTTTGGCTGACCGAAGAACTTGCAATTCAAATCTTTTTCCTCTTGAGGGGGGAAATAATCTGGAATATATCTGATAAAATGTGCTAATTGTGATAATATATACTTAGGGAAAACAAAAAATAAACTTTATCATTAGAACGAAAGAACACATTAGAAATGTAAAAAATGGAGAAGTAGAAAAATATGCAGTGACTACTCACATTTGGTAGGAAAATCATAAAATCGATATAACTCAAAATTATTAAAATAGTTGGAAAATACAAAAGAAGATCTACACCCAGAAGAACAAAAGTAGGATTATGAATTTTGAAATTCCTGGGGAAAAAGATTTGATTTGCAAGTTCTTCAGTCAGCCTGAAGATGGAAAGGGAGTCGACATCCAGGGCCGACAACATAAAATTCAACAATCTGGAAAAGCTGATGATGATATGCATGGCATATCAAAACATGTTCAAATAGAACACAACCTTATTTATTAATGGCAATATTAACTCACTACTTTGGAAGTCAATATTCTGCTCTCATCTATTTCAATCACTAGAGCCCGGATTTGTATGCAAAATAAAGTACTAAATATGCATGCAAATATGCATGAAAAATGTAGAAAATATGAATCCTGCAAAAACAGATTGTAATAAAATCAAATAAATTATTTGCTTTGTGGGTAATCTTAGCTTATTCCTGGCTGTTACAGCAGATAAGGAAGGTTTTCATGTGTGAAGTTCCTCAGTCTGTCAGTGAAATGAAAATGAAAATACAATGAAAATGTCCTTCCTACATCACATGATGTCACAAGTGCATGTGAAAAAACCACAGTTCTTCTTCAGTGAATTCCCCTTCAGTTGCAGTTTTTTCACTATCACCAGAGAACATTTTGCTAATTTGACAAATTCTATTGTAGCCAGAATTTTTATTTAATACTCCACTAAGCTTATCAAATGCCATTTTAGCAATACCGTAATATTATTTCTCAAGGCCCATGAATATTCCCCTTTTACACAGATGTATATATACATGTTACATTTATATCCAATTGATTGCAGATACTTTATTAAATTAAAAAAATATTAATTAATAATTGATTAATTACTAGTAATTAGCTGAAGACCATGGGCCACTCCAATGACATCTATACAAAAACAAGTGTAACTAAATGTAAATGGTTCAAATTCTACCCTGTAGGGGGAGAGCACCTAAATCTCGTTGAGCGGAAACAAGGACTTTCAAGAATTAGCTGAATAGAAAATTATAATTTAATACCAAATTTAGGAGTAAAATATGCATTTAAGCAATAAAAATCTAAAATAAGCATTTTCCTCTGGAATATGCATATCTATGCATTATCAAATGCCACTCAAATTGTCTGTGAAGGGGCCACTTAACATGTAAATCATTTCTGCATACTTTTTAATGCGTAAAACAAAATATGCATTTTACATAAAAATCCAGGCTCTATCAATCACTATTTACTCACAAGGGAAGTATCAGCCATTGCATGCCGAAACTTACCTTGAAATTTCTTCCAGAGAAGCGCTGTGATGTACCAAGGCCACATCAAAAAAATTATCTGTCATTTTTAACTGCAAGGCACATAATGCAAGGCCAGAATCCAACAATGGCAATCCACTGTACAAAGCAGATGGACTCCCTGTGTGAATAAGAGCAGAGTGAAGTGAGGCAGGACGTAGTGAAGGTTATTGAATCTACCAATTCAGTAGTTGTATTACTTCCCTATAGTTTAAATGAGACATTTGTTGCTTGATTTTAGTGCCTTGCAGTTAAAAATGGCAGATCATTTTTGGACATGGCATTTGTACATCATTACTCATAACATTTCTCTGAAAGAAATTTCAAGCTTGGTTGCAGAATGCAATGGTTTACAGTTCCCTTGTCAGAAGACAAACCATAACAATAATATTAATAATAATAATAATAATAATAATAATATTTATATATATATATATATATATATATATATACTCAACTCGTGTCCAACTCAGGTTGGATTGAGGGATGAGATGAAATGAACCCCTATATATAGAGGTCTGTGAATGACACAAAACCCACATGGAGTGACCAAGACTCAATCTCGGGACCCCAGCGGTGAAAGGCAAGTGTCAAACAGCTTGCACCATGGAGCCACCAATAATAATAATAATGGCAATATTAATAATAATAATAATAATAATAATAATAAGTAGTAAGTAAAGTGATCCCACAACAGGCCCGGAGGCCCTTGGGGTAGTAGGAGGTTAAGGCTCCCATTTTTTCTAGACAATCGGCACTTTATGTCAGCCGGGTTGTCAGCCCTGCATGACGGCCGCCTTTACCCCCAGAACAAGCGTCTGGTACTCATTTCCGTTAGAGGCTGAGTCGACACCAGGGCCATAGTGCCGCCAGAGGGTTTGGGTCAGTTTAAAAATCCTGACCCCAACGGGACTTGAACCCTAGACCCTCCGGCTTGTAGCTCAGTGCCTTAACCACTACGCTACGACGTGCCCCATAATAATAATAATAATGATAACATAACAGTATTAATAGCTCTAACAGAAACAGATTTACAGTATTCTATACACAATTTTAATATAATTGCAAAAAGGTACAATATCGAAATCAATACAAAGAAAACTAAAGTGATGGCCTTTTGTGGAAAATACTCTATACCTAGCAAAATTGTTTTGGATGATGAAATTTTAGAATGAGTAAATGAATTTAATTATTTGGGTTATAATTTAACATTTCAAGATGAAGCTAATATATCAAAGAAAATCACAAATTTTACAAAAACAACAGGGATAATTAACAGTATAATGAAACCATCTTTAGTACAGAAGAACACAAGATTACGGCTTTATAAGGTTCTCGCAAGACCAGTATTAAAATATGGTAGTGAAGCATGGACAGTACGAAGAAGAGATGAAAGACGAATAACAGCAAATGAGATGCGATTTATGTGCCGAACAGCAGGCTACACAAAGTGGGGCCATAAAAGAAATGAGGAAATTATGGAAGAGTTGGATGTAGAACCCACTCTTCACCATATACAAAACTACCAGAACAACTGGAAAGCCCATCTTCAACAAATGCCATCTCATAGAATTCCAAAAGCCATACTTCGCTACTGCCCCCAAGGCAAAAGATCGCTGGGACGTCCAAAAAAGTGCTGGATGGAAAATTCCTCTTTGAGACCATAACAGGCCACATGGCCTAATACTTGCATGGATGATGATGATGATGATGAGTATCAATAACAATAGTAATAACAACAATAATAGTAAGAAAAATATAATAGCACTAATAATAATAAACTGACTCCATGGCTAGACAGGCCTAGAAGGTCTTTGGCCTACCAGCTGGCTGCTGAACTCACATCCACATACGTTAATCGAAGAGGTGGATGATCATCTGCCAGTATAGGGGTGACATGTGATAAGCATATTGGGTCCCCTAGCTTTCATAGCTGGTTTTCTCAATGAGGAGCCGCTATTTATTGTAGCTGCTCAAATTTCTTGTAATGCTGGATGGGCACTGATCCCATACTAGGTGAAATTCCATGAGAAAATTTCTTCTCTCATGGCGTATTGAACAGCAAATGCCCCATAACTCTCCACCAAGGCATCATGCCTCAAATTGTTAGCCTAAGGCACAGGACAATAATAATAATAATAATAATAATAATAATAATAATAACAACAACACTAGCCAACAAAATTTTACTTTTTTTCTGTAACTGGCATGGAATCAGCTAATCAGCTATGTTTTCAGGTCTGCTGATAACGAAAATGTTAATGAAAATGCAAGATTAGCTCTCTTTTGAAGTTATGCTAACTTTACATTATTGCCTATATAAGCTTATGCATGTATTTACCTTGTTGTTATCCCTTAGAGGAAGGTCACTGAAGGTGCAACTGCTTTGCCTGGCATTTGTAATTTTCTGCTGGAGATTTCCTAATTAGTGCCCAGCAGTAATCGGCTAACATTGATGCACTCCACTTTCCCTGGTACCTCATTTCCATGTTCAAAATTTTCTGGTGGAAGCGTTCCCCGTGCTCGTTGCTTACAGCACCACAGTTTTCAGGGAAAAAAGTCCACGTGGGAATCTAAGAAATGTAACTTTAAGGACATGTTACACCTCAGTCTATCATAGCAGTGCAGAAGATTTGCCACAAGATCCTTATAGTTTTCTGCCCTCTTATTTCCCAGAAATTTTGTTGACGCTTGAACAAAGGCATTCCAAGCTAACTTTTCATTACCTGCCAGGATGGTGTTGAAATGCTCATCTTTTTGTACATTTTCCATATCTGAAGACCCACGAAAATCCCCTCTTTTTTTCGTCTCACTAAGCCATGGAAATTTCTGGCACAAATATATAAATGCTACCCCAGTTTTGTCCATGGCCTTAACTAAGTTTTTTACTAGACCCAATTTTACATGAAGAACAAGGAGAATTATGTTCTTGGATTCAACAAGTGCTTTTTAAGTTATGTAGAAGTGCTTTTTGCATAACATTGTGAGTTCTGGTTCAAGTGATTAATGCTTGGGCCAATCTTTCTTTTTTATAATGAAGTGTTATGGTGCAGCTATCCCAGAGGCACTGGAAGCAACAGAACTTGGTATAGCCCTGTTGTATTCAAAAGTAGTATGCTTATGATTTTGAGATCCCTGGAAATCTGTCATTTAAACTGGTCTTAGTTCAATTCCAATAACAATTGTTTCATGTTAACATATGTTTGTTTCATGCAAGGTACAAACCCAATCAGAATCAATGGTAACACATTGCTATTATGCAGTAGGACACACTTGAAACTTATTTTGGAAGAATCGAACAACCTCCACTCATCACTTTTATATTTAATGCCCATAGCTGCCATTAGTCCCTCTACATCACTACAGATTATTAAGTTCTTTTCACTTTCAAAAATAGGAAAAAATGGCATGTGGCGTGTATGGAGCAATCACATTCACCATCTTCTCAAGACAATTCCACTATTGTAGTCTAGACACCAACAGTTCAGCTTTACCTTTTAGCAATTCCAGATCTCTCACTAGGTCAATAACCTTTTGTATGCCATGCCTGGCATGCACCGGTGAAAGTGTGTGTACAGTGGTACGCCACGCCTGGCAAGCTCCGGTTTTCAATCTTATTATTTTTAATATTTTTTTCCTGAAGTTTTTACTTCAATATTATAAAATTATTTTTCGTCCTGTGTTTGTACATCCTTTCTTAGCAATACTTTGCACATCCCTTACAGAATAATGGTACAGGCTGGTTGTAAATTGGTTTTCTAAAGGAGGGTGTACATTCATGTTTCAAGGTCTTTTTTTTTTTTTTTGCTATGGAATATTGTAAATTCAGGATTTTCTCTTTATTTATTTTATTTTTAGTTGAAAAGATACCTGGGCAAGGGATAGGTCGTGTGGTAAAACACAGTGATTCATGTCTCGAAGGTGACAAAAATACAGGGTGGACCGCTCGAATGGACCTAATTTCAATTGCTTGTTACTGGCAAACGGTTGAAGATAGAAACTTAAAACAACGTTCATAGTACAGAAAAACTCACCAAGTTTCGAATCCTGTCGGTAGATGGCACAAAGATACGTTTCTCGTTCTTAGATTTAATTGTTTGTGAAAATGGCGACTCCGCAGATGAAAGCGCAAGCTGTTTTGTGGTATGCGGAGTTTAAATCAATCATTAGAGTTCAAAGGGAGTTCCGGCGGTGTGTTTAACCGTGATGCTCCAACTGCTAGAAGCATAAAGAAGTGGCGTGATACATTATTAGCTACAGGATCTGTGTTGAAGAAGCATGGTGGTGGTCGCAGAGCATCCGATGAAATGGTAGCAAATGTTCAAGCCGCATTTGAGCGAAGCCCACGGAAGTCATTAAGAAGAGCTTCGCGGGAACTTCAAATACCAAAATCGACATTACAATGGATTGTCCACAAACGCCTCAAACTGCACGCATATAAAGTGCAGTTAGTGCAACGTCTGGAGCCGAATGACATGCCGAAACGAGTGGAATTCGCCAATACGACGCTGGACCGTCTCGGCGCTGATCCTGACTTCATGACCAAGATTTTCTTCTCGGACGAAGCCACTTTCCATTTGTCAGGCAAGGTAAACCGGCATAATGTGCGGATCTGGGGATCGGAGAATCCTCACGCTATTCAAGAGCATGTTCGTGATAGTCCGAAGATGAATGTTTTGGTGCAGTTTGTCACATAATAAGGTCATTGGACCGTTTTTCTTCGCCGAGAAAACTGTTCGTGGTACCACATATCTTGACATGCTGGAGCAGTTTCTTCTTTCCACAAATTGAACAACTGCAGCCTAACATCGTTTTCCAGCAAGATGGTGCTCCTCCCCACTGGTCCAATGAAGTTCGTACGACTTTGGACAACATTGTCCCTGGCCGTTGGATTGGTAGGGGAGGACCAATCGCGTGGCCCCCGAGATCTCCCGATTTAACACCACTGGATTTCTTTCTCTGGGGCTATGTCAAAGATAAAGTTTACACCACCCCAGTCAAAGACCTTCGTGATCTTCGTGAGCGCATCATAGAGGCTATTGAGAACATTCCAGAAGACATACTCCAACGTACTTGGCAAGAAATTGTTCATCGCTTTGATATCGTCACAGTGACTGCTGGGGCTCATATAGAGATATGGTGATCTGGATATCAAAACTTGGTGAGTTTTTCTGTAATATGAACGTTGTTTTAAGTTTCTATCTTCAACCGTTTGCCAGTAACAAGCAATTGAAATTAGGTCCATTCGAGCGGTCCACCCTGTACAATATGCGAGTTTATTGTGTCAGTTTTATCAGAAGATGAAAGTGACAGTAACAGTTCATCAAATGGTTATTTGTTTGACGAATGTGATAGTAGTCCTGTTTCTAAGAGAATATTATTACAATCTAAGTCTGTAAATAGTAAAGCAAGTGATGTAGACCTAAATGAACAGGGTGTGAGTGACAGTGGTGGGCGTGTCGCACCAGACGAAACACGTGGCATAAAACACCTGTCTGACTGGAATTGATTCGAACCCAGGACCATAAAAAAGTTCAAAAATATTTAATATGATAAGTGTTTAGTGATAATGCCATCAAAATTATTCAATAGGATAAATGTTTTCAATGAAGACACCATGCTGAACTCGAACCTGGGATCTTTATAAGTGGAAGCAACACCATCTAACCTTCAAATAAATGTACACTAGTGAGTTTAAATTCAATTTAGCATGGTATGTAGACATTAAATTGTACTTTATATAGGTTTATATTATATAGTATGGCGTAGTATTTTACATTTAAAAAACCTGGCACTCACAGCCCAGCTGGCAAAAGGGAAACTCGGCGGTCAAAAGGTTAAGTTCATACTGTGTTATTTTGTGATTCTCCGCACACTCATCGTTACACACAAAGTCAGAATCTTTAGAAACAAGGGATTTTTTCAGAAAAAATTCCAATTTCCCTCAAATTTTCCCACCTCGGGTACATGATAGGGACTTTTGAATGGCACCGTTTAAGGGCTCTTCTTTTCTGAAGAGAATGAGGTACGAAGCATGATTCTAGGATAAACAGTGATGATGCTGTAGCTGCTTGCCTCAAATTAACTTAAACAAAACCATAATTTCAAAGGGATACATGCATCCCCCTATAACTTATAAATGAAAGCTAATTCAAGCTTTTCATTGTCTTTTTCGATATCAGCATGGTCGATATACTTACAAAATATTTATTTCAATCCAGTTACATTTTCACTGTTGCCTAGTATAATAGAGAATGGTGATTATGATAAATATGATGATAATGATGTATAAGCAACTAACGCACTGGCACTATCGAACACATAGGTTCATGGCCGCAAGAACATAAGTACTCAACTCATCCCTATCCCTATCCTGAGCAAATGTTTTCCAATTATCCCCTGTATGTTGTACATCCCTCAAATCATGGATAATGTTATTCTCCCATCTCATTCTTGGTCTACCAACTGGGCGTTTTCCCTCTGGTTTTCCTATAAGAAGCTTCCATTCCACTCTTTCATTCCCCCTTTGTGCCATATGTCCTGCCCATCGCATTCTACAAGATTTAACTGTTTTTATTATATCTGGTTTGATATACAGATCATGTAGCTCACTGTTAAGTAGTCTTCTCCATTCACCTGTCTGTTCATCTATCTTTGGTCCAAACATTTTCCTAAGAACTTTATTCTCAAATACTTGTAATCTTTTCTCTTCTATTAAAGTAAGAGTTGATAATGATGTATATGATATAAAATTGGTAATGATAATATTACAACTAATAATGATGATAATTATAAATAATGACAACAATGATTACATCAGCAATTATAATGACTATTTAACTCATGCCCCAAATGGGAGTCAATGACCAATCACGTTTCAATGATTTCTGTTTTACAACCAATCAGAGTCGTGTTTCACCAAATATTTATCAGTGTTATAATTACCATATTAAAGAAAGCTCCTCCTTATAATATTGCGATCCTTTGGCAATAAATAGTATGATCTGGTTGCAGTGATAAACAAAAGAAGCAGTAGAAGCGTACCTATCGTTTCTTATTTGTTTTCAAACATCGCCGTTTACAATAAATATATAAATATTTTAAAATAACTATAGTTAAATAATGATTTGTGAGTAAACAGCTTAATTTTATTCGTTAAATAGTCCTAACAAATGCCACTCTTGATTTCCAAATTCTCTAGATAAATTCACTCCTCACTTCGTGAGTCGTGAATTTATCGATAATTTGGAAATCACTCGTGGCATTACTTATGATAATAACAATAATAATAATCATCTTCTCAGAATGAAATCTAATGGATTAACCAAAGAAATCTTTGATTTTTTCTGTAACCGCAAAACAAAACCCAACTGGTTTAAAGAAACTGAAAAAGACCTAATAAAATTAAAGAAATCAGAAAATAATAAACAGCTTAATTTTATTTGTTAAATAGTCCTAACAAATGCCACTCTTGATTTCCAAATTCTCTAGATAAGTTGTAAATCACTCATGGCATTACTTATGAAAAAATAGCCCCCATTCAGATCTCTGGGCAGGTTTACTTCAGGAGGTCCATGGCAAAGATGTAACCAAAGGGATATTGCTCTAGGAACATGGAATCTTAGGATATTATTAAAAAAACTACTCAACAGTGAGCTACATGATCTTTATGGGGAATTGGATATAACAAGAATAGTTAATTCTCCTAGACTGCAATGCACAGGACATGTGGCACAAATAGTGAATAAAAGAGGGGGTTGAAAACTTCTTGTAAGAAAGCTAGAGCAAATGTGCTCAGTTGGTAGACCAAGAGTGAGGTAGGAGAATAACACTAACCATTATTTGAGGGAGATAAATTATACAGGAAATGATTTGGATATATAGCACACGATAGGGATGTATGGAGACCTTATGTCCATGTAGTCATGAATTTCCATGTTTGATAGTGCTAGTGAGATAGTTTGTTAATAACAAGCACTGAAGAAAACATAGTATCAATAAACTATCAATCAAGAAAACAGCAAAATGCCATAATCAAGAAAAAAAATCAAATTTTAAATTCATGTTTGTTGATCATCTTTTCAGCTTGGTATTATCCTTGGGTTCTTCATACCACCTATGATGGTAAAAGATCATTCTAATGTTGAAGATATTGGAAATGATCTTCGTTCAGTCTTCTATCTAATTGCTGGTTTCAATGTAGCAGTTTTCATTCTTACTCTCATATGTAAGTAAACTTTCATTCATTTTGAGAATTTTCCTCATCACTGACGGTTTTCTCCAACCAATCCTAATAATTAACATGAGTTTTAAAAATACATAAATGACTATGCACTTATAGACTATCAGTTTATAATACATCTTCACAAATTTCCCTTAATTAAACTCCATAGTTCTCTGTCCTCTGTGTCTTCATCAGTTACACCAAATTTCCTCATTGAATTCTGAATGTTATTCTTCCAGGTTTTTCTTGGTCTTCCTTTTCTGCTCCTTCTTTCAATTTTCCATGTATAGATAGCCTTTGGTATTTTTTTTTTTTCAAATGCCCCAGGTTGTCTTTCGACATTCCTGGTTTCTCTTCTGGCATGGCATACTTGTAACCCACTTCTGAGGTTGGGGCGCCTGGAAGGCAGGATTATGTTGCTCCGATGATATGATGGGTGATGATGATAATGGTGTGCCAGGAGAGTCCCTAATCCTAAGCTTAACCTAAGATGAATATGAATGATGATGATTGCCATATGATTTCGGGGACCATTTGGGCCTTAAATTTTTCCTGACATTTGTCTTACAGGTGACGAAAAACCCTGATAAAAACCTCACCCAGAAAAACTGTCCTGACTGGGGATTGAACCCAGGTCTGCTGCGTGACAAGGCAGCACGCTACCCCGAGACCACATCGGTGGACGCCTTTGGTAATCTTCCATCCTCCATTCTTCTTATGTGCCCATACCATATTAGCCTTCTGTGTTCAATCTGATTCATTATACTTCTTTCTGCATTCATCCATATGTAAGTAAACATGAATAAAAATTACACATTGCTATTCTTTATTCAAAATAGGACCTGTCTTTATCATTAACAAATATGTATTATTCTGTGCAAATGTTCACCAAACTGTTGTTATGATGCAGTTCACTTATTTCTGTATTTTTCACGTTTATATTCACATATTTAATGGTAAGGTGTATTATAAATGAGTGATACCTATGTGATTTAAAACTCATTTATGACATACAGTGTGATTCAGAAATATGGCTATACGTTTGATCGCATTTTGTGACGAAAATATTATTATTAAAAGGAAATATGATATCATTGGAAAGGGAATCCTTCAAATTACAACAATAGAACAAAACAAAACAAATCACTTACAACAACACTAAGCAAGTCACTTTATTGCTTCAAACTGTTTGCCGTTTACATCCAAGCATAATTGGCAACGCTTTGGGAAGTCATTCATTGCGTTATGATACATGTTTAGAGGAATAGCTCTAATTTCTTCCTCAATCACTAATTTCAGCATGTCGACGTCTTGAGGTTTCCGGGCATAAACCTTCTCCTTCAAATAACCCCACAACCAATAGTCACATGCTGTGAGGTCAGGGGAATGGGCTGGCCATTCAATGGGGCCTCTTCTTCCCACCCACCTGTTTTGCAAATGATCATCCAAAATTTCCCTCACCGCAATTGCATAGTGAGGAGGCGCACCATCCTGCTGGAATAAACATTGTTCATGTTCAGCACTTTGCATTACCGGCAGGACAATTTGTCTAAGGATATCACTATACCGATCACCATTAACAGTCTCATCCAAAATTCGCATTCCTAACAGTCCTTCCCATCCGATCATAGCCCAAACAGTGACTTTGCCGCATCTTAAACGTGTCTCTTCAATAACATTAGGATTCTCTTTACCATAATAGTGACAATTGTGTCGATTAACACGTCCGTTCACATGGAAAACAGCTTCATCAGAAAAGTGCAATTTTCTGTACCAATGTTCGTCGTTTGCTGATTCCCTTACAACAAATTCACAAAATTCCATCTGCCTGTCAGGGTCGTCTTCATTAAGTTCGTGGACATGAATCGGTTTGAAGGGGTGGTACTTCTCATGCTTCAAAACACGACACACACTCGATTGACTGATATGAAGCTCACGTGCAGCTTGGCAGGTTGATTTTTGTGGGCTAGCGTCGAACGCCTCCACAATTCTCTTCGTTGTTTCTGCATCCGTGCTAATGCGAGGCCTTCCAGGAGGTTTGATTTTCTGCATCCTTCCTGTTTCCAGCAGTCGTTTTCTCCACTTCCCCACAGTCGACGGCTGCAATGCTATGTTAAACTCACGTCTTGCCCGTCTTGCGGCCTCAAGATCATTAGCATACGTTATTGCCCATGCAGCATTTGTAATTTGCTGTTGCATATTCAACGCCATTTTGACTAATGATGTAAGTTCTACACTGTTTTGTTTTATTCCATTGTTGTAATTTGAATAATTGCCTTTCCAACGGTAATTTCATATTTCCTGTAATGGTAATATTTTCATCAACGCGATCAAACGTATAGCCATATTTATGATTCACCCCGTAATTTATATGTATGTTCTAATGCTACCCACTACACCTTTTTGTTATTTGTTATTAAGTAGAAATATGTTCTGGAAACAGTATTAAAATCAATACTTATTTTCATTTATTCAAGAAAATTTTATTACCTTACTTCATGATCTTCTTCTTCTTAGACCAGTTTCGGGACTTTCTTCATCAGTATTTTCACGACTATTGTTTTGTCGTCCTGAAGAGACATCTCTTGCTCCCTCTGTTGGTAGACTGCAGAATCTTGAATTCAAATAATTTTCCTTGGGATTTGATTTTGAGGTTCTTCAGTCTACCATCAGAGGGAGAAGAGGTGGCTCTTCGGAATGACAAAACAACAGTCATGAAAATACTGATGATGAAACCAAAGAAGGTCCTAGAACTAGTCTAATAAGAAGAAGATTATGAGGTGAAGTAATAAAATGTTACTTAAATAAACAATACCTCATAGTATTAATTCCTAAAAAAGTAATTTATTTTCATATTTCTGTTGGCATCACAGATGAAAATTCATCTGCTCAAAAATTAATTTATCATTCAGTATGAATGTATAAATGTACACTTAGCAAAAAAAAAAAAAGAATAAGCAGCTTCAGTATGCAGAGTCCCTGTTATGACCCCACTGCGCATGCTCAAAGAGCTAAAGCTATAGTTCACGAGGTAATTCATTGTTAAATGTTTTAAATATGCTGTATTCTGTTTTAACCATCTTTAATAGTTAAAGAGCAGTGAAGGAGACATGATTCTAGATATTTATGAGTGTTCAACATATACAATATTACTCAAATTGCGACATTTCATATAAAGTTCAACTCTTGTGCATAGTGTTTTTATAGGTTATGGGACTCACATATTAAAATAGACTATTTTAAGTCTAATATAGAGGATATTTTGATGCACTCGAAAATCCGAAAAAATGCACGAATTTTTCGAAAAATGGCTTAAAAAATCGAAAACAAGACAACCAGGATTTAGATAACTAGTATCCGATGTTTGAGTAGTGTAGATCATTAAACCAGTTACAAAAAAATTAAATATGTGTGAGAGTCAGACTTCAAATCCCTCGACACTGATTTTTTTGTTATTTATTTGTATTTCCGTAAAATACACCCTATAACATTTAATTCCAGCCACTTAATCTATGGGGTGAATCATAAATATGGCTATATGTTTGATCGCGTTGTATGATGAAAATATTACCGTTACAGGAAATATGAAATTACCGTTGGAAAGGCAATTATTCAAATTACAACAATGGAATAAAACAAAACAGTGTAGAACTTATGTCATTAGTCAAAATGGCATTGAATATGCAACAGCAAATTACAATTGCTGCATGGGCAATAACGTATGCTAATGATCGTGAGGCCGCAAGACGGGCAAGATGTGAGTTTAACATAGCATTGCAGCCATCGACTGTGGGGAAGTGGAGAAAACGACTGCTGGAAACGGGAAGGATGCAGAAAATCAAACCTCCTGGAAGGCCTCGCATTAACATGGATACAGAAACAACGAAGAATTGTGGAGGCGTTCGACGCTAGCACACAAAAATCAACCTGCCAAGCTGCACATGAGCAGGGATTTGTTTTGTTTTGTTCTATTGTTGTAATTTGAAGGATTCCCTTTCCAATGATAACATATTTCCTTTAATAATAATATTTTTGTCACAAAATGCGATCAAACATATAGCCATATTTCTGAATCACTCTGTACGTCCCCTTTATACAATTTTAAGTAATATTCCTGCCTTCATAAACTCTATAACCCTATTTAGCTATCGGTTAAATTTAATTATGTGTGCAGTACCATGTTTTAATAATAATTCTATAAATTTATGTAATAAAAGCCAATATAGCTTCATATATTTATTTATAATGTATTACTGAGGAAAAAGTTTCAACCTTCAATTAAAATATTTAGTTTATATAGGTCAATTCCAGACTAATAATAGCTCATAGATGATGGACAATAATAATAATAATAATAATAATAATAATAATAATAATAATAATAATAATAATAATAATAATAATAATAATAATAAATAGTAATATTTTCAAATAGTTCTTTTTCTTTTAAGAGTGGACAGACAATATAAAATAGAAAGCATTGTAACAATTAAAAAATTTAACCTCATCAGGAATCGAACCTGTGACCTCTTGCATATGAAGCAACCCATAAGTCATTGAGCTAAGCATTCGCTGGCTTGCTGTGCATGAAGAATGCTCTTCATTGAAGGAAGTGGAACGTATTGTAATTCTACTGTGCAATTAGTTTACTCATGTGAATTGCATGTTAAAACTTGAAATGTTCGAGATTTTTTTTTGCTACGTGTACATAAAACATCACATTGATTAGCATATAGCCATAATTGTAATGTTAATAATCCTATAAAAGTCTTCTTGAATAAGAAACAGTCAGGTGGCATTGTGGATGATGGTTCAGTGTAACTGGCACACAGGTTTATATAAAAGAGAGAAATATTTCCATCTGAAATGAGATGCCAAGATAGCATAGCTGGTTAATCTGCTAGTTTGTATAACTAGAGATCTTGGGTTCAAATTCCAGTTCCGGTGAAAATATTTCTCTTCAAAAATTAATTTATATTCAGTATGAGTGTATAAATTTACATAAAAATAATACTGGAGCATTAGCATATACAGCTAAAGGTCCTGGATTCAAACCCCAGTCTAAACGTATATGGTTCTTTTAATGAATGAGTTGGAGAAAAAAAAAAAGTATAATTTTCTCTTCAAATATAATTTGTCCTTCAGTGAGAAGTTTAATTATATATAATAAAAACATCGAAAGAAGCTCTACAGCCTTTATACAGTAATGTTAAAATTCCCAATAAAGTCTTCTTAAATAAGAAGCCATTATTTGTGCGATCGAGCAATGGTTCATAGTATTTGGCACTCTTATACAAGAGAAAAATATATGTTTAGATTGGAGTACTTAGGATAGCTCAGACAATAGAGCATTAGCATATAAAGCTAAAGGTCCTGGGTCAAACCCCAGTCTAAGCGTATATTTTATTCTTCAAATATCAAAATATTTTGTATGGTATTATTTCTAGTTTTTCAAAATAAACCACCAATGCCACCAAGTCCACAACAAGCTATGCAGAAGCAGAATGCAGCTGAGAATGATGCTGGATTCTTTAAAGTCATCAAGAGACTTTTGTTAAACAAAAGTTACGTTCTGTTGGTGATTGGATACTGCATTAACCAGTCTGTACTCAATGCAGTTGGTACACTTCTTAACCAGATTGTCACACAGTACTCGTATGAGGTAAGTCATCACACTGAACCTTAACTAATAAAATAATTTAACTAACGAGAACAATATATGAAGGTCCACTACTGTGGTCTCGAGGTAGCATGCTGCCTTGTTACGCAACGGGCCCAGGTTCGATTCCCGGTCTTGGGTGAGGTTTTTTTTGGAGTTTCTCCTCACCTGTAAGACAAATGTCAGGAAGCTTATGGCCCAATGGTCCCCGAAAATCATTTGGCTATCATTATCATCTTCATAATTTCACTAGTGTGGAAAGCAACAGGAACTAACCACACCTATAATTCCCTAGTAAAGCTGCAGAGCATAGCATGAAAATGCTATGATTGACAGTGAAAGATCTGTCCTCAGGCAGAATTACTATAGAATAGAATATATGAAGGGTCTGATGGGTAAAGTGATCCCACTACAGATCTCAGGAGGTTAAGGTTCCTAACTTTTTAGACAATTGACATGAAATGTCAGCCGGGTTATCAGCTGTGCGTGATGGCCACCTTTACTCCCAGAACAAGAATCTGGTGCTCATTTGCATTAGAGGCTGAGTCAACCCAGGGACAAAATGGTGCAGTCAGAATGTTTAGGCCAGTTTAAAAATCCTGAACCTACTGGGACTCAAATACCCGTCTTTCTGACTTGTAGCATATTGCCTTAACCAACTACATTGAAAATTACTGAATGGATAATCAGACTGGAACAGACCACTAGGGGTCGTATGTTAGAACATTACTCTCTACTCAAATTACTTCCAATCACTAGTGAGCTGATTCACCGTGAGCAATTGCTGAGAACGAATTAACGGCCGACTAATCGGTCATGCATGAGAGTCGACGTTTTCGTAACATTGGCAACGAATTACCCAGAATTCTCAGCGATAAAACCACTTCCGTCATTTTCGTCTGCTATAGAGGAATGCATTTATGCTTGCATCCCGCAAATAATACCGTATACAAACACGTCTGCGACACGCAATATTACGCCGATTCTCCTGTTCTTCCAGTTGAATTCTTTGGTAGACTCTATCAAATTCCTCTTCTCCGTGTATACCGAAAACATGATCAAAGTCTTCAAGGACCGACATCTTGGATAAATGTTGGATAAAGCAGCAAAGTACATCGATTACCATCGGTTCCCTTCGGGATTTTAATTTGAGTTGCTCATTTAAGCTACCTCCGCAGGTAGCTTACAAATTTAACCAATTATTATCGCATGAACAGATTTCTGAGTAAGCAAAATCGTATTAGCATACAACTTGCTCAGCAGAGAAGGCATTTTACTGTCTAATGCGTCCAAACATGCGACCCTAGGTCTTTATCCTTGACTGCTTGATGATGATGAACAACATTAATAAAATAACAATAGTATTAATAAAAATAATAATTGCAACATGTAGAAAGAATGGAAGAGAGTAGATTACCAAAGAAAATCTTACATTATTTTTCGAGAGGAAGAAGAGATATCAGACTTCCTCGGAAGAGATGGTCTTCAATCTATAAGTGAAGACGGAACAGGCAATCAATGCCTAAACCAGGAAGTGAAGAAGAAGATAACAAATGCAATAATAACAATAATTATCAAGTTTGTAAAAGATTCAGAATGAAGAAATTAGGAGACAGATGGAAACAGAGGAGAATGTGATAGACAGAACTGAAAAATGAGAGTTAAAATGGTTTGGACACTTAATGAGGGTGCGACAACAACAAGGGAATTAAAAAATCTTTCAAAAGACACCAGCCAGAAGAGGTATTTGGGGAAGACCAAGATGATCATGACACTAAAAAGTTAAAGAAGTAATTTCTTCAAGAAGAAGATACCCTTGATCAAGTAGGATAGAAATTAGGAATGGGAAAGTGGCTTCAGCTGATAAAATATACAGAGAACTACTTGACATATGATAATAATACAACATATTAGTTCATTTTCAATTTTAAAAATAGCCTGTCATTCAGGAAATGTGTAAACTAAGTGAATTCCTCAGAAAGTCAAATTTATTGTCCCACTTTGCTGTTTTAGGGAATATAGTACAGAAGAACACAAGATTATAGCTTTATAAGGTTCTCGCAAGACCAGTATTAAGATATGGTAGTGAAGCATGGATAATACAAAGAAGAGATGAAAGCTGAATAACAGCAAATGAGATGTGATTTATGTGCCGTACAGCAGGCTATACAAAGTGGGACCATAAAAGAAATGAGGAAATTATGGAAGAGTTGGATGTAGAACCATATACAAAACACCCAGAACAACTGGAAAGCCTATCTTCAATGAATGCCATCTCATAGAATTCCAAAAGCCACACTTCGCTACTGCCCCCAAGGCAAAAGATCGCTGGGACATCCAAAAAAGTGCTGGATGGAAAATTCCTCTTTGAGACCATAACAGGCCACACGGCCTAATACTTGCATGGATGATGATGATGATGATATTTATTTTGTTAAATTGGAGAAACTCAATTTTTTATGGCAGCAGCTTATTTAAAAGTGTTTGACTGCAGTAAAAACAAATCATGCATAACTAAAATTATTACTTATTTGCATATTTTTGTATAATTTGATATTAATATAAATAATATCTACTGATTTATTTTCTGTCATTTAATAAAAATATTAAATAAATTGAACCATTGCAAATTTAAGGGTTAATTGAATTGTATGGTATACTTTGCGATGAACCAAACATAGTGATTGCTAGAGTCAATTTTTAATTTTGGGTTTTAGGTGAACACCTACTTCTAATAGTTTGAATTTGGTGATTATTTGGAAATATCTTTATTGGTTTATTTTAATAGCATATACTGAGTTTTGTTGTGAAACATCGAAAATTGCAACCACTAGAGCAATTTTTAAATTTTTGTTTCAGATAAACTCCTTTAACTAATGGTCTAATTTTACTGGTTAACGAACTTGACCTTACTTTTTTTAATTAATTGGTATATGCCAAGTTTGGTGTTTGATAAAACAAAAATTGTGGCTGCTAGAGCATTAATGGAATCACATGCACATATATACATATATATAAATGTTGGTCATGGTCATTTTTTACTGTCTCTCTATAAGGGATTTGAACCCCATTAAGTGACACATGTAATACTGTCCTGCCTTAATTAACTAATAAACTACTGGCTCTATTGGATCTGTAGGTTCATGGTCATGCTGACATAAGCTAACCACACATCTCCATCTTCAGCTAATGTTTTCCAATCATATCCTGTATAATCTTCTTCTTCTTCTTCTTCTTCTTCCTTCCAAGTATTAGGCCTGTTACGATCGTATAGAAAATTTTCCCTCCAGCGTTTTGATCCTTCCGGGAAATTCTCGTATAAGACTTGAAAGCATAATAATAGTCCCTTCGATTGGTTGCTGGTCAAAGGAAGGCAAGACCAGTGATGGGGCTGCCATCTTATAGCCTCTGGTCAGGCTTTTCTGGAGAAGAAAAGAAGAAATGGAAGAAAGGAAAGACTCCCTAGCCCTCGGATGCCCTAATAGCGTCGGAGTCGAAAAAAACAAGAGTTAACCAAGAGAGGTTAGATAGTAAAGTTAAAAGAGTGCAAAACACAAGTAAGTGGAAGAAATGTTTTGCTCAGCTTGGGCACCTTGTGGTCGCCATCCACATATCCCCTAGATGAGGACCCCTGAGGGACCTACTTCTCTCAAATCGTGGATAATGTTATTCTCTCACCTCATTCTTGGTCTACCAACTGGACATTTTCCTTCTGGTTTTCCTACAAGAAGCTTCCATGTACCTCTTTCATCCCCTATACATGCCACATGTCTTGCCCATCACAGTCTACGAGACTTAACTGTTCTTATTATATCTGGCTTCCTATATATATCATGTAGCTCACTATTATGTAGTTTTCTCCATTCACCTGTCTGTTCATCTCTTTTTGGCCCAAAAGTTTTCCTAAGAACTTTAATTATAATCCACCTTAAATATAATATTAAATACTTAATTGAGACTAATAATCATCTTCTTCTTCTTGAACCGAAAGTGCGATTTTCGGTTCGCTATTGCAGTGCCGTTATCCTCCCTGAACAGTAAGATTCGTGAACTATGCCAATATCCTTTCTCTATGCATCTACCCCCACTCTCCTTTTTGCCTCTCCTGTTGCGCTGTTTGTGCTGCGCACCTCCCCTTCTACCTCGGAATGCTCAAATACGCAATGCACATCAAGAACATTATCATTCGATCGGAACTTTGAGTTGAGACAACGTTGTCTGGAGCCGCGAGTGGCGTGGTTTAAGTTTTGGTCCTGAGGACCGGGGAAAGACTACCCTGGCTTGGACCGTGGTATGAATGTTGTGTGAGGTATGATATAGTTTTGTCATGTTAAGGATTATTATTTATTTTCTTTTTATTTAAGAATGATCAAGTATTTACATTTGTTATATTTTTCATCCACTTCAGATGTCTTGTTTATGTTAAACATCATTTTTATATATATCCTGGTTAATGTTCAAGTTATTTATGTGCATGCTGCTGTTTGATATTCCTGTACTGAAACTTACTTATTTAGGAGATCATTCTAGCTTCCTTTATTTTCCATCTAGCTTTCATGGTTAATAACAATAATGATACATTCAGTTTAAATCAGAATCATAAACCATCTAGTGTTTTGAGATCTATTGTTGACTCGTGTTTAAGTGTTTAGGAAAGAAAGATGAATCAATATTTGCCTCCTATGGGCCCGGGCAAAGCTTTTTGATTAATAACCTCGGATGTTATGAACTCTACGCTAGTATATACAACGGAAACAAAAGACGATCCAAAAGAAAACTGCACAAATGGTAGCAGTCAGAGTGGTTATATATATTATATAACACACCGTACATTCTTCTTCTTCATAATTTGTAGGATTTTCATCCTGTTTATTTCCAAAATCACTCCTTGGAGGAAGATGTATTGGATGTGCATCCACTGTCTAACCATCTCTTGGTTGGTCTACCTCTTCTTCTTCTCCTGTCCATTGGTCTATCTTCTTTAGCTCTTTCTTGCAAGTCAGTTGTCTTCCATTCTTTCTATATGACCTTTCCAATCTAATAAATTTGGTTATGTCTTGAATATGACATTTGTCCCTAATTTCTAAGTTGTGTATCTTATTAAATAATGTTTTCCCCTGAATGGTTCTTAAGATATTCATTAATAATAATAATGTCAATGATAATTAAATTAATACTACTAATAAAAGTAAACTAAACAAGATACATGATGCAATAGACAGGAGCCATCTATTAGAATAAAAAATGTCCATCACACAAGAACTGCATAAATTAAGTGAATTCTAATTTCTGAGCAATTCTCTTAGATTAAGCAGTTCCTGCATGGTGGACTTTTGTTCTATCTGATAAATGAGTGTCCTACATTTCAGGATTCAGAGGAGTTTGGTGGAAGAATTGGTGCAACTGTAGTTGCTGCTGGTTTGGTAGGATCAATAGCATTTGGTATAATTTTGGACAAGACTCGAAAATACAGGTATGATTGCTATAACTATTTTTAATTAGATATAGAGTGACCAGAAAATAATCTTAACAAGACACTAAAATTAATAAAATTTAATGGGGAAGATTGACTTAGGTTAATTTTGCTGTTAGTTAAGAGGTGAGGAGAACTAAGAATAGCTCACAATGAGGGAATGACGTCTGTACTCGTCAAGTCTTCAACAGTCAACAAGGAGGCAAGTAATAAGCAGAGCTAAACTTGCAAGGCTTCAAGAATGGAAGAATCAGCCCTCTCTTGGGGAGGGGATACCCAGAGGAGCATATTTGGAGGCTCAGAGGAAACAGCCCTTCCAACATCCTTGTCCTGCGAAGTCCACTCGTAACACTTCCAGGAAATCATTCTTACTGAAAAGCTTCATAGAAATCAGCCAGCCTGTCATAAAAGGAACCGACCCAAGAGACAGACACATCCAAAAATTTACAAAAGTTGTAATTCTATGTGACTCCAAAGCAGCCATTCTCGCTATAACACGAGACACAACACCCAAAAGCATCAAAATTATTGAATGTCACAAAATGATAAAACAGTTATCCCGTCTACATAAAAAAGTTGTACTTCAATGGATTTCGGCCCATTGTGGAGTGACAGGCAATGAAATAGCCGATTTTCTAGCCAAGAAGGGTAGCAAAATTGTTTCAAACCCAACTTCTACTCCAGTTTTCTTTCACTCTATCAAAAGAATTATCTCAAATAAATATATCAATAAACTTAGAGAAGAATACACCACCAAAACATCTGGAAAGGAATGGGAAAATCTACATTACTACATTACAAAGAAAATCTGCAGTAGCAACATTCAGACTGCTAATGGGACATGACTGCTTGAATAAACACCTACACAGAATTGGCATAACAGATTCACCTAAATGTCCTTTTTGTAATTTAAATGAAGATATGGAAAGGAACCATCTCCTCCATTTTCCAGCTTTTGTAGAAGAGACCAGCCTTTCTGCTAAATATTGGAGTGCAAGAGAGTGAATGATTTCATTATCAAGTGCTCGACATTAGATACCAACCAACCAACATATCTGAAAACAGAAAATTTCATCAGAATCATTAATTTGTGGTTTCCAATAAAGAGTTAAAGCTGTACAAATGAGTTAAATGTGAAATATAATATCACAGATAAAAAAATGTATACTAAAATCTTCAGTAATACTATTTCTACTACTACTGCTACTGTCTATGGTGTTATATTCCTTTACTTTTAATTTCTACTGCAACACTGGATTTAGCATTTATTTCTCTGAGTTTTTTTATGATCTTATTCTCCAAACATTGTTTTCAACTTACAACAGTTTGAACGAGCTGACAATATGCATGCATATACAAACATGCTATCAAGAACACAATTTATGAGGTAAGATGTCAAGAATCAAATTAATTTTAAGAAGAACCTCATAATGTTACTTCCTATTGTAATTTATTAATATTGTTTTCATTCATAAGAATCAAATGAATCGTGAATTTTTCTTACCTCATACATCTATGTTTTTTTTAACATATAACTACAAGTATCGGGAAACATCATTTCCATCATCAGCTGTTTTCACGAAAAGAACTGAAGATGAAAATTATGTTTCCTGATACTGCAGTTCTGGGTTATAAAACTTAGATGTATGAAGTAAGAAGAATTCAAGATTCATTTGATTCTTAATAAGAAAACCTCATAATGTAAAAATTCCCAACTTAATTATATGAATTGTTTTCATTAATCGCAAAAATTTATCTTTCCCATACTGGGACAATAATTTCATTAATTTTTCTTTACATGCTACATTTAGTTTACATCTTATATAATTATATTTCTGAACAGATTTAGAAAATTAAATAATTACCAAATGAAATGTGAAGTCTTAGCAAAAAATATCAATTGGTTTAATCGCAATCCATAGTTTCATGGTTTAGTCTATCTGGCTTGTTCTGACTTCAAGTTCAAGTAGGAATTTGTTCTCTCTAACTCCTTTGAGAATTTGTTCTCTCCAACTCCTTGATCCTTAATTCCCATTGGATGATTTTCTAGAATTTGATAGGGTTGTCTATCATGAGACATTCTTATTATATGGTGGTGCAGTTATTTCAGTATTGGTTGATAGTTTCTGAAATTGTAATTGTTTTTAATTCTTCCTAAATTTCTTCATTCCCTTGTAAGCATACAATGTGTGGTCTGTTAAAAGTGTCAGAAGTCTCATTTTTGTTGACTCCAAATTCTGTAATTGATAATAGAATGTAAACATGAATTGAAAACTTCACACCCCATGTCATAAAATATGCTTTTCTCACCTGGGATGTTTAAAAAGCATTCACTTTCAACTTGAGCTACCCTCTGATGGTTTTTGAAACATATCAGGTGAGGAAATATATTTTATGAGTTGTCAATTCAAATTTATATTCTGTTGATAATTTACCTAATAGTGTCACTTTCCAATAATTTTTATTAAATTGTATACTTGACAATTATTTAATTGGCCCATGTCTCAAAGCCATATAGAAGGATAGGATAACCATAGTTTCATAAAACTTTAATACCATCTCGATCCAACTTTCTTCAGTAATGTTCTCGTCATTCCCGAAAATTGCTGAAATTTTGATAATTTTACTATTATGTCTTTTGGACTAAAAAGAGTGATATTGCAGAGCAGAATATTGAAATTAATGATTTGTTGGTTTAATGAAGTTTAAAAACTTGTATCTTAGCATAATGTGCCAATACTATTCATGTAGCAGGCTACATACTTCTCGTTCATGTTTGAAATAAAGTTTAAAACAAATTTACTTTTAATAAATTACAATAGGAAGTAACATTATGAAGTTCTTTTTAAGATATAAGGTGAATCCAAAATCAGCTTACCTCATAAATTGTTGTGTAGATGAGAAAAAAAGAAAATCATGAATATACCAGATAAAATGTGCTGATTATAAGATATAATAAGGAATATGAAGAGAAACTTGACCATTGAAACGAAAAACACATTAAAATGTAAAAAATGGGGAAACAGAAAAATCTGCAGTGACTGCTCACATTTGGTCAGAAAAGCGTAAAATTGATGTAAACACAAAATTATTAAAACAGTTTAAAAATGCAAAAGAACTCACTGTTTGGGAGATGATCTACAACTAGAAGAACAAAAACAGGATTATAAATTTGGAAATTCCTGGGGAAAAAGATTTGATTTTACAAGTTCTTCAGTCAGCCAAAAGATGGAGTGGAAGTCGACATCCAGGGCCGACTACAAAAGTTCAACAGTCTAGAAAAGCTGATAAGTCCTGCACCGTAGCTGAGTGGTTAAGGCAGGAAGCCTTGGTGCAGAGCTACGGGACTTGTGCTGGTTCGAGTCTCCATGCGGGAAGAAATTTTCTCATGGTATTTCGGTCATTATGGGGCTGGTGCCCACCCAACATCATGAGGCATTTAGGTAGCTACAATAAGTAGCGGCTCCAGGTTGAGAAAACCAGCTATAACGGCTAGGGACTTGACATGCTGATCACATGACCACATGGCTGGATGATCATCTACTTCTGTGATTGACACATGTGGATGTGAGGCCAGCAGCTGCCTGGTAGGCTAAGGGCCTTCTAGGTTTGTCGTGCTAGGAGTTTTTTTTTTTAGAAAAGCTGATGATAGTATGCATGTCATATTGAAATATGTTCAAATAGAACAAAACACTTTTTGAGATAAGATGATTCTGGATTCACTATTTATTTATCTTACATTTACCACTTTAAAAAATTTGTGCACACTAAATGTATATTAATACAATGTAATATAATTAGTTGCAAACAAAGCACCAAATAGATTATTGTATTTTTAATGCACTTTTTTTCATCAGGTTGGTGACATTTATAGTGTATGCTTTAAGCTTTCTTGGAATGGTTGCAGTTACATACACACTTCCAACAAAATCAGAAGCTGCAGTTTATTCAACCTCTGCAATTTTTGGGTAAGTGTTTGTATTTTCAGTTTAAATTGATATGGGTCCCTGTGTTTCTTCCTTAAGATCAATAATACGTTATCCAATCTTGCCTTCAGATATTAATTAAAATCTGAAAACTTTCCACCTGATTTAGTGATTCCATTATTGCAACTACATCCTAGGAATACAGTAGTAGCAGTATTCAAATGTTCTGAAGCTCTTGATTTGTCATCATTTGTTTGTCCTAGGAATATCATAGTATTAAAAAAAAATAGAATTCTTAATCCAACATCGAGCTCACAATTTTTAATGTCGATATGAATTCTCAATCAAAATTATGCTGTTATCCCTAAGGTAATTTAATCTTTTAATCAAAATAATTGGATCATGTTGCATAATTAAGGTTAAATTTAATGATGAACAAGGATGTCTTACAGAAAATTTGACAGGCTACACCTTTAGAGTTAAACAGAGATATACCAATGGGTAGTTTTCAAATGCCTAGACATTTAGCAATGAAGTTTTGATCCTGTTGCATTCCAATATTTTGAGGGGTATAATATGTTCTGTATCTTCTTACTTTCTTTATGCATATATAGGCAATCCTTTGATGATTCAATACCATATATTAAATGAAAAATAAAAAAAGGACCCAAGACAAATCCTTAAGGTGCTCCATCATGAATAACTTTGATGTAAGATTTTTATTTATTAATTACAATAATTGATTCTATTATTTATACAGGAACCTAATAAGATGGAAAAAAAAATTAATAAATAATAATTTTGTTTCAGATTTTTCCTGGTTGCTTACATGTCCATTGCATATGATCTAGCAGTAGAGGTTACCTACCCTGAACCGGAATCTATGTCAGCAGGATTGATAACATTCACCTTTCAGCTAGTTAGTTGGTTGGCTACACTAGGTTATGGAGAAATGGTTCGAAATGTTGGTGCAGAATGGTCAAATAATACTCTGAGCATTGCTCTTCTCATAGGCACAATTATACATGCTATTTTTAATCCTGATTTGAAAAGACAGGCAGCTGTAACCAGCTCCACATCTTCCAAGGAAGTTTAACAAGTCATATAGTAAACAAGTCCACCGCTGTTGTCTCGAGGTAGCATGCTGCTTTGTCACGCAGCGGGCCCGGGTTTGATTCCCGGTTGGGACAGGCTCCTGGGTGAGGTTTTTTTGGGGTTTTTCCTCACCTGTAAGACAAATGTCAGGAAGCTTAGGGCCCAACAGTCCCAAAAACAATCCAGCCATCATCATCATCCTTATCATTACATTCATCATCCTTCATGGTGTGGAAAACAACAGGAAGCTACCACATCTATAATTCCCTGGTAAACCTGCAAAGCATATTATGAAAATGCTATGATTGCAGTGAAAGACCTGCCCTTGGGCAGAACTACTAGAGATACAGACATAGTAAACATTTTCTAGGTGACAAATGAGTCATATAGTGAATATTTCTACATGACAACTGAAGTCAAGGACTTAAAGGATCAATCAGCCAATGATTTAGGGGTTTCCTGAAAGTATGAAAGACATATCCCAATAATTAATTAATAGGTAGATTTATCACCTCACCTCATAATTGTAGATTTCTCGAAGATTAATTTTGATACTTCTTCATATCATATTCATGTTGAATTGGTGGTTGGCAATCCTATAGGTTGCTTCCTGCTCCCTCTGTTTTTTTTAATTATTGAAACAGTTAGATAGATCTAAGGAACTCAAAGTTTGGGAGAAAATTCACATCTAGAAAAATAAAAGGAAAATATGAATTTTGAAATTCCCTGGGTAAGAAGATTTAATTTGGAAGTTCATCAGTCAATCAACAGAGGGAGCAAGAAGCAACCTACATGATCACCTACCACCATTCAACAGTTAGATAGAGCTGAAGATGATATGAAGAAGAACTGAAACAATTCTTTGAGAAATCTATAATTAAGAGGTGAGGTATCAAATCTAACTCTTCATTAATTAAAACAAACCTCATACCAAGGAAAAAAGGAATAAAAATAATAGAATTATCACTATTTTCTTTCCATTATTGATTAAGAAAGTGTTACTTCCTTGAAATATTAATGAAAAATAAAAGGAAAATCATGAATTTTGAAATTATTTGTTACAGTTTATATGCAGGGATCAACCTACAAAAAAATTATCAATATTCATACAGAATTTATCCATTAATGCTGTGGACATATAGAAATAAAGAAATGAATAAAAACATCATTAGAAGCCTTACTAGCTTTATAAAGTAATGTTAAATTCCCAATAAATGTCTTCTTAACTAAGAAGCAATGGTTTCAAAAAAATATTTGGCGAGAGGGAATTACAACGTATATAAGAGAAAAATTTGCATCTAGATCGCAACTCGCCTCGGTAGCTCAGTTGGTAGAGCATTTGGCCCGGCAAGCCAAAGGTCCCGGGTTCGAGTCTCGGTCTAGGCGAACATTTTTCTCTTCAAATATAAAGAAATGAATGTTTAAAAACATAGAAAAATAGTATTAACACACAAAAAGTAAAACATGAATTAAAATTAAATTTTGAATGATTAAATTATTTTCTTTCTCTTACTAATTGCATCACTCATCTTTTAAAAATCAACCTGTTCACTAGATGCTGAGTGCATAAACTACTGCATCTGGAAAATACATTCCTAGAACTTTTGTAAAATAAATAATAAAAGACACAAAAAACATTACTGTATGTATATAGTTATTCATTGCAAACTGTTTTATGAAACTAGTAGAGCAGAATAACAAATGTATACTTGCTAGAGGATTGAAAATACAATTTTAATAGTAAATTTAACACTTTCATTTTGTTAAGGAATTCCAATCTATTAGGCATAATTTTTTTTAATAAAATGAGTCGTATCACACCTCATACTTCATGTTCTTCAAGCACGAGGAATGCAGTTTTCAAGAGGAATCCCTCCCATCCTCAGCCAATATCACGACTGCCAAATTTTCATCTATATCTTCATCTACAAATTGCCATCTGGTGTTGATTTGATGAACCTTGAGATCAGGTCCTGTTCACCGTGAATTTCAAAATAAGAATCGACTCATTAATAACTGAAGAACCTCATAATGTTATTTCCCATAATAAATTTATAAATAAATAAAAAATAGTTGTAATGATAAATATTTCTTGTACTTTTTAAAAGATCCTATTAAATAACATTAAGAAACTGGGGCTGGAACCCCAATATCAGTAAAATTAAATACTGTACATCAGCAAACTCCCGATTATCCGTGCGCATATTATCCGATTTGCAGATTATCCAGGCATGACTTTTTTACGGTATTTTTAAAAATTACTGTATTTTGTATTGTTATGAAAAAAATAAATTTTTTAAACGTGCTACTGTGAACTGCGCTTAGAAACTAGCACAATAGAGTAACCTTCACTCACAACCCTCTCCCCTGATGCGTTTAACGGTAGCAACCAACATTCTGAGAATACAATACAATTTCGGAAATTTCCGTTGTGTGAGTCACTGAAAGTTTGTTATTACAGAACTGTTATCAGCAGAGCTTTGTTTTTGAAACCACAGATATGCTGTGGCAATGTGTTTATCACTGGTTAGTAGGGTGGTTATTAGTGGTGGTTACTAGTGTGATAATCACTCATTACTTGTGTTATTATCGCTGGTTATAAGTGTGGTTATCGATGGTTACTAGTGTAGTTATCGCTGGTTATGACTGCCATTTTGAATAACTGTTGTAACCAGAGTGGTCATGAGAGGAAATAGTCCCACTTTTTTTTCATATTTACGAGTAAAATAAATTAATGATAATTATGACTCACACCTAAATACATTTAATGTAATGTTGAGTGATTCCGGGTTCTGTGGCCGTGGTCCATAGTTGGTGTTGATACCAGACGTTTCGCCCTCAACTGCGGAGGGCATCTTCAGTGGCGAGTGCTTCTAGGCGTGTTTCCTGGTCGGAAGCTCTACTTAGAGTAGAGCTTCCGACCAGGAAACACGCCTAGAAGCACTCGCCACTGAAGATGCCCTCCGCAGTTGAGGGCGAAACGTCTGGTATCAACACCAACTATGGACCACGGCCACAGAACCCGGAATCACTCAACATCATGATTACCGGCCGTGAAAGCCTGCATTCAACATTTAATGTAACATTTTATGAATATTTGTTGCATTTAAGTAGTGTTAAAGTGGGTAAATAAATTTCTGGTCAACTTCCACCGCACCGAATAACTTATTGGATTATCTGTGTTTTTAAATTTTCTGTGCATATCTTGGTCGCAATTAATATGGATAATCAGGAGTTTGCTGTATGGTCATGTGCAGAAGTGCACTATTAAATGGGAATGGACACTTAACCCATCAACTCAGCTGCAATTTAATATACAATGCATCTCACTCAATTTGTGGCTCTGCAAGGGGGAAAAGTGACTGTGGGCAATATTTGCGCCAGCCAGGCATATCAACAGCATGGCACTTCTCTCACTTTGTTGGTATATGGTAATGAAGTGTGAAAGTAAGTATGTACCTTATGACAGAAGATGTTGAAAATGTTCTCCCCCTACATCCATACATTTTTGGCACCATGATAGGAAACTGATTCACATGCATTATTTGCTATTCTGGTTATTATTAATTTTATTTCTGTCCTGATATAATATTTCAGTTTGTCTAACTTGTGGATGTTTTTTGCATACACTTTATTTTTTAAGAATGAAAATCACATCTCAGGATTATGTGGCCAAAGTTCATGCATTATTGTTACTCTGTATAGTTTAATATGTAACAGTTCCATACCTCGCCATGCTGTGCTCTTTGAAATACCGGTTTCTAGGCCAAGTCGCCTTAAACATTTTGTTGGCATATGTTCTAATTTTTCTCCTATTTTGCCTAATTTATCCTCAGTCAGCACATGTTTTGTCACCCTTGGTTTCTTATTGAGCACAGAACCCATTTTTCTAAATTTGTTTACAAGTCATCAAATGGTCTCTCTATTTGGAGGATTTACACCTGGAAATTGTGTTCTGAATTGTCTAACAACTTCTCTCCAAGACTCTGTTTTCACATAATTATCACACATAAGTGCACCGCTGTGGTCTTGAGGTAGCATGCTGCCTTTTCACACAGTGGGCTCGGGTTCAATTCCTGGTCAGGACAAGCTTCCTGGGTGAGTTTTTTTCCGGGGTTTTTCCTCACCTGTAAGACAAATGCCAGGTAGCTGTAAGGCCCAAAAGGTCCCCAAACATCATTTGGCCATCATCATCATCCTTCACCGGTGTGGGAAGCTACCACACCTATAATTCCCTATAAAGCTGCAAAACATAGCATAAAAATGCTATGATTGCAGTGAAAGAACACTGTAGAATAGAATGATACATAAACACTCTATGCTGTACTGTGAACACAAGTTGAGGCATAATGATAACTATAGAATTTAACTAAGTGCTTGATTTTACTTTATAATCATGTTCCATCCATCCATCCATAGTAATTCTGCCCGAAGGCAGGTCCTTCACTGCAATCATAGCATTTATCATGCTATGCTTGCAGCTTTACTAGGGAATTGTAGGTGTGGTAGCTTCCCGTTGCTTTCCACACCTGTGAAGGATGATGATGAAGATAATGATAAAGATGATGATAAGGATGATGATGATGATGGCCATATGATTTCGGGGACCGTTTTTGGGCCTTAAAATTTTCCTGACATTTGTCTTACAGGTGAGGAAAAACCCCGATAAAAACCTCACCCAGAAAAACTGCCCCGACCGGGGATCGAACCCGGGCCCGCTGCTTGACAAGGCAGCACGCTACCTCAAGACCACAGCGGTGGACATAATCATGTTATAACACGAGAATACAGTAATGCAGTAAAACGCATGTTTCACCTTACAAGCATGCAGCTCACTGACTCACTCTGCCAGGCACCAATTGCACTGCATGGGCAGCGTGAGTTGATGACTCATTGCCCACAGTTAATTTTCCTGCTATTAGGGCCATAGGTTGAGTGAGACACATTGTATTTATATGCAAGATATTTAATTGGCCAAATGGGGTTTGCTATACTCATATGCATTGGTACATCTAAGATTTCCAATGCCTATAAATAGCTTATTAAACAAGCTGGTGAACTTGTTTTTTTGCTAATATCTTAAGAAAGGATTCACCTTCATTTTATGACATAATTTATGACACCAAGTTGATTGAGTTAGCTGCTAGGTTAGTGGAAGGAAATGTTTTTTCCTTTGTCCTTTTCAGCAGTCCCCTCTTTTGAATTTTGAACCTTTCCAGTGCCCCTATTTTAGTTGAAAATAAATAAATAAATGTAAAGTGTCACATTGTGTGTTATTTATACTTTTCTCCTGAAAAATCCTCCGTCACAGTCTTACCCTAACCATGGGTTGTGTGTATAAAAATAAATCAAATGACCATTTAGACTCACATAGTTCATATATTTTGTATCAATTTTAGTGGAAGGAATTGTTTGAAAAATAAATACCTTTTTCATAAACATAGTGATTCATCAATCACAATATATTGATTTTGAAACAATGATTGGAATTTATTAATTAGTATTGAATATTAGCCACCCTCCAAAAGATGTCATTTTCCTGAGAAGATTTTTGCAACAGGAAAGAAGGCAAAACCACAAAAATGGTGTACAGTTTGTGCCAAAAACAGTATAAAAAGTAATCAATTTATTGGTGCTGTAAAAAATAATAGGAGTAGGCTATGTGCCAACACGAGGTTTCACCTTCTCCTTTGTCTTCATTATCATCCCTCATACAACACACTTTATATTATACAAACATTTAAACATATTATTTATATTTGTAGAGAAACATTTTCACCTAGATCGAGACTCGAACCCGGGACCCTTGGCTTTCCGGGCCAAGTGCTCTACCAACTGAGCTACCGAGGTGAGTTGCGATCTAGGCAAAAATTTTTCTCTTCAAATATAATTTATCCTTCAATGAGAAGTGTTATATTAATAATAAAATCGTCAATATAAGCCCTAAGCCCTACTGGCTTTATAAAGTAGTGTGAAATTCCCAATAAATGTCTTCTTAACTAAGAAGCCACCATTTGCAAAGATAGAAGCTACAGTTTCAAGCATTTGGCACGAGGGAATTACAACGTATATAAGAGAAAAATTTGTGTCTAGATCGCAACTCACCTCGGTAGCTCAGTTGGTAGAGCACTTGGCCCAGAAAGCCAAGGGTCCCGGGTTCGAGTCTTGGTCTAGGCAAAAATTTTTCTCTTCAAATATAATTTATCCTTCAATGAGAAGTGTTATATTAATAACAAAATCGTAATTTAAACATAAACTCATCCTACACTACTCTCTGTACACATACAAGAATATATCATCTACATAAAGTGGTCTGCCAAAGAGGTGCATATTGAAAATAGACCACATTAACATCTCCTATCCTAGCATGGAATCTGAAGCACATAAAGTACAGTGGGTGGCATTAGAAATACACATATAATCCAAGAGATACCTGTAAATGATCTCATGGAAGAGCAGTTAAAAAAATGAATACAACAACTTCAAATATTGGAGCCTGAATAGATCTTTTTGATGTACTTCCTGGAAGAGGATGATGATATAAAAATAAAATACATAATTTGGGGATTCTAGTGCCAGGATTGCACTTACATAAATAGAAATAAAAAAATTGAAATATGCAGAACTTATTTTTGCAGTATATGAATAATTACTTGAGGATATATATATGATTTTTTCCAAAAAAAATGTGAGAAATGCCTTAAAATTGATTGAGAAGTTGAGATAATTTTAACCTATAATTTCTACATTTACAATGGAAAAGATGCATTAATGATTGTTCAAACAGAATAACCAACATATCCTTATGGGTACCAGATTATCTAATAAACTCTGAACTAATCTGGTATACACTTACTTGCCCATTTTCTCACTCTGACTTGCCCATTTTCTGACCAAACAAAATAAAATAAGTACAGAATATTATGTGGTTCAAGGACTTAGTAATGAGTGAATACACACACACACACACACACACACATATATATATATATATATATATATATGTTATAATTAAATGTTTAACATTGAGCAATGCAAGCTTAATATGGTATGATAAGAAAAATAAATGCCTGGACGGGATTCGAACCCGGATCTCTGAGTCTGTACCTCAGTGTGATATCTATTACACCACCAGGCGAATCCAATTCAAGCATTCATTTTTCTTATATATGTATTATATTCTCCATTATTACTAGATGTCGCGAGAACGACATCTAGTAATAATGGAGAATATAATACATATATAAGAAAAATGAATGCTTGAATTGGATTCGCCTGGTGGTGTAATAGATATCACACTGAGGTACAGACTCAGAGATCCGGGTTCGAATCCCGTCCAGGCATTTATTTTTCTTATCATACGATATATATATATATATATATATATATATATATTAAATGTCCCAGGTTGTCATTAAAACATTCCTGGGTTCTCTCCTGGTATGGCGTACTTGTAACCCACTTCTGAGGTTGGGGCACCTGGAAGGTGAGGTTATGCTGCTCCGATGATATGAGAGTTGATGATGATGGTAATGATGTGCCAGGAGAGGCCTTAAACTAAACTAAGCTAATTAGGCAAATGTCATATTCATGATAATGATGGTCAGATGGTGTTCGGGGACCATTTGGGCCTTAAAATTTCCTGACATTTCTCTTACAGGTGAGAAAAAACTCGAAAAAACCTCACCCAGGAAACTTGTCCCAACCAGGGATCGAACCCAGGCCCACTGCGTGACAAGGCAGCATGCTACCTCAAGACCACAGTGGTGGACAATGTGAATACATACATAAAAACCGCAATCTGATAACAGAAATTTGTATCATCATTAAGTTATGTAGTAGGAAATAACAGTATGAGTTTTTTATTATTGTATTATCATGTTGGCTAATATGACACTTGTTCTCCTGACGTCGAATAGTCTATAATTTTTTAAAGAGGAAAATTTATCAGTCAACCTGAATGTATAAATTTACTTATAACATTAAAATTGTACATACCTAAGTCATACTTCTATTCTGTTGATTTTTTTGTATGTTGCAACAATAGATTTCCCAGGATACTTTCATTCACTTCAAATTTCTTCATCTGTTTTAGTGTCACCCACTTTAATATATATATACACCACCTAAAATATAAAAAGATATCTGTTACACAACATTGCAAAATATAAAGTTAGTGTTATATAAACAATTAAGTGTAACAAGAATTATCAGCACTTACAAACCTATCTTCAGACAGTTCAAGTCTCTCCTGTACCGACTGCCCCCTGGTAAGTGAATTAATAACTAAGAATCAACAACTAAAATCTTATATCAACTCCTGATAGATGTCACTCCATGTGTGTCAAGAGCAGAGAGCCTGGTATACAGGCACTATATTCAAGGCTAGCATCAACATTTTATTTTAATAAAAAGCTTCATACTCTATTCAAGACAAGCAGCAGTAATTTATTTTAATAAAAAGCTTCAGGTTTCAATCACGTAGTCCTTAAACATGCAGATTCAACACTCTATTATACAGATTAACAAACATTCCATTAATATTTATATATTAAATTTGGGAATTATGAGGTTCAATTAATAATAATTAAATGAATCGTGATTTTAAACACAGCACTGCAGTGCTGTGTTTAAAAAAACATAGAAGTATGAGGTAAGAAAAAATCACGATTCATTTAATTATAATTCCATTAATAAATTAATGGGATTATGTAGAGAATACGATCACATATTACACACAGAAATAATTTTGATCAAAAAAGAATACAAAATAAAAAAAAATGGAAGAAATAATAGCAAAGCCTCATTAAACAAAAAGAAATGTCTATTGCTATGGTCTCCAGGTAGTGTGCTGCCTTGTCATCCAGTGGGCCTGAGTTTGACCCTCGGTTGGGACAAAGTTTCCAGGATGAGGTTTTTTTTTTCCTCACCCGTAAGACAAATGTCAGTAAACTTTAAGGCCCAAACGGTTCCTGAAAACCATCTGGTCAACATCATATTTGCCACATTAGATTAAGTTTAGATTAGAGCCTCTCGTGGTGCATCATTATCATCAACACCTTTCATATCATCAGGCCAGTGTAACTCTTGCCTTTCAGGTGCCTCAACCTTAAAAATGGGTTACAAGTACACCATGCCAAGGAAGAATACTAGAAATGTCATAATGACAACCTGGTAGCATTGATTTAAAAAAAATTATAAATAGGAAAAAATACAAACACATAATATATTCAGCCTCATGGTCAGAATTGTAACTACAGTTCACGAGGTTCCTGGCTGGATTCCTTATCAGACTAAAGGAATTATTACTTTGGTCGTCCATGATCTGGAATTTGGATTAAGTTTTGATTTAAGGATTCTTCCGGTGATTTGTCATCATTCCATCCATCCATAGTAATTCTGCCCAAAGGCAGGTCCTTCACTGCAATCATAGCATTTTCATTCTATGATTGCAGCTTTACTAGGGAATTGTAGGTGTGGTAGCTTCCCGTTGCTTTCCACACCGGTGAATGATGATGATGGCCATATGATTTTGGGGACCGTTTGGGCCTTAAAGTTTTCCTGACGTCTTACAAGTGAGGAAAAACCCTGTTAAAAACCTCACCCAGAAAAACTGCCCCGACTGGGGATCGAACCTGGGCCCGCTGCGTGACAAGGCAGCATGCTACCTCGAGACCACAGCGGTGGACTTGTCATCATTTATCACTCATATTATCAGCAGGGTAACAAAGGACTATTATCAAGTAGCTCCAACATTGTTTGTACGAGCGAGCGATCTTTACTCATGTGAAAGGTATTGTGGGCAGTCTACACATAGGAGATTTTAGGGAAAATAATTATTTTTGGTAGTTTCCTTTCATCCCTCCACTTTAATACTAATTACAAACAATTAACTGGTCATCAGATAATAATCTGGTATTTTTTGATTTTATAAAATTTTTGCTGGGAAAGGTCAATTGCATATTAATTCATTTACGCCCTTCAGAAAAACGTAAATATTAACATGCTAATTTTCAAGCGATAGAGCATAAAATCATCTATAATGTGACTATCTTCTCAAGTTGAGGGAGTAGTTATACTTTGAGAAATTTATTTTATAAAATATACTTTTTAAAACAATACGAATATTTGACAGCTCTATTACTCTTTAATTACATCAAACAAAGACCTGAAAATCAATTCAGATATTCAGTATTTCATAAAGTTTCACTGTAAAAAAAATTGTAAACTTTTAAAGATGTGAGTTCAATTTTCACAATTTTTTTGCCGATTTCGTATGGAATATCCCAAAACACAGAATTGAAACAAAGGCCAAATTACTGAAACTGTTAGATAAATCTAAGGAACTCATAATTTGGGAGAAAATTTACATCCACAAGAATAAAGAGAAAATAATTAATTTTGAAATTCCCAGGGGGAAAAAAAAAAATATTTGGAAGTTCATCGGTCAATCAATAGAAGGAGCAGAAATCACCTGCAAGATCTCCAACCATCCATTCAACTGTTAAAAAGTATTGAAAATGGCACATAGAGTGCTGAAACTATGGTCTGCAATAAAACTACAAATATAAGGTGAGTCACAAAAAATCTAATTCATAATAATTACTGAAGATATAACCATTTATGTTACGAAACCGGTCTAAAAATAAGACAGGATTTGAGGTGAGGAGTAAAGAATTTGATTTTAAATTTTGAATTAAACCTCATGGTGCTATTTCCTATCCTATACTAGTTCAACCTGCTTGTAATTTTTTCCCTAATTTTCTTTATTTAATGGGATGTTGTTACTCTGTAAAAGAGACTTTTGAATACTGCATGTTTATGGGGCTATGTGATTGGAACAGCATAATTATAATATTGTAAAATTGATGCTTTTTTTTAACAGAGTGTGCTGACCTCTCATTCGTTGATGGCTGGTGGAGTAACTGAAGAGGAAAGTTCTATCATCTGTTTGATATATGGTATAGTGTCAAAATTGCAAATTAAGATAATTGATTAATTGTAAGCCCATTCATCAAAAAGATAAGGGGATTGCACTTGATTAAAATTCCACTACGTAGCAAGGATTGCAGCTGTTGCTTTGATAATTTTTGTTAAACTAGAATAGCATGTTTGCTTAGCAGCCATTCTAAATAAGATATCTATATACAGAACCTCAATTTGTGTGTTATGTAAAGAGGAGAGTTCGATCATGAATGGAGATCATCTTGTAAATTGCTCTGCACTTCTAAACTTTTCGAATCAACTTTTACCAAAATTGTGTTGAGAAGCAAGAAGGAGAATACAGATCATCCAAGATTCTACTGCTACTATTACTACTAAAATAGCCCTGTATAAATGCTCTGAGTTGGTTGTCTCAATATTTGCATTATAGCACTTAAATTAACTAACTAACTCTGACACTATTGAACCTGTAGGTTAATTGCCATATGGACATAAGCTCTCTGAACATCCTCATCCTGATCTAATATTTTTCAATCATCCTCTGTGTAATCTGTCAGCCATGGTGGACTGGTGGTTATACTCCTTGCCTCTGGTCCCGAGAGTTGCGGGTTCAAACCCAGCCAGGGTTGATGGATTCTTTAGGATGGAAAAATCCAAGGATCAAGTCCTCCGAGAGGGACTTTAAGCTGTGGGTCACGAGTCTGAAGATTTTCAGGCTTGTAAAAGAACCTTAAACCTGAATAAAGAGGCCTCTAAGCAAAATTTACCGACCTCAACATCCTAGAATTACCTTAGTAGCCTGTTAGATCTCTCATTATGTTGACTGCATGACATTTATGGGTAAATAATGTAACTAAAAAGAATGAACTTGGTCTAGTAACTCCTAACTGTGAGGCTGTGGCTCAACAATGGGCTATGCCATTAATAATAAAATAAAATCTGTATAATCTACTATCTATAATCATGGTTATTCTCACACCTCATTCTTAGTCTACCAACTGGGCATTTTCCTTCTGGTTTTCCTAGAAGAAGCTTCCATGCTCCCTCTTTCATTCCCCATTCATGCCAAATGTCCCATCACAGTCTGTTCTTATTAAATCTGGTTTTTTTATAAGATCATGTAGCTCACTGTTATGTAGTCTTCTCCATTCATCTCTCTTTGATCCAAAAATTTTCTTAAGAACTTTGTTCTCAAATACTCATAATCATTTCTCCTCCCTTAGTGTAAGAGTCCATGTTTTGTATCCTTATAATATAACTGGGAGAATACCAGTTTTATATATTTTTCAAAAGTAATGCCACAAGTGATTTCCAAATTATCGATAAATTCACGACTCACTAAGTGAGGAGTGAATTTATCTATAGAATTTGAAAATCAAGAGTGGCATTTGTTAGGACTATTTAACGAATAAAATTAAGCTGTTTACTCACAAATCATTATCTAATTATAGTTGTTTTAAAATATGTATATATTAATGTAAACGGTGATGTATGAAAACAAATGAGAAACGATTGGTATGCTTCATTTGTTCATCACTGCAACCAGATCATATTATTTATTGCCAATGGATCGCAATATTCTAAAAATGCACCCTAGTGGAGAAAATGTATAACCAACATTATAGGTATTAATTGATTTCTGATGTCCTATGATGTAAATATGTCAATTATATTTTTCTGCAACGTCATTTCCTGAAAAATAATTTGTTTAAGAAAGTGCAAACAATGGTTTCTTTCTCTTTTTTTTTGTGGTATAATAAATTGCTACGAATGTTTTATATTATCTCCCGCATGCACTATCTGCTGACATTCATGTACTATATATACAATCTGGTAGCCATATTTCTTAGAGAGTCAGTCACTGCAAAATAATGCTATGACCTATTCAGAATGTTAAAAAGGAGGAGCTTTCTGTAATATGATAAACTTCAGTTGATAAATTTGAAGCGAAAGATGACTGTGATTGGTTGTAAATAAAAAATCATTGAAATGTGATTGGTCATTGACTCCCATTTGGGGCATGAGTTAAATAGACAGTATAATGTTTTGAATTACTATTCCTAAACACCATCCAATTAATGTCATTATATTTCAGTTATATTCCAACTTTTTAATTCAGTTCTGACAGGAGCAATGCTGGCTGGTATTAACCCTTCAGAGAGGGTGGAGTTAAATGGTCGGTGACACCCTGTTGCGGGAGGAGAGTGTTCACGGGCATTTAAATGCAGCTGTTCAGTGACAGTATTCCAATAACGCATTTAAATGGAAATATCTTGAGTAATTTAAATGTTTTTGTAATTCGTTTATGGTGAACCCTTAATATAATATTTAATTAATTTAATTTATTACGGTTCTCAGGTAACATCTCTGCATGTGTAGACTTATTTATGATTGTTGTGCCACAGTTGAAATAGGTCCTATTTGTAAGTTTCTCACATAAGTAGCACAGTAAATTGCACTAGGAATTCTTTGAAGAATTCAGAGAACCGGCTCTACCTAACAACATAATGAAATATTTACTCAAAGAGTAAAAAAAAAACAGAAAGAACTTCAAAAATTGGTGTGATAAATCTTCAAAGCGTAAATCAGCTGTTTGACACTCGGGCACCAATAAGTGTATTTTTCCCCTTGTGTTTACTTTGTTCGTGTTTATTACACTATCTGGGATGAAAAGGATATCCCTGAAAAAGTTACTAGTTATAATAAAAGTTTAGGAATTATTAATCAAGTTATGAAACCATCCCTTGTACAAAAAAACACCTGATTATGTTTATATAACACTTTGGCTAGACCAGTGTTGACCTATGGTAGTGAAGCATGGACACTAAGAAAACAACATGAAAGCAGAATAACGGCTTGTGAAATGAGATTCATGCGCAGAACAGCGGGTTACACCAGATGGGATCGGAAAAGGAACACCGATATCTTAAAAGAATTGAAGACTACGCCAATTTTGGAATATATTAAACAGTACCAACTAAATTGGAAACACCATCTTGAAAGAATGAGTTCAAATCGGATCCCCAAAGCTGTTTATAATTATATACCAAGAGGACGAAGATCACTGGGCCGTCCTATGAAACGCTGGAGGGAAAATTTTCTATAGGATCGTAACAGGCCTTGGCCTAATACTTGGAAGGAAGAAGAAGAAAGAAGATGTTTATTACAAACACATTGCTTTTATGGGTTGACCTTCTTTCTTGTAGGGGGGGCGGGGGCAGCCTTCTCCAAATGTGTCTTTCTAACACTTCGGAAATATTACTTTAGGTCGTGTGCATTCAAAAAATTGTCTTTGTACACATGAGACCTGTTGTGCTAAAAGAACTTCATCAACCCTAAATTTCAGTCTGTTTTTTTTCTTCTGGTTTCCAAGGTGAAACCAGTTGATGATATGACTATAATAGATTATATTATTTTTGGTCTGGACATCTTACCTCAATATTAATGTTGATTTGTTCTTGGACATGTTTCAAAACAATTCTGTTGGGAAAGCTGACGATAAAACAGAATTGTTTTGAAACATGTCCAAGAACAAATCAACATTAATATTGAGGTAAGATGTCCAGACCAAAAATAATATAATTAAAATAACCTCAAAATATAACTTCCTAAAATTAAATATTGACTATAATAGCTTCACGGGAGGTGTTGATTTGAAAGATCAACATACAAGCTGGACGTTCGAGGGTTCGAGTCCCGGTGGGTCAGGATTTTTGAACTGAATCAAACCTTCAGGCAGTGTGATCCCGGGGTTGACTCAGTCTGTAATTGAAATGAGTATCAGATGCTTGTTATGGGCCGTTATGCAGAGATAAGTACCCGGCTTACATCAAGTACCGATAGTTAGAAAAAGTGGGAGTCTTAACCTCCTAATATCCCAAGGAGCTCCTAAGGCCTACAGTGGGACCACTTTACCTTTTAGATACTGAGTGAATAGTAGACTAACTACCTTTCCTTAATGTAAGGATATTGTCAATTGAAATATATACATCTGAAATTTACTGTTGTGGTACTGTACTATAGCGTAAATCAGAAATAACTTAGTTGGGCCTTTATATATACTGAATTTTGTGACATTATTATTAAAAATGAAGATATTTGAAAATGGATTCAATTTGATAGACAAGCTAATATACAAAGAAAAAGGCGAATTTATTTTCTAAGAAATTCTTTATCAAGTTATAAATATAAGAAAAATGTCAGAGGTCACAAGAATAAATGCAAATATAAAATTATTTTAACTTGTTACTCAGGGCCATCATCGATTAATATATGCACTAATATAAACTTTGAAGTTTCTACATAAAATTTATATAAACGAGAAATAGTTAATGTAAACACAAAGATCATAATAACAGTTTAAAGCAGTGCGTGTAGCTAACGTATACGTCACGTCGCTCCACATCTGGTGAAGAATTCAACCTGCATACATGTCACGTAACTCCACGCTGACGGGTTAACAACTCAATTCAAACAGTCCAAGTATAGCTGATGATGGAAGCATCTACTCTCAAAATTAGTCAGATGAGAAATACATATTTTATTGAGGCAAAGTGCAATAATTTATGATTCTATTACACAATATTGATATTTATAGTTCTTTAAAAAAATCCACCGAGTCACGAGGTAGCATGCTGCCTTGTCATGCAGTGGGTCTAAGTACGATCCTGGATCAGGACAACTTTCATAGGTGAGGTTTTTAGGAGTTTTTCCTTATTTGTAAGACAAATGTCAGGTAACTTTAAGGCCCAAATGGTTCCGGAACATCATTTGGCCAACATAATCATCAATATCATATTCACCTCATTAGAGTAAGTTTAGATTAAGGCTCTCCTGGTGCATCATTACCACCATCGTCACCTTTCATACCATCGGGGAACTGTAACCCCGCCTTCCAGGTACTCCCACCTGAGGAGTGGGTTACAAATACACCATACAAGGAGAGAATACCAGAAATGTCATAAAGATAACCTGGTGGCATTGATTAAAAAAAGTTCTTTAAAAAAACAAGAACAAATTGCAAATTTTTACCAAAACACTGGGAGAGCAGGAAATATGAAAAAGAAAGATGCTTCTCCCTAGACAACATTGGATAGATGAAGTCAGGAGAAGTATGGAAGGTAGAGATTTGAGAGAAGAAGATGCTTTACACCAGGAATCTCTGGCGATAAATAACTTTGGGTTGAAGGAGAAACTCTATGGTGTGGAATATTCCTAATAAAAAATATTATTAATGAGTTGTATATTTTGACTCATCATCATCATCATCATCATCATCCTGCCAGATATTAGTCCTAGAAGAACTGTTACGGCCTGAGAAAGCGGTTTACGTGCCATCTTTTCATAGGTCGATCAATTGACCGTTTCCCATTTGGACAGTAGTTTATTATTGCCTTGGGGATCCTGGATCTAGCCATTCTTGAGACATGTTCCTTCCAGTTTAGCTGATATCTGGAGATGTAGTCCAGTATTGGTGACACATTAAGTTCTTGAAGGATTTCTACATTTTTCTTTCGATCCCATTTGGTGTATCCAGCTGTTCGGTGCATAAATTTCATCTCACAAGCTGTTAGTCTGCTTTCATCTCTCATCGTTATAGTCCACACTTCACTCCCATAACATAGGACTGGTCGAGCCATTATTTGATAAAGACGAGTACGAGTTGATTTTTGCACTAATGAAGGTTTTAAAACTCTATTAATGATTCCCATTGATATGTTGAATCTTACAATTTTCTCTGGTAAAACCAAATGTTGACTCATTAATAATTAAAAGAAACTTCATAGTGTTATTTCCTACATATATTATTTAAAAAAAATAAATCAATCAGTGAGTCATTATAATATAGCAAATGGATTGCATAATATTGCATAATACAAAATCACAATTATGAATCTCCAGTTACCATAGTGAGATTATTTTTGAAAGGATATTTGATAATATGAATATTTATAGAAATATCTTATGTGTTATGTATAATTATAGAATTCAAGGTTAATATATATGCATACATAAATTAAATGTAACGGAAACCACTTGAAATAATCTATTGTTCAGATTAGATCAATGAATTCCATTGTTACTAAAAAATTATGATAAAGAAATATTGGAAAATCCTTTATTATAAAATGTGACAGGGGGTATTGAATGTTTCTAAAAAAGTTGTGTGTTCTATCTGACTTTTAATCAGGACAAGGTGTCAAAACTGTCAACACCATGTCAATTACAACACAGCTGAACATTTTTTAAACTCTTATCAGATTATGAATAATACACATGTCACAAATTATTTCTAAATATTAAAATATAATTTCCATTATATATCATTGTCATTGGCAGAAGATATTTATTTCATCATATCATTTCCTTTCCATGGAGTTGGACCTGTTCTGGTCCAACTTTAGGCTTAGTCCAGAAGTCTTGACATTGGATATCCTCATCGTCTATTCCCAATTGGTTTGTAAGTCTTCAGGATTTTTGGTCATCTGTAGTTTGCCATTCTACTAACCTGTTCTAACCACTCAGTTTTGTAATTTTCTATTTTTTCTAACACCAGAGTAATTTTTAGTTTATATTTGAAGAAAAAAATTATATGCTCAGACTGGAGTTTGAACCCAAGACCTTTGGTTTTCCATACCCCAAAGATCCTGGGTTCAAACCCTAGTCTGAGCATATAATTTTTCTCTTCAAATATAATTTTACATTCAGTGAGAAGTGTTAAATTAATAATAAAAACATCAAATTTTAAGTTTATTTAGGTAAACTTTCTATCACTCACCTCATACACTTTTTCTTCTTAGATTAGTTTCAAAACCTTGTTTGGTTCCATCATCAGTATTTTCACAACTGTTGTTTTGTCGTCCTGAAAAGCGTCTCTTGCTCTCTCTATTGGTCGACTAAAAAAGTAATTTTTATATTTGAAGAGAAAAATTATATGATCAGACTGGGGTTTGAACCAGGACCTTGGCTCTCTAGGCCAATGTTCTATCACTGAGCTACCTGAGAACTCCAATCTAAATGCATATTTTTCTCTTATACACTGTTAATTCCCGATCACCGAATGCTATGAGCATTTGCTCGATCATTCAAATGGCAACTTCTTGTTTAAGAAGATATTTATTGGGAATTTTACACTACTTTATAAAGCCAGTAGGGCTTCTTTCGATGTTTGTATTATTAATTTAACACTTCTCACTGAAGGATAAATTAAATTTGAAGAGAAAAATTATACAATCAGACTGGGGTTTGAACCCAGGACCTTTGGCTTTCTAGGCCAATGTTCTGCCACTGAGCTACCTGAGAACTCATATCTAAATGTAAATTTTTTTGTTATACACTGTTAAATCCCGTTCGCTGAATGCTACAAGCATTTGCTCGATCATGCAAATGGCACCTTCTTGTTTAACCCTTTAGGTGCCATGAGCTGATTAGATCGGCTCTGATGCTTCTGTCCATTACCTGCCAGACAATATACTTAAACTACTTGCAAAGCCAATCACATCGGTGGATGCAATTTAAATCTCTGATACAAAAGATTTTGCCAGTGGCATGCAGAGGGTTAAGAAGACATTTATTTGGAATTTAAACACTACTTTATAAAGCCAGTAGGTCTTCTTTCGATGTTTGTATTATTAATTTAACACTTCTCACTGAAGAATAAATTATATTTGAAGAGAAAAATTATATGCTCAAACTGGAGTTTCAGCCCAGAATCTTTGGCTTTTTAGGCCAATGTTCTACCACTAGGCTACCTGAGAACTCCGATCTGAATGTAAATTTTTCTTTTATGCATTATTAATTCACAAGCACCGAATGCTACAAGGATTTGCCCGATCATGAAAATGGCAGCTTGTATATTAAGAAGACATTTATTGGGAATTTAAACACTTCTTTATAAACCCAGTAGGGCTTCTTTCAATGTTTTTACTATTAATTTAACACTTCTCACAAAAGGATAAATTATATTTGAACCCAGGACCTTTGGCTCTTTAGTTTGTTTGTTATTTCTGTAAGTTTTAATTAAACCTCATAGTTAATTTTTTCCTATAAGAGTTCAATGTTATTTCTGAATTAGATTTATACTCCAACCATTTGTATTCTGCTGTTTTTTTTTTGCATGTAGCTCATCTCTATTGCTCCTATTCTTAAGGCATCAGCTGCTTTGATAGTCCATGTTTCATTACCATATATTCTCATTTTTTAAATGTTGTTTCTGGTTTGAATACATTGTTTATTACTGCTGTTATTTTTATAAAGGTATCTGATTTGTTGCTGATATCTTTTTCTCCTTCATATGATATTAACCTTTCTAAATAGTTGAATGATGCTAATTCTATCTTATAGGATACATTGCTAATTTAAGGGTCAATTAAATTGTATAGTATACATTGCGACAAACCAAGTACGGTAGTTGCTAGACAATTTTTAATTCTATGTTTCAGGTAAACTCCCACTTCTAATAGTCGGATTTTGCTGATTTTTGGAGAATGCCTTCCTTGGTATATTTTAATAGCATATACTGAGTTTTGTTGTGAAATATAACAAATTGTGACTGCTAGAGCAATTTTTAAATTTTCATTTCAGATGAACTCGTATATCTAATGGTCTATTTTGTTGTTTAATGAACTCAAATTTACTTTTTTAATTATTTGCTATATACCAAGTTTGGTTCTGATAAAACAAAAATTTTGGCTGCTAGAACATTTCAAATACCTAGGAACAATAATCACATATAGGAATGAGATGCAGAAAGAAATTAAACATAGACTCAATTCTGGAAATGAGTGCTATTATGCATAACAGACACTCTTGACATCCCAACTCCTTTCAAAAAATGTTTAACTGAAAACTATTTATCTACCAATTATATTATATGGATGCAAAACATGGACTCTTATCTTAAGGGAGGAAAGGAGATTACGAGTATTTGAGAATAAAATTCTTGGGAACATTTTTGGACCAAAGAGAGATGAACAGACAGGTGAATGGAGAAAACTACTAACAGTGAACTACTTGGTCTTTATAGGAAGCCAGATATAATAAGAAAGTTAAGCCTTGTAGATTGCAGTGGGCAGGACATGTGGCACAAATGGGGAATGAAAGACACACATGGAAGCTACTTGTAGGAAAACCAGAGGAAAAACGCCCAGTTGGTAGACCAAGAATGAAGTGGGAGAATAATATTAACTATGATTTGAGGAAAGTAGATTATACAGAGAATGATTGGAAAACATTAGCTCAGGATAGGGATGTATGGAGAGCTTATGTCTGCGCGGCCATGAACCTATGGGTTTGATAGTGCCAGTGAGTTAGTTAGAACATTCCATCATCATCCTCTTATTGTGTCCTCCTCTCAGAAGGTTGATTCAGTTAGAACATTAACAGACATTTATATATGTATACTAGCTAATACCCGACATGCGCTGCTACACCTAAATAAATGAAAATTAATGTGCTTTTATATTTAGTTAAATAAGTAGAAGGAAAAATAATTATAAATTTATATTTTTTAGATACCCTGTGCTGATTACCCGGCGTTGCCTGGGAATATACTTATCCCAATCTTCTTGACATAAATGAGCTGAAATACGAAAATGTATGTGTTTTATGTTTAGTTAAATAAGTAGGAGGAAAAATTTATATCATAATTATTTTTAGATACTCCGTGCTGTTTACCCGGCGTTGTCCGGGAATCTACTCATCCCGATCTTGGCATAAATGAGCTGAAAGACAAAAATTAATGTACTTCTTATGATTAGCTGAATAAGTAAAATGAAAAATAATTATAAATGTATATCGTAATTATTTTAAGATTGCCCATGCTGATTACACAGTGTTGCCCGGGAATCTACTTATCTCGATCTTCTTGGCATAAATGAGCTAAAGGACAAAATTCATTATTGTGAGTTATCCATAAAGTGCTGCTATGCTTGCACAGGAATCTACGTACTTGTCTCGATCTTCTTGTCATCAATAAAAGACAAAAATGGTTTTTGTGAGTTATCCATAAGAGATAAACATATGCTGTCGTGGACTTTTTGTAGAGCTTTTTGAGATATTCAATTCTGTGTACATTAATTTTGTGTATTTGTTATGGTTTAGGCAGCGTAAGCCATTTAAGCGTCCAAAGAACTACTTTTTTTCACATTTTCCACTACATAGGGCGATTTTAAAGGGTGTAGAAATTGAGTATCACAACTCTCTTATAGCCTATGTTCATCCTAGGAATCTCCTAAACATTTTGCAAAAAGCCCCATCACAATCGGATCAATGGTATGGCCATGCATAAAGTACAAACAAACAAACAAACATTCATTTTTATATATTAGATAAATTTTGGTCATGGTCACTTTTGGTGTCTACTAGATAGGATCAGAGAACATATGTAAACATTTTTCAAACATTTTTCATGAGAACAACCTCATTAGCTTCGTACCTTCGGAATTTGCTAAATTAATTTTAGCTTTAAAAAACACAAAATGGTAATTTTGAGTAAAATAGGAATTTCTAGGTATAGTTAAACTCTCCTAGAGGTTCAACTTACGCAATTTGTAAGGAAGATCACGTTACATATTCTTGTATTGTGTAAAGAGAGGAGTATAGGATGAGCATATGTTTATATAATATTTAAAGGAAGTAACATTATGAGGTTTATTTTAATTATTATTACTTACTTACTTACTCACTGGCACTATCGAACCTGTAGGTTCATGGCCGCACGGACATAAGCTCTCCATACATCCCTATCCTGAGCTAATGCTTTCCAATCATTCCCTGTATAATCTACTTCCCTCAAATCATAGTTAATGTTGTTCTCCCACCTCATTCTTGGTCTACCAACTGGGCGTTTTCCTTCTGGCTTTCCTACAAGAAGTTTCCATGCACGTCTTTCATTCCCCATACGTGCAACATGTCCTGCCCATCGCAGTCTACGGGACTTAACTGTTCTTATTATATCTGGCTTCCTATAAGACCATGTAGTTCATTGTTATGTAGTCTTCTCCATTCACCTGTCTGTCCAAAAATTTTCCTAAGAACTTTATTCTCAAATACTCGTAATCTCCTTTCCTCCCTTAAAGTAAGAGTCCATGTTTCGCACCCATATAATATAACTGGTAGAATAATAGTTTTATATATTTTCAGCTTAACCTTTGGCATGGGTTCCCTGAAGTAGTCCCCACCCGGAGAACCGTATGGGGGACTATTTGACCTCCGGAAAATTTTACCCCAGTAGAACCCATGTCCGCATTTCTTGACGGTTGTATTTTTACGGTGAAAGATCGTCACTCTTTCGACCAAGGTACTTATTTCGTCTGGCTTATCACCTTCGACCAGTCCGGCATGGGTAACCCTATCGGCAGCAATGCTACCGCCGGCATAGCTCTCAGGATCATTTAAGCACACAAGCCACTCCACCACGACAAGGTAAAAATACCATGGAGGGATTTTAATTATTATTAGTTAGGTTATTTTGACTCACCTAATCATCATCTTCGTCATCAGCATCAAGGAATAGACCTTAAGTTCTGTTTCGATCTCATGTTAGAATTTGTCTGTCCATATTTTACTGGGTCTTACTACATTTCTTCTTCCTAGTGGTTTGTAATGAAGAATCTGTTTTGGAATTCTATTGTTATCCATTCTATTGATGTGGTTCATTCATTCATCTCTGTATTGTGCAGTTCTATCTAATATTGTATATTTTCATTTTTTTAAATGTCTTTCTTTGTTGTTTTCTTTCGTTTACACTGTTCTTCCTTTTTGTTTAACTTAGTTAACCTTTTTTATCTTATTCACACATACAAACACAAGACAGAACATACACGCAGACCCAAGATGGAGATTTAAAATCCCCTACCCCGCCGGGAATTGAACCCGGATCACCGTAGTGGAAGGTAGGGACTCTACCGACTATGCCATGGCTACGGACATTTTTGATCTGTTGTTCTATAGCCAGCCACACTCCTCAGAAACCTCATTTCTGACGTTTCTATTCTTCATTCCTGGTTTTTGGTTAAGACCCAATATTCCGAACCATATAGTAGTGTTGGAACCGATCTCATATTTGCAATTTTCTTGCAGACTGCAGTTTTTTGTAGGTTGATTTCTGCTCTCTCTGTTGGCTGACCAATGAACTTCCAAATCAACTTTTTTTTTTCTTGGGACTTTCAAAATTCATTGTTTTCTCTTTATTCTTGTAAATAAATCAACATAATGATCTCCAAATTCAACAGTTAGAAAGTATTGACAATGACAGTAAGTAACTAACGTCTGGCTCTATCAAACCTGTAGATTCATGGCTGCACGGACATAAGCTCTTCATACATCCCTATCCTGAGCTAATGTTTTCCAATCATCCCACGTGTAATCTAGTTCCCTCAAACCATGGATAATGTTATTCTCCCACCTCATTCTTGGTCTACCTACTGGGCGTTTTCCCTCTGGTTTACCTACCAGAAGCTTCATGTACGTCTTGCATCCACCATATGTGCCACATGTCCTGCCCATTGCAGCCTACGAGACTTAATTGCTCTTATTATATCTGGCTTCCTATACAAATCATATAGCTCACTATTATGTAGTTTTCTCCATATTACGCGGGGGGTCTAGTTAAGCCCCGCCGTAAAGATAGCGTTAAGTTCACTATTGTTTAAGTGGTCTTTGGCCCGAGGGGTTGGCCTTGGTTTTGGAGGATGAGTTCTACATTTAAACATGTTAAAAACACAGTAAACGAAAAAATAACATTATTTATTAAAATAAAACCAAACATAAAGAAATATTAGATCAACAACATATAAAACAATTTATTTAAATCAGCTGAAATCGCCTCATTGTTAAACGTCAAAATGCTAAAGTGTTAAAATTCAGAGAGAGAAAACAAACATTTTAAAATATTCAACTTTGTTCGTTATTCTAAGTTCTTTGGACCATTTGGTCCCTTAATTAAATTCTATGTCTGAAAATGACCATTAAGAATGATAAAAAAAGATTCATATTACCAATGTAGCTGCCTCCCCTGCTGGGGGGACCGCATTCGGTCCCGCCGCTGTTCTCCCTTCGTTAAAAAAATCGCGAATATTTATATGATAAATTTTAAGTTTCTAATCGGGGAAATTTGGGTTGGGAAGTTTATGATCTAGTTCGAAACCTTCATCTATGTCAAATTGGAAAGCTTTGTTCTACTTTCACTTCTGTACTCAGTTATTACTTATCTAATGTGGTCATCTTTCTTGACCAAATAATTCTGGAATCTTTTGACATGGTTTTGATCCAGGATATAGAGATATGCCTTTTTACTAGCGTTTTTTATATTATATGCGTATGAACTAATATGTTTTTCAGTGGATCATTATTCCTTATTTCCTGATATAATACACATGTATATGTGTCTATCCTTTATCGGCTTTTTATAGTATTTTCTTATTATGGCAGTTAGGCTCTAGTGTTGGCATAACACTCCATTCACCTGTCTATTCATATTAACAATGACACTAGAGTGTAGAAACTTGCAGTCTGCAAGAAACTCACAAATATGAGGTGAGTCAAAATAATCTAATTCATAATAATTAATATGTTTATCTATTTGCAAAGTAAAAAGTGTATTGTATGAGAGATATGATGAAGAGAGGGGAGAAGGTGAAACCTAGTGGCAGCACATAGCCTACTCGTGTCGAAAAGCACCAAGGGAACCACCAGGCTTAAAATCCCCATCTGATGGATGAATCACTATCAACAGTACCACATGCCTTCTTAACAAATGTACTGTGGAGGGATTTGTAATTTAATGCAGGAATCTGGTGCACAATCTAGTGATTAAAAATTGTTCACCACCACCTCTCTTGGTCCCAAGATTTAAAATTTTACAAATAAATGACTTTAATTTAATTTATTTTACAATTGAAATTTTGAACTCCACCAGATATTGAACCCGGGCCCACTAGTCGGAAAGCAGGTGTGTTACCTGAGCCAGGATGGTGGACACATATTATATCATTATTCCTTCAAAAAAGAAACAAAAAACAGGCATAAAACCTAAAACGAGATCTAATAATAACTAATGTATATGTCAGTATTCTGTTTAAAGTGAAACTTCTTTCTGATCTGTAATGGCATCCCCCTCAAAAAAATAAAATCATTAGATTGCGCCTCATGCAATTCACCGGTGCTTTTCATTATATATATGAATAAATTAATAAACAAATGGAGGAAAACACAACGAGGATATATATACCCATCAATAGGAACCTCAAACTCGATGCTATTCTTTTTTGCAGACAATTTAGCTCTTCTGGCTCTTTCCAAAAATGATTTGCAATGATTAATTTACTTTTATAATATTCATGATGTGTTCCGTTGAGGTATTATTCAAAATTAATATATAATTATGGAAATTCACCTGAAAGGTACGTCTCCTCAACTTAATTAATCATTTAACTGTAGCGCTTTCTGGACTTGTCCCTTCACCGGCAGGATTCAAAACTGGTGTTTCACTGAAGATCTGGTAGAGGGGGTTGCATGTACAACAACAGCCTGATAAACGAAAACGAACCCAATACATGCAACCCCCTCTACCAGATCTTCATTGAAACACCAGTTTTGAATCCTGCCGATGATGGGACAAGTCCCGAAAGCGCTACAGTTAAAATATTAATTAAGTTGAGGAGACGGACCTTTCAGGTGAATATTCCATAATTATATATTAATAATGATTAATTTATAATTTACAAAAAATAGGTGCCAAATTTAATATGGGAATATCAATTAACAAAACTAAAATTATGGCATTTCATGGGAAGGACCCCATACAAAGTAAAATCTGTCTCCAGAATAAAATTTTAGAGAGATCTAATCAATTTAAATATCTTGGATATTATCTCTCTATCTGGGATGAAAAGGATATCCCAGAAAAAATTACTAGTTATAATAAAAGTTTTGGAATTATTAATCAAGTTATGAAACCATCCCTTGTACAAAAAAACACCAGATTATGTTTATATAACACTTTGGCTAGATCAGTGTTGACCTATGGTAGTGAAACATGGACACTAAAAAGACAACATGAAAGCAGAATAACGGCTTGTGAAATGAGATTCATGCGCAGAACAGCAGGTTACATCAGATGGGATCGGAAAAGGAACACCGATATCTTAAAAGAATTGAAGACTACGCCAATTTTGGAATATATTAAACAGTACCAACTAATGATGTTTTTATTATTGATTTAACATTTCTCAATGAAAAATAAATTATATTTGAAGAGAAAAATTTTCGCCTACACCGAGACTCGAACCCAGGACCTTTGGCTTGCTGGGCCAAATGCTCTACCAACTGAGCTACCAAGGCGAGTTACCATATATAGATGCAAATTTTTCTCTTATATACGTTGTAATTCATTCTTGCCAAATGCTTTTGAAACCATTTGCAAAGATAGAAGCAATGGTTTCAAAAGCATTTGGCGAGAGGGAATTACAACATATATAAGAGAAAAATTTGCGTCTATATCATAACTCGCCTCAGTAACTCAGTTGGTAGAGCATTTGGCCCGGCAAGCCAAAGGTCTCGGTCTAGGCGAAAATTTTTCTCTTCAAATATAGTACCAACTAAATTGGAAACATCATCTTGAAAGAATGAGTTCAAATCGGATCCCCAAAGCTGTTTATAATTATATACCAAGAGGACAAAGATCACTGGGCCATCCTATGAAACGCTGGAGGGAAAATTTTCTATAGGATCATAATAGGCCTTGGCCTAATACTTGGAAGGAAGAAGAAGAAGAAGCAATGTAAATGTGCATTGGAAAAATACCACTTTCAAGGAAATTAAACATTTCTGAACCTAATGCATCCTTCAGATCTTAGAAATTTATCTCCAAAATTTGTATTCATCTTCTTGTTATACAAAAAAATCTGGGAATACCTTGGACCCTCTAATATAATTATGCCTGATAACTTGACCTCAGATTTTTTTAAATGCATCTTTAGTTCCCTTGAGGGTAGATAAAAAAATTGTACTATCTCATTACTTTTTTTATACCACTAGAGTATGCCAAATCAGAAAGCATTGGTTACTTAAAAAAAGAGGCAAAACAAGAAATGGTTTGATGAGGAATGTGCCAACATTGTAAAGAAAAGAAAGCAAGCAAAAATTAAATGGTTACATGAGCCAAATGAGCTAAATTTGGAGTAATTGGGTAGTGTTAGATGGAAAACCAAGAGGTTACTAAAGAGTAAAAACAGGGAATATCTGAGAGAGAAGATTAATGATCTTGAAATGAATGCAACAAATAAGAACATTAGAGAATTATATCTGGGAATTAGGATAGAGAAGAAAGGGTTTCAGGCTAGAACAAACATAATTAGAAATGAAAATGGGAATAGGATTACAGATCCAAGAGTATATTAAATAGATGGAAAAGTTATTTAATCAATTATTAAATGCACATACAGAACAGGATATTGCAGAGGATAATTTACAGACAGCAGAAATGCTAATCGTAGAACCAAGTGCATTAGAGGTTAAAATGGCAATAGAAAAATTGAAGTTGTATAAAATCATATTTAACTATGAATTATATAAAGCATCAGGTTGAGATGAGATCCCAGCAGAACTGATAAAATCGGGGGGGGGGAGAAAAATTGATAGACAAGATATGCCAGTTGCTTAATATGATTTGGCAGATGAATGGAAAGAATCAATTATCATACCAATTTATAAGAAAGGAGATAAAACAGATTGCAACAACTATAGGGGCATCTCATTACTTTCACTGTGAAAATTAATTTTGTTGTACAATCTTTTAAGCTTTCTTTTTAATTTATTCTAGTACTAATTTTATAATTTTGTATCTATGCTATGTATGTAAATCCCACACCATAGCCAAGTGGTTAAGTCAAGATGTCTTGGCAAGAGGGAAGAAATTTTCTCATGGAAATTCAGCCAGTATGGAACAGTGCCCACGCAGCATTGTGAGGCATTTCAATAGCTATAATAATAGCAGCTCCAGGTTGATGAAACCAGCTAATACTATTGAGGGACCCGACATGCTGACCACATGTCACCACTACACTCTATGATGGTCATCTACCTCTGTGATTAACACACGTGGATGTGAGGCCAGCATCTGGCTGGTAGTAAAGGACCTTCTAGGCCTACAGTGCCATGGAGTTTATGTACACAAATAAAACCTTATTTTTTAAATCCCTAAACTTCCAAGGTTCATTAATGGATTAGAATAAAAATCTGCCATGTGCCATAAAAGTAAAGTAAAAGAAATTATCGTGACGGAGCGCCCTTGTATTCAAGGTAATAAAATCTAAAAACAAACCTCTCATTTATGTGAGATGTCAGTGTGTTAAGATATGCAAAACTGCCTGTCATTGGCTCCAATATCATAGTCATATGCCTAACACCTACATTAATTGTTCTATTTTAGTTATATTCAGTTGAAGATGTCAGATTTATTAATACATATTTATTAATAAAATTAAAATGAGTCCTACAATATTTCACCTCATACACTCTGTGTTCTTCACAGCATAGCACCGTGTTTCAGGAACAGCTGTCCCTAACTTCAGCCATCTTTTTGACTACCGGTACTGAATTTTCGCCTTCACCATCATCTTCTAAACTACCATCTAGTGTTGATTTGATGAACTTTGAGATCAAATCTTGCTTGCCAGGAATTAAAAATTTCATGGATCTAAATTTGTTCTATTGAATGTATGTATAAGGATCATTTCATAAGTCATAGCAACTATTTTTTATCAGTCAATGAAGCTGCAGGGAACAAAAATCAGCTATACAATTGAAAGTCACTGGAATGTTCTTCGCAATGCTGGTACTACATTGGGATCTGGGTACAAGGGGCTATGGGTAACGGATCTTGAAAGATGCGTAAATAGAAATCATTGTTTTATTCATATTACATATCCACAAAAAGTAATACTCTTATTATTCCGAGCTAAGCAACCTTAAAATAATCCCCCAAGGCTTCCACACATCTTTTCCAATGAGGAAGGCACTGAATACCATCAGCCGTGTGTGATGGGTCTATGTGTGTCACCTCTCCTCGATATGCTGTTAAGATGTCCTGCCTGTTTTCAAACCGGGTTAGGAAAGATGTGTGGAAGCCTTGGGGGATTATTTTGAAGGTTACTAGCTCTGAATAATAAGAGTATTACTTTATTGTGGATATGTAATATGAATAAAACAATGATCTCTATTTATGCATCTTTCAATGTCCCTTACCCATAGCCCTTTTTACCCGGATCCCAATTTAGTACTAGAATTGTGAAGAACATTCCAGCAACTTCCAATTGTATATACTGATTTTTGTTTCCTGCAGATTTATTGACTGATAAAAAATAGTTGCCATGACTTATGAAATGACCCTTGTATATCTTTTTCTCAAACTGTTAATTCCAAGGGCTTTGCCAAATGTTTCAAAAGCTTAGTTTCTATTTCAATTGTATGATTCTCTAGCAAACTATGAGCTGCAATTGAATAGTTTCCCTGAAAACAGATCTAACCCATAAACTGCTACTCCTGACTTGACTCTTTCCGCCATTTTGTTACATATAGATCACTATTTACTTGAATGCCAACTTTTAAAGATAAATAAAACAGGTCTGGAAGAGAGTAGGGATAGTTTTATATGCACCATGCCTTGATATTCTCTGGATAGATCACTAATCCATTGAAAACTCCACTTTTGAATTTTTGTGGGTTAGATCTCTTCTTTGGGGCAACTATTCAATTGATGATTTCTCAATTTTACCATTTTTAACATTTCTAAAATGCTTTTTTGTGTGAGTTTCCAAAATCCTTTTTGTTTTTCCTATATATATATATATATATATATATATATACTTTATTGCAGTCTTTATAATTAATTAAAATCAGCAATTGCAGTTTTCATTTGCTAGAGAATCATCTTCTTCTTGTTGTAAGCCCATGTTTCCCTTAACAGAGATTTAGGTGTTCTCCCCTTACAGGGAAGAATTTGAACCATACTAATTTAGTTACACTTGTTTTCGTATAGATGTCATTTGAGAGGTCAGCATTCCGCCTCATACTGACATCTAGGAAACCAAGGTAGTACTAGGACAGGAAAATTCGGTAAATTTTGCTTAGAGGCTTTTTCATTCAGGCTTAAGGATCTTTTACGAGCCTGAAAATCTTCAGACTCGGGACCCACGGCTTAAAGTCCCTCCCGGAGGACTTGCCCCTTGGATTTTTCCATCCTAAAAAAATCCATCGGCCCCGGCTGGGTTTGAACCCGCGTCCCTGGAGACCAGAGGCAAGGAGCATAACCACTAGTCCACCGCGGCCAATCTAGAGAATCATAAAATTGAAAAAGAAACTATACTTTTGAAACATTTGGCAAAGTCCTTGGAATTAACAGTTTGGGAAAAGATATACATTCAGAAAATTAAATTTAGATCCATGAATTTTTTAATTCCCTGCGAGCAAGATTTAATCATAAAGTTCATCAAATTGACATTAGAAGCAGTTTAGAAGATGATGATGATGATGAAGGCAAAATTCAACAGTAGAAACGATGGTTGAAGATAAGAATGACTTCCTGAAACCACGGTCCAGAGCTGTGACGAACACCGAGTGCATGAGGTGAGATGATGTACAACTTATTTTAATTTTATTCATTTGAAAGCCTCATAATGTTAATTCTTTTATAAAATAGACATTTATATTGCAAGAATTGAAAGTGAGGTTGTATGGATTAAGTAAAAAAATGTCGCAATAAGGAAATCACAATAAAAATTAAAATACAGTTGGTGCATTGTTCATACAACTTTGATTTGAGCCCTTGAGTATTAAAATGGGTCATGTCCACTTTTGGTGCATTTACCCGTACAAGTGACCACATCTAATGATAGCTCAAGAGTATGTGTTTATAATTGTGTTTTTCTAATGTTACCAAGTGTCTATTGAAATAAATGAAATATTTGTTCTAAGAATATACCATTTGTAATATATGATTTAAACCAGTATACTGATGCAAATTTCAGTTTTCTCAAAATATGACTTAATGCTCATAGTCCATTTTAATCCTCAAGGGCTCATTTATAACTTACCATATACAAAAAATTAACTTTTTTTTTGGATTTTTTTCCTCCATTTTATAATCTTTATATGGGAAACTAATAATTTTCCAAATCACCAATTATAATCGGTACAACTATGAAGAAAATTATGATAAAAGCATGAGCTGTATCAATATGTGTCCAATGCTGCCACGTTGTCTTTTATGACATTTCTGGCTTTCTGCCCTAGCATTTGGCAGAATTGTAATCAATTTCTTAGGTTGATATGATGGGTGATAAATGATAATGAAGCGTCAAGAGAATTCTTAATCTAAACTTAACCTAAATTCCAGACTGTGAGCAACCTTTAAGAAAAAATTCCTATGGTTTGACTGAGAATCGAACCTAGGACCTCATAAACTGTAGTCAGAAATGCTGACCATTAGCCCATAAGGCTGGTCTGTAATAAAAAACTAATGCTTATAGTCACTTTGCACATTAAATATACTATGGCCATTTAAATAAAAATGTTAGCTTAGATAGAATCCTGCTACAAATTGAAATTCCTAGAAAGTTAGTTAGACTTATTAGAATGTTCATGAATGAATGAGTCATTTTTTTATATCTTACCTCATAGTTTATGTTTTCTTAAACATGGGAATGGCAGTTTTCAAGAGAAAATATCCCTCCCATTTTCAACCGACATTATGACTACCAGATTTTCGCTGGAATCTCCATCTATACGTTGCCATCTGGTGTTGATTTGATGAACTTCGAGATCAGGTCCCGTTCATCAGGAATTTCGAAATTCATGAATCTAAATTTATTCTTCTGAACATATATCTTCTCCCAAACTGTAAATTCTAAAGATTTTTCCAAATGTTTTAGAAGTTTGGCCTCTTTTTCAATTTTATTACTGTCCAACAAACTACGTGCTGCAATAGCTGATTTTTCAAATTCACCATTTTTAATATTTCTAAAGTGTTCTTTTGTGTGACTGTCCAAATTCCTTTTTGTTTTTCCTATGTATACTTTATTGCAGTCTCTACAACTAATTTGATAAATTCCAGATTTTTTTCTATCTGGGGTGTTCAATTTCTTATTGGTTATTAATGGCAACATTATAGATGGAGATTCCAACGAAAATCTGGTAGTCATAATGTCGGTTGAAAATGGGAGGGATGTTTTCTCTTGAAAACTGCAGTTCACATGTTTAAGAAAACACAAACTATGAGGTAAGACATGTTGTTGTTGTCTAATGTGCTGCATCTAACACTGAAGTCAGTCTTGCTCTCGAATACTTTGAGGTCTTAGAATCTTCATATTTAACAGCAATACTGTTGTTCAGATGACCTTCGTCCATTTCTTCATCTGGGTGATTGCATAAAATGCATTTCGGTGAAGGCAAAATATTGATTTTGTGAAATTGTTTTGCCAGGCAGTCATGGTCCGTTGTCATCCTAAAATGTGCTACTTCTGTTTTTCTTGGTATGTTCGGTATATCAGTATGTTTTATTAGGCATTCCCATTTTTTGTTACTGGCCACAGTTTGAAGTCTATTGTCATTCGTAATTTTGGATTTTAGCTTTATGTAGCGTTTCACTGAGGAGTAAGGTGTTGGTTTAGATCTAGGCATTTGTTCAATGCGAGATCCTTTTTTGGCGAGGAGATCGGCTGTTTCATTTCCGGCAATCCCACAGTGGGAGGATAGCCATTGGAGGACAACTTCTTTACCACAATTTTGCAGGTCAGTAATAATGTCACAGCATTCTTTGCAATCAAAACTTTTTGGCCAGTAAATTGCCTGTATAGCTGCTTTGGAGTCAGAGAGGAGCATTAATTTGGAAAACATGGTTTTTTAGTTTTAACAGGTTTTGAAGAGAGGTTTTTATGGCATGGATTTCACCATCAAAATTTGTTGTTCTTCATCCAGCATGACAGTAAAATGAAAAAAGGGAGCATGTTCTTCCTGCTCCGGCACCAGTTCCAACATCTGTGAGCGAGCCATCAGTGTAGACGTGCAGTCAGTCTTCTATAGGATATCTGGTGTAGATAATTTCCAGGGTTATTGACTTCAAGTAATCGGCATTGTGTTCAGATTTTTTTGTGATGTTTGCATTTATGTCTAAGACACAGGGGGTTTATTATTGGTAAGAAGTTTTCTCTATTTGTCGGAATTTCAAATTGTTTCTCTAGTTCTTTGACTTTCTCAAGGAAAGTGACTTGGGTGTTCAGTCTTCTTTCTTCTACTTGTTTGTTTCTCCATGTGTCTTTTGAATATCTAATTTTTCATACTGTAAAAGTGCTTTGTCTTGAAGAGTTAAGGTGATGGGGTGGTTCTGGGTTCATGGATTCTATTGGGGTGGATTTCACGCCGCCTGTTATTATCCTCATAGCATAATTTTGTATTATTTCCGATGAGGTAAGACACAAAAAATTACTCATACATTCACGAATTAAGAACCTCATAATGTTATTCACCATATTTAACTATGAATTATTAGAATGTGTCAAAATGGCACAAGGAGTGTAGGATGCAGGTAGGTAAAGATTTTCAGATACTGGTTGAGTGGAAGAGAGGGCCTTATGGCCTTAACTCTGCCAGAATAAATAAAGTATTATTATTATTATTATTATTAAATAAACAATGGTTAAAGTAAGGAAATGCACTATCTCCTCTGCTATGCAATTTTGTACTAGAGCATGTTATAAAATCTTTAGAGAATAAAGAGGACATGCAACTCAAAGTATGATGTTGCTATATGCTGTTAAATTGAGTGCAGTGATATAGTGGTAATGTTTCCTGCCTCTAGTCCTAATGATCACAGGTTCAAAAATAGCTGGGATCGATTGATATTTTTAGGATGCAAAAATCCAAGGGACAAGTCCTCCAAGAAAGACTAAGCCGTATCAAGAGTCAGAAGATTTTTGAGTTCATAAAAGAATCTCAAGCCTGAATAAAAAGGCTTCTGAGCAAAATTTAGTCTATCTTCCTCCATACTTTTCCTACTAGATATCCCCTTGAGGCATTGTACTTACCACATGTCACTCGCTGACATTTTTAGGGAAATAAGTGTAACTACCAGTAAATTACCATATTGGCCCAAATATAAGCCGTGCTTATTTTTTCAAATTTTATAGATGAAAATTAAAGATGCAATGTTAATATTATTCGTTTTTAAATACCTTAATGATGGACAAATTATATTTGAAAAGAAAAATATATGCCTAGACTGGGGTTTGAACCCAGGACCTTTGACTTTCTATGTCAATGCTCTTCCATCTGAGCCACCTAGGCCTCCAATCTAAACGCGTATATGTGTAAGAGAAAAATATGCATTTAGATTGGAGGCACAGGTGGCTCAGATGGAAGAGCATTGACATAGAAAGTCAAAGGTCCTGGGTTCAAACCCCAGTCTAGGTGCATATTTTTCTTTTCAAATATAATTAAAGATGCAGTTTATTTGCACAGCCAATATATTTTCACATGTGATAAAAACTTGAAATGTAGTGCACATTGCTAATTTTCTAATTTTGAAATGAGCAACAATGCCACATGCTCATGTTTGGAATTGCCAGCAGTCATATGATATATAATGCAACAATGTATTAGTATTTGTATTATGGTAATTGTGCTCTTTTGTGTGATAGGACAGATTAAACAGATATAGTAGTATGTATCTGCCACAGTAAATTTATTCTTCAGCAATGAGTGAAAACGTTGAAAGAAAAGCTTTGACAAGTTTGGGAATATTTGTGCAGTTATGATTCTAGTTTCAAACTTGCAGTTTTTTTCTCTCCTTTCCCCCCTAAATTAAGGGTGTAGCTTATACTAGGGTACGGCTTATATTCAAGCCAATTTGGTAGTCTCATTAAGAAACTTCCCACTAGGGAGTACCCAAGTGGCTCATTACACCATTCGAGACACAGTAAAAATGCTCACATTTCTTTCAATTTATAAAGAGTTGAAGGTCTGGGACTCAATTCCTGGTTCTGGTGATAATTTTTCTTATCAAAAAATAAATTTGTCCAGGACTGGAACATGTTAAATTAAATATAACATCAAAAAGGATAAATCAATCAATATGCTGATGATGTAGTATTATTAAGCTATAGTGAGAAAATACTTAAAGCCAACACAAACAATCTTTAAGTAACTAAAAACTGAGGCTGGAAAAAATAATAATATTAAATATATGATCACATGTAGAAATACATCACTAGATGGAAATGGACCCTTCAACAAATGAAGAGAAATTTTGAAGAATTGGCAGGATTCACATAACTGCAAGGTGCAGAAAGAAATTAAAAAAGGCTCAATTCTGAAAACACATGCTATTACCCATTACAGAGACGCTTGTCATCCCAAATCTCTGTCTAAAAAAATTAATTAAAAAATATATAAAATAGCGATTGATTCAGTTATACTATATTGATGTTTAACAATTCCTTTCAAGAGAGGAAATAAAATATTATGAGTATTTAACTTAGAAATAGAGTATTTAACTTAATCAGACACAGGCAGGGAATGGAGAAAACTTAATAAAAATGAACTGTTTATTTTTATGGGAAATAAAAAGCAATAAAAACTCTTGTCAGAACTGTGAGTTCCATAGGATTTTCTAAATACTTTAATAATTTAGTTTCCTTACTAATCATGTGATTCTGTATCAAACTATGAGCTGCAATCACAATTTCATCACTTATAATATTTCTAAACTGTTCTTTAGTATAAGTACCCAAATTTCTTTTGGTTTTCCCATATATTTTTTATTGCAGTCATTTTAACTAATTTGGTAATAACCAGATTTTTTACTATTATTGGTTTTATTTTTCTTATTTGTTTTTAGAAAGTTGCCCAGACTGAATTTGTTTATGGGTGCTAATATAATATTGAACTTAATAAATGTTTTAAATTTAAATTTTACTGAAGAGTTTGACAGAGTTTTGACTGAAGATGGACGAGACGTCATCTGAAATCATGGTTTTGTGAAAAGCACAAAATTTATGAGGTGAGTTTTCAAAAAAATTTTCTCCGATGAATTTTAAATGATTATTACCTCATAATTTTTACTTCCCAACATTAATTTCAATTTAATGAATATTTCCTGAAATGTTTTGTTTGTTTCAGTATAGTAAATAAATTTCTTGAAATCCTATTAATAAATAATTTGAGTCTGCCATCATATTTTCTATTATTTGTAGGGTGGAATATTCTTTCAATCTATTCACGTAGACTTTCACAGCTGGAGTTGAAGATTTTCAGGCTATAGGCCATGGTCATGAGGCTTGTAGTTCCCCGACATTTCGCCAGATACTGCGTCTGGCTTCCTCAAGGGTTTTCTTGAGACTGGCAATTCTGTCCACTGTCTGTCTTATTTATATAACTTACGAATGTATAAATAAGACAGACAGTGGACAGAATTGCCAGTCTCAAGACAACCCTTGAGGATGCCAGACACAGTCTCTGGCAAAATGTCAGGGAACTACAAGCCTCACGACCACAGCCTACAGCCCGAAAATCTTCTTCAAGATTCTTTCAATTGTTTTTGTTTCTTAATTTATTTAACTTATTTATTATTATCTTCTTAGCAAAACTATTTAGTCTGATTATGTATCAAATGTGATTGTATTCTTTCTTAAAATTATCTTTATTTAATAGGATGTTTGTTATTCCATAGTCTATAATAATTGTTAAATATTGCATGTTTATGTGCTATATGAATGACACCTGAAGATTTTAAGTAATTTTCTCTGTGTGTTTTCTTTTAATTCCTGGTTCAAATATATAATATTGATAATTTGCCTCATAGTGTTACTTCCCTTTAGAATTTTTATTTAAAAATCCATGGCATCATTTTATTTATTAATCATTTGTTAGATTAGATTTGGTGAGATACAGACAACTAAAATGGTATGGTCATATACATAGAATGCCAGAGACAAGATTACCCAGACAAGCTTTTGGAATGGATTCCACCTGGGAAAGGAAAGAGAGGTCGATCTAGGTATAATGGATGGATGATGTAAGAAGAGGTATGAGGGAGCTAGGTCTGGAAGAATTGGAATGGGAAAATAGAGAAGAATGGAGAAAGAAGATAAGAATTTAAAAGTTTTGGACACAGGAAGATGTTTTATTACATTGTAAACCTGTTTATAAATACATTTGTTAGATTAAATGGGAAAGCACTAAAGCTAATTTATTTTATTCGTGAATTCTATTTTCTCTTTATAGATAGCCTCATAGTCTTATAGTCAGAGCTCTGACTACAGTTTGTGAAGTTCTGAGTTTGATTCCTATCTAACCACTGGAATTTTTCCTTAAAGGGAATTATTCTTGTGGTCACCCATGGTCTTGATTCAAACTTAAGTTTAGGTATAAAGATTTTCCTGGTGCTTCATTATCATTTATCATCCATCATATTATTGGGGTAATGTAACTCCATCTTCCAGGTGCCCCAACTTCAGAAGTAGTTTACAATTCTACCAATGCCAGGAGAAAATGCCAGAACTGTCTTAAGACAATCTGGCAGCACTAACTACAACTAACTAACTGGATTATCGAACCTGTAGGTTCATGGCCACACAGACATAAGCTCTTCATACATTCCTATCCTAAGCTATGTTTTCCAATTATTCCCTGTATAATCTACTTTCCTCAAATCATGGTTAATGTTATTCTCCCACCTCATTCTTGATCAACAGGGAATTTTCCCTCTCGTTTTCCTACAAGAAGTTTCCATGCCCCTCTTTCATTCCCCATTCATGCCACATGTCCTGCCCATCTCAGTCTATAAGTCTTAATTGTTCTTATTATATCTGGTTTCCTATAAATATCATGTAGCCTTCTCCATTTGCCTTTCTGTTCATCTCTCTTTGGTCCAAAACTTTCCTAATAACTTTATTGTCAAATACTCAATCTTTTCCCCCTCCCTTTAAGTAACAGTCCTTGATTTACATCCATATAATATAATTCTGGGAGAATAATATTGTGGCACTGGACAGAAAAATCGTTTTTAAAATGTTCTCAATCTTTTTGTAATCAGGTCCCAATTTTTTCTTGAAATTAACATAGGGATAATGGGATAAATCTGACCCAATTTAAAATTTGAATATAATTTATGTAAAATTGAATGATTTTGAAAAATTCTGATCTATATGCTTTTTAAAGGTGATAATTTTAATCAGTGATAAAGTTTGACATAAAAACTGATTATTTCCAAGCAGGTTAAATTAAGCATATTTCAACAGGCACATCCTTTCACACATACTTCTGAACTAGATAACATCTTTACTTGCATCTAAAGTGCAAGTTACTGATATTCTTCAATGGTGACTACATAAAATTGATTTGACATCCATTTTCACATGTAAAACGCAATCAATGCTGGTTTTACTCATTCATTTATCTGAAGTGGAAAGCACTTGAATACTTTAATCAAGAGAACTATATTAATTCAATTATTATCAGATTTTTTAATGGATCCAATATCCTGATAATCTATGTGTTATATTACATTTGATAACCTGTTAATCATCCCATGAGGGCTTACAATCAAATAAATTAGATTTACACTCAGTTATCTACAAGGTGTACACTAGGAAGGCAGTATGACTAAGGAAGAAATTCAAGAGGAAGAAAAAGATGAAGGTGGAATGGCTGTTAAAGAAATTCAACAGGAACAAAATCCTGAAGATGGAATGGCTATGAAAGAAATTCAACAGGATGAAAAAGTTGAAAGTGGAATGACTACAAAAGAAATTCAACAGGCAGAAAAAATTGAATTGAAACTTTATCCCAGAAGATGGTTTATGTTATTTATATTTTGTCTGCTTTGAGATTGGAAGTAGTATACATTGGATACAATACTCCATTATTGCGAATCTCATCACAAAATACTACAATGTCTCAGATTCTGCAGTGGATTGGACGTCAATGATCTTCATGATCTTCTATATTCCACTAGTTTATCCAGCATCTTATTTTATCGAAAATGGTAAGATATTAACTTCTTTAACCTATTCAGTCATTTTAGTATCCTATAAGAATGGTTCAAAGCACAAATAAACCCAAATCCAAAAACAGTGTTAAGATAAGTATTATTAAAATAAAAAAGTAAAGTGATCCCACAACAGGCCCGGAGGCCCTTGGGATAATAGGAGGTTAGGGCTCCCACTTTTTCTAGAAAATCGGCACTTTATGTCAGCGGGTTGTCAGCCCTGCGTGACGGCCACCTTTACCCCCAGAACAAGCGTCTGGTACTCATTTCCGTTAGAGGCTGAGTCGACTCGAGGGCCATATTGCCACCAGAGGGCTTTGGGTCAGTTTAAAAATCTTGACCCCAATGGGACTTGAACCCTCGACCCTCCGGCTTGTAGCTCAGTATTATTAAAATAATTCTAAATACATTTCACCATGATCGTAGGTTAAGATTAAATCTAAAATGTAAAAAAAAAAATTTAATTAAACATAGACTGAATTCTGGAAATGCATGATATTACTCGTTACAGGGATTCTTGTCATCCCAACTTATCTCAAAAAATTGTTAAACTGAAAAAAAAAAATAAAGCTTTACATTATATGGATGTGAAATATGGATTTTTATTTTAATGGAGGAGAAAAGATTGCAAGTACGAGTATTTGAGAATAAAGGTATTCTTAAGAAAACTTTTGGACCAAAGAGAAACGAACAGATAGGTGAAAAGAAAAGACTACATAACAGTGAGCTACAAGACCTTTGTGGGAAGCCGTATGTAATAAGATCAGTCAAGTCTCACAGACTGCAATGGACAGGACATGCAGCATAAGTGGGGAATAAAAGAGAGACTTGGAAACTCATTGTGGAAAACTAGAGGGAAAGCATCCAATAGGTAGGCGAAGAATGAAGTGGGAAATAACATTTACCATAATTAAAGGGAAATAAATTATACTGGAGATGATTGGAAAGCATTAGCTCAGGATAGGAATATATGAAGTGCTTATGTCCATGAGGCCATGAACCTATGGGCTCAATAATACCAGTGAGTTAATTAGTTAGTTAAATGCAGAATTTTGAAATTATTCTTAAAATTAATACTTTTAAAAGGCATTACAAAACACCATTAAGATTATTATGTCAAAGATTAAAGAATATTAAAATATGTATTGGTACTTGAGATCTCAGTCATCCTCAACAAATTATAATTTCAGTTAAAACACTTTGTAGGCCTTTCAGAACGTGTATCATCATCAGCTTTTTAAAAGGACAACTGAGATCTCAAGTACATATTTTGATTAAATTTGAAGAGAAAAATTTTCGCCTAGACCGGGACTCGAACCCGGGACCCTTGGCTTTCCGGGCCAAGTGCTCTACCAACTGAGCTACCGAGGCGAGTTACGATCTAGACGCAAATTTTTCTCTTATATACGTTGTAACTCCCTATCGCCAAATGCTCTTGAAACCATTGTTTCTATCTTTTATAAGAGAAAAATTTGCGTCTAGATCGAAACTCGCCTCGGTAGCTCAGTTGGTAGAGCACTTGGCCCAGAAAGCCAAGGGTCCCGGGTTCGAGTCCCGGTCTAGGCGAAAATTTTTCTCTTCAAATTTAATTTATCTTTCATTGAGAAATGTTAAATTAATAATAAAAACAACATATTTTGATACTTTTTTTAAACCTTTTCCTACAATTAATTATGGATTTATTGTTTCATTAGGAATGTGATCTCTAAGGCTTGAATCTATGAACGCATTAGACCGTAAAAGTCGTTCTCTGCCTGTACTCTGCTGAGAAAGTTGCATCCAAATACGTTTTTGCATACTCAAAAATCTGTTCATACGATAATAATTGTTGAAATTCCTAAGCTACCTGGCGAGGTGACTTAGCAGAGAAACGAATCATGAGCAACCCGATGGGAATCGATGGTAACCGAGTTAGTTTGAAACCTTGCTGCTTTATCCAAGATGTCGGACCTTGAAGACTTCGATCATGTTTTCGGTATATGCAGAGAAGAGGAATTTGATAGAGTCTACCAAAGAATTCAACTGGAAGAACAGGAGAATCGGCATAATATCGCTCGATGCAGACGTCGTCGTATACAGTATTATTTGCGGGACGCAAGCGTAAATGCGTTCCTCTAGCAGATGAAAATAACAGAAGTGGTTTTATCGCTGAGAATTCTGGGTGATTTCTTGTCAATATTACGAAAACAACGACTTTCATGCATGACCAGTTAATGGGTCACTAATTCGATCTTTGCACTTGCTCATGGAAAGTCAGCTCACCGGTGATTGGAAGTAATTTGAGTAGAGACTAATGTATTTGCATGCAGCCCTTGGGTATATATTGCAACGTATCTGAGGAACTTCATCTCTGATGTTTCTAGTAATCTAACAATTGGGCAAGAAATCCAAATTTTTAATCTAAATGGAAAAATACAAAACTATAAACAAAAATGGCATGAGCATATTTTAAGAATGGACTTTTCTAGGCTAACAAAACAAGCACTGTTGTACCAACCTCAAGGCTATAGAGATGTTGGACATCCTAGAAGACGATGGGGAAGATGAATTCAGAGAGCGGAACAGGCCGACAGCCTATCATCAAAAGATGATGATGATGAATTATGGATTAATTACTTAGCAAATTCACTTGTTACCCCCATACACATCCAACCAGAATTATATTTTTATAAGCATATGTCATCTTACAATCAATTCCTAATAAATAAGGAGAAGTTCTGCACTCGCAATATCTATTGCAATTCTATTTATTCTCCCCTTATTTATATTATATATGTAAGAAAATACGGATTAATATAATTATGGTCCACTGCTGTGGTCTCGAGGTAGTGTGCTGCCTTGTCACACAGCGGGCCCGGTTCGATCCCCGGTCAGGGCAGTTTTTTTTTGGGTGAGGTTTTTTATCAGGGTTTTTCCTCACCTGTAAGATAAATGTCAGGAAAACTTTAAGGCCCAAACGGTCTCCGAAATCATATGGCCATCATCATGATCATCCTTATCATTATCATCATCATCATCCTTCACCGGTGTGGAAAGCAACGGGAAGCTACCACACCTACAATTCCCTAGTAAAGCTGCAAACATAGCATGAAAATGCTATGATTGCAGTGAAGGACCTGCCTTTGGGCAGAATTACTATGATGGATGGTATCTAATGTCGAGCACTTAACAATGAAACTATTCATTCTCATGCATTCCAATATTTGGCAGGAAGGCCGGTCTCTTCTACAAAAGCTGGACAACAGAGATGGTTTCATTCCAAATCTTTATTTAAATTGCAAAAAGAACATTTAGGTAAATTTGCTATGCCAAATCTGTGTAGATGTTTATTTAGACAATCATATACTGTTAGTAGTCTGAAGGTTTTTTTTTTTTATTCAATGCCCCAGGTTGTCATTTTGACACTGGTGTTCTCTCCTGGCATTGGCTTAATTGTAACCCACTTCTGAAGTTGGGGCACCTAGAAGGCGGAGTTACATTACCCTGATGATATGATGGATGATACATGATAATGAAACACCAGGAGAGTTCTTAACCTAAACTTAACCTAAATTCCAGACCAAGGGCAATCACAAGAATGATTCCCTTTGAGGAAAACTCCCTATGGTTTGACTGGGAATTGAATCCAGGACCCCATGAACAGTAGTCAGAAATGCTGGCCATGAGGCTGTTGTTGCTGCAGATTTTCCTTGTAATGTTGTAATGTTACAGTTTATAAATTTTCCCATTCCTTTCTAGATGTTTTGCTGGTGTATTCTTCTCTAAGTTTATATGATATATTTATTTGATATGATTTTTTCAATGATAGAGTGAAAGGAAACTGAAAAAGAAGTTGGGTCGGAGACAATAATTATTAAATCTGTTATTAATTCAAACATATATAGTGAATATTTAAACATCATTTTCTTCCACCACTGTGGTCTCGGGCTAGTATCACTGCCTCATAAGCAGCAGGCCAGGGTTTGACTCCTATTTGGGACAATTGATTTTTTTCAGGGTTTTTTTTCTCACCTGTAAGACAAATTTCAGGAAACTTTAACACTGAAATGGTCTCAGAACATCACCTGCCATCACAATCATCATTATCATATTTGCTATGTTTAATATGAATGTGTAAGTGAATGGTGTTATATCTTAAATGATATACTGTCTCAGAGAAGACTCTGGATTGAGCTGATCACTCACTTGGGGAAGCCCTCCATTCCTTGTGTAGTCAAAAAGTAAGTTTGTGATATTCAAAGTTTAAATTCTTCTCTCGACACTGTAAGGCCTGGGTGGCATGGAGAACGTAGAAGTACCTACATAATGAGAGGTTAAACTATGATGGAGAGAGAGAGAATATTTTGCTCCAAACATGACATGCTGAACTTGGTCTACTTGTCCTTGAAGCATTCATATGATATAAGAGGTGTTCAGTTAAGAGACTGAATCAGTAATATACCATTCACCTCATATTTTGGTCTCATGCCTACAACATGATTAGGTAACTTTTCCACATTTTCAGTCATTTTTTTTAAGGTAACAAGAGAAATGTCTGCTGGAACATATTCCATGTGAGAGAATAAAATATGAGGTGAGCTATATATTACCAATTTAATCTCTTGATAAATTACCTCAAATTACTTCTGATTAATTTTGAGAATAAGATGTTTAATAAAAAATCAATATTGAGTCATGAATATTCATACCTGTGTTGATGAACACTATTGGGTAGCACTAAGAAATTAGGACTGGAAGTAAATATCAATAAAACAAAATATATGGTCACACGTAGAAATACATTATATAATGGAAATGGACAGCTAATGACAAATGAGGGATATTTTGAGGAAGTGGCTGAATTCAAATACCTAGGAACAATAATCACAAATAGGAATGAGATGCACAAAGAAATTAAACATAGGCTCAATTCTGGAAATGCATGCTGTTATGCATTGCAGAGACTCTTGACGTCCCAACTCCATATATAAAACTATTATTCTACCAGTTATATTATATGGATGCGAAACATGGACTCTTACTTTAAGGGATGAAAGGAGATTACAAGTATTTGAGAATAAAGTACTTAGGAAAATTTTTGGACCAAAGAGAGATGAACAAACAGGTGAATGGAGAAGACTACATAACAATGAACTACATGGTCTTTGTAGGAAGCCAGATATAATAAGAACAGTTAAGTCTCGTAGACTGCGATAGGCAGGACATGTTGAACGTATGAGGAATGAAAGACTTGCATAAAAGCTTCTTGTAGGAAAGCCAGAGGGAAAACGCCCAGTTGGAAGACCAAGAATGAGGTGGGAGAATAACATTAACTATGATTTGAGGGAAGTAGATTATACAGGGAATGATTGGAAAGCATTATCTCAGGATAGGGATGTATGGAGAGCTTATGTCCGTGCGGCCATGAACCTACGGGTTTGATAGTACCAGTGAGTAAGTAAGTAAGAGTTGATGAAAACAGATATATGTGGTAAGAAGCAGCTGATGAGCGGAGTGATGGCTTATGAAACCGCAGTTCTGTGTTGATGAACATAGATATATGCGGTAAGAACATTCATGACTCAATATTGATTTTTATTAATTGAAAACCTCATAATACAAGGGTCATTTGATAAGTTCTCGGAATCACCACAGGGACTCTTGTTGTCCGAGCTTCTCTAAAAAGCAATAAACAATATATAAAAACTGTTATCACTAGATTGGTAGTCCACAGATTCTACCACCTGATCTGCAAGAATACAAAATTCCATGAACCAAATAAGGAATGTAAATATATGCTATGTGAAAAGACATGTGACCGTTATTACATCGAGCTATGCACAAAAAGAACTAAGATAATATGTGAATATGCAAATATGTAAATTTCAATATATCTTTCCTTTAATCATGGCTATTTGTCTGCAATAAAATTATTTAATAAACATAGGCATGAAATAATAATAATATTTTAGAGAAATAACTGTGAAAATTGAAAATGTAGAAAAATCTCCATAATTTAACAAACAATGAAGACACTCGCACAAAAGAACACTTTAGAAATATTAAAAATGGTGAAACTGAAAAATCAGCTATTGCAGCTATATAATTTTTTGGAAAGTCATAAAATTGAAAAAAGAAGCCAAACTTCTAAAACATTTGGAAAAACCTTTAGAATTGACAGTTTGGGAGAAGATATATATTCAGAAGAACAAATTTAGATCCATGAATTTCAAAATTCCTGATGAATGGGATCTGATCTCGAAGTTCATCAAATCAACACCAGATGGCAATGTTATAGATGGCAATTCCAAAGTAAATCCAGTAGTCATAATGTCGGTTGAAAATGGGAGGGGTATTTCCTCTTGAAAACTGCCATTCCCATGTTTAAGAAAACATAAACTATGAAGTTAAGATATAAAAATGTATCATTCATTCATGAAACAAGAAGAAATGATTTTAGGAAATTGGTTTCAATCAAATACTACTTAGCCAATAGGCTTAATTATTATAGCACTGTTAATGAGAAAAAATAAGTCACCCTTAAATTAGCTGGATGATTGTCCATCTCTGTGATTAAAACATATGGATGTGAGGCCAGGAGTCGGCTGGTAGACCAAAGATTTTCTAGACCTGTTGTGCCAGAGCTTTTTTTAATAGTAGTTGTGGTATTTTATTTAATGATTCTCTTTAACAACTCAGGTCACTTGCATTGCAATTGAAAGCCAAGCAACAGATTTTTATCAGAGGCCTCTTATTTAAAAATGTATATTCCCGCGCCGTAGCCAAGCGGTTAAGGTAGGAAGCCTTGGCGCAGAGCTACGGGACTTGCGCTGGTTCGAGTCTCCGTGGGGGAAGAAATTTTCTCATGGTATTTCGGCCAGTATGGGACCGGTGCCCACCCAGCATCGTGAGGCAATTGGGTAGCTACAATAAGTAGCGGCTCCAGGTTGAGGAACCAGCTATAACGGCTGGGGGACTCGACATGCTAACCACATGTCACCCCTACACTGGCTGTTGATCATCTACCTCTGTGATTGACACATGTGGATGTGAAGGGCCAGCAGCCGGCTGGTAAAAGGGCAACTGCTGAAAAGTGGAAAGACCGTCAATCGGATATTCTTTTGCATGCCGTGAATCTATAAAATAGGACTGACATATTTATTTTCCTTCTCAAGGAATCCATTCTCACAAGGGAACTGTCAACCAGGTGCGTGCCAAAACTACCTTGAAATTTCTCCCAGAGAAGCATTGTGATGTACCAAGGTCATGTCCAAAAAATTATCTGCCATTTTTAACTGAAAGGCACAGAAATCAAAGCCAGAATCCAGCAGTAGCAACCCACTGTACGGAGGAGATGCATATCATTGCATGAGTCAAGAGCGGAGTGGAGTCAGATGGGATGAAGTGCGAGCGGAGTGGAGTCAGATGGGATGAAGTGCGGTTGGCAGAGTGTTATCCAATTTACCGATACAGTAGTTGTATTACTTAATATTTAATTTTAGGAAGTGATATTTTGAGATTATTTTAATTATATTATTTTTAGTCTATTCATCTTACCTCAATATTAATGTTGATTTGTTCTTGGACATGTTTCAAAACAATTCTGTTTTATTGTCAGCTTGTCCAGACTGGAATTTTTTTAAAACATGTCCAAGAACAAATCAACATTAATATTGAGGTAAGATGAATAGACTAAAAATAATATAGTTGTATTACTTCCCTACATATTTAATAGATAAAACTGGATTTTCATAAATTTACATTTATATAAATATTTATGAAAATATGCACGCCGTAGCATAGTGGTTAAGGCACTGAGCTACAAGCCGGAGGGTCAAGGGTTCAAGTCCATTGGGGTCAGGATTTTTAAACTGACCCAAATCCTCTGGCGGCACTATGGACCTGGGGTCGACTCAGCCTCTAACTGAAATGAGTACCAGGCGCTTGTTCTGGGGGTAAAGGCGTCCGTCACGCAGGGCTGACAACCCGGCTGACATAAAGTGCCGATTGTGTAGAAAAAGTGGGAGCCTCCACCTCCTACTACCCCAAGGGTCTCCGGGCCTGTTATGGGATCACTTTTTATAAAATTTTGATAGTTTTATTCATTAAATTCATAATGGATTTTCATCAAGTAAATACCAAATCAGTCCCGCGCCGTAGCCAAGTGGTTAAGCAGGTAGCCTTGGAGCAGAGCTATGGGAATTGCGCTGGTTCAGATCTCCATGGGGGAAGAAATTTTCTCATGGTATTTCGGCCAGTATGCGACCGGTGCCCACCCAGGATCGTGAGGCATTGGGTAGCTACAATAAGTAGCGGTTCCAGGTTGAGAAAACCAGCTTTAACGGCTGGGAGACGCGACATGCTAACCACATGTCACTCCTACACTGGCTAGATGATCATCTGCTTCTGTGATTAACACATGTGGATGTGAGGCCAGCAGCTGGCAGGTAGGTTAAGGGCCTTCTAGGTCTGTCGCGCCATGGGGAAAAAAATCAACTGATTACTTCCCTGCAGTTTAAATGAGAGATTTGGCACTGGATTTTAGTGCCTTACAGTTAAAAAGGCAGATTTTTTTTGGACATGGCCTTAGTACATCACAATGCTTCTCGGGAAGAAATTTCAAGGTAGGTTTCGGCATGCAATGGTTGACAGTTCCCTTGTCAGAATTTTTGTGTCTTGAAAAATATCCATCACTCTATCGAGGTTTATCCTGCAAACTTTGTAACAACAGGTGAGCATAGTGATCCCTTATCTACCACAACTAACTGGGCATATTGTGAAGAAAAGTTTAATGTTATCAAATTAAATAGTTTATTTAAAATTGCAGGGTTTGAGATGGCCAATGATTGTGGGAACGTTTGTAACAGCAGTTGGTGCCTGCATCAAGATTGGTTCTATAGGGCGAGATTTATTTTGGGTCGCTTTTGTTGGGCAAACAGTTGCTGCAATGTCACAAGCATTCATGTTAAGTATACCACCAGTCATCGCAGCAGTATGGTTCGGTGAACATGAAGTCTCAACAGCTTGTTCTATTGGAGTTTTTGGAGATCAGGTAAATATTTTTTTATGTTATATTTAGTTTAACATATTCCATTCCTGGATAAATTTATTTTTTGAAAAGAAAAATTAACGATTGAACTGGGAATCGAATCCTGAACTTCTGACTCTGTATATATTACGCTCGGGGTCAGTTAAGCCCCGCCGTAACGATAGCGTGAAGATCACTATTGTTTAAGTGGTCTTTGGCCCGAGCGGTTGGCCTTGGTTTTGGAGGATGAATTCCACATTTAAACATGTTAAAAACACAGTAAACGAAACAATAACATAATTTATTAAAATAAAACCAAACATAAAGAAATATTAGATCAACAACATATAAAACAAGTTATTTAAATCAGCTGAAATCGCCACATTGTTAAACGTCAAAATGCTAAAGTGTTAAAATTCAGAGAGAGAAAACAAACATTTAAAATATTCAACTTTGTTCATTATTCTAAGTTCTTTGGACCATTTGGTCCTTTAATTAATTCTATGTCTGAAAAAATGACCATTAAAGAGTGATAAAAAATGCTTATATTACCATGTAGAGCTGCCTCCCCTGCCGGGGGACCGCGTTCGGTCCCGCCGCCGTTCTGACTTTTTCCACTAAAAATCCCGGCTTTTATATGGTTATCTTTACCTTTCACCATCCCCTAAAACTAATGGAAACCCTATTTTCTTGCCCCATCTGTATTCCTAGTTAGTTCATGGCTAAGTTATATAAGGTGTTTTTAACTTCTTATCCTAATGTGTTTGGGTTATATAAGTTTTCGTAAGAGTTTCCTATTTGGTTGAAACTAACAAGTTGTTTTTGATATTATATAAGATTTCGTAAGTGTGTCTTCATTGATTGAAAAATATATTGATGTGAAATAGTAATTTTATCATAATTTTTCCCTAGTTTTTATCTATAAAACTCTTATGTATATTTTGATTGAGACTTCAATTCGCATTTAAAGGGTGAATATTTATGCCCTATTTTTTGGTATAATACACATGTATATGTTGTCTATCCTTTATCGCTTTTTATAGTATTTTATTATTATGCCAGTTAGGCCCTAGTGAAGGCATAACAGTATATCAGCATGCAATTCATTACACCATTCAGATCTGATACAACCACCAGTGTTCGATTCCCAGTTCAAGCCTTAATATTTCTTTTCAAAAAATATGTTGCAATTTTCCTCATAGTATTACTTCTTATTTTAATTTTTATTGGAAATATTCTTTTGTTTGTTAAAAATTTTCTTCATCTTCTTCTTATTCATAATTTGTAGGATTTTTCATCCTCTTTATTTCCCAAATCACTCCTCGGAGGAAGATGTATTGGATGTGCATCCACTGTCTATCTATCTCTTGGCTGGGCTTCCTCTTGTTCTTCTCCCGTCCATTGGTCTATCATTTAGCTCTTTTTGCAAGTCTGTTGCCTTCCATTCTTTCTATATGAACTTTCCAATATTTTCGTCTGTCTGTAATAAATATGGTTGTCCTGAATATGACATTTGTCCCTAATTTCTTTATTGTGTATCTTATCCAATGTTTTCCACTGAATAGTTCTTAAGATCTTCATTTAACATGTTCTTATTATTTGTTAAGTTTTTGTCATATCAGCCCTAGTTTCTGCTCCATACAAGATAACTGGTTGAACTTCGTTTCGTATATGCGGATTTTGCTTTCTATATACATATGTTTGTTGTGCCAAATTAAATCTTTCATATATCCTGATATTTGTGCTGCTTTATCAGCTTGTTTCTTTACTTCTTTTATTAAATTTTTAGTGTTTGTTATTAATACACCTACATAATTAATTTCTGATACTTGTTCTATAATTTTTTTTTCCACTTCTAATTTGCATCTTACTTGTTCTTTTAATATTGTTGAACATTTAGTCTTGTTCGTATTAATTTCCATGTTGTATTTTCTGGCATGTATATTAAATTGATGTAAAGATCTTTGTGAATTATCTTCAGATTATGAAGATAAAAAAATATTGTGTTAAAATTACAAGCAATAATACTGTATCATAAAGGTGGCTCCATGGCACAAGAGGTTAGACACTCACCCTTCATGTCTGGATTCCAAGTTTGCATCTTGGTCACTCCATGTGGGGTTCATGGAGGATGAATTAGAGCCAAGGCAGTTTGATAAAAAAATGTGTGTCCATTCTAATGTCATCAATTTCATTTTTCATACTTCAGGTCTCATACTATCAAGATAGGTCAATATTAAAATAGACAACATTAACTCACATTCAGTACCAGGCACTGAGCAGGGCTTTTAAACCCACAGGCCAGCCATTTAAATACCCCAGCTACCCTTTCGTGGCACTTCAGAAAATGGACCATTATTCACAAACTATTAGGCCTAGAAAATTCAAATTTTATACATATCTAAAGGAGATATCCTAGTAGGATTTGATGGTGAAATAACTTGGGTGATTGACATCACATGGTATCGGCATATCAATTTCAGGAAGTGGAAGTTCATCTTCACTTTCACTTTGGGAATCTTCTAATTCAGGAATCAGTTCATCACCTGAATCATCATTATACAAAATATTCACTAATTCTTCTTCAGTGAGATATTTTTCTTTTTTCCCATGATTTCACTCATGCACAAACAACAGCGCAATAATGAGAAACATATACGACTGCACTGGAGCCTGGAGTCAAGTTTGAGTGAACGAATCCCATGTGTTGTTTGTTTTAAAAATAAAAGGGGATTCACCAAGGTTAAACGTGTCAAACGGGAATCGAAAATGTACATTTACATGCCATCTATGATCTCCAAGACAAACTAAGCCAACACAATATTTAGGCGCTGAATATAAATGCGGTTTGTTTGCGCCCGCTCTAAAACGAGTTAACTGACCGACGGTTGCATACACGATAGTCTCTTTAAACGCCTTAACTGGTTTACGGTACTGAATGTGAGACATTCAGTCATGTATCTGCCCAGGATGGAACCCAAAGCACAGGAAGTGCATTGGGTGGCATTAGAGCACACACACACACACACATATTTTCTCAGCTGGACATGTTTTGTAGACCATTGTCCCTATTCTCAACAATTTTTTAATAAAAAAATAGTAAATTATATTTGAAGAGAAAAGTTATATACTCACACTGGGGTTTGAACCTAGGACCTTTTGCACACTATGTGAATGCTCTACCAAGTGAAAAAGATTTGCGTTTAGATTGGAGTTGCTCAGATAGCTCACTTGGTAGAGCATTCACCTAGTATGCAAAAGGTCCAGGGTTTAAACTCCAGGCTGAGCATATAATTTTTCTCTTCAAATATAATTTACCTATCATTGAGATGTATGAAATGAATAATAAAACATCAAAATTAAAAAAAAAATACTTCGATGGATAACTGGACATATCGGTTTGCAAGGAAATGAAACTGCAGACAACCTAGCAAAAAAGCACTAACAGAATGAAACCAGATTCTAAACTAGAACTACCATCCAAAATTAAACTAATTGAAAAAGGTTGATGGAACAAGAACAAAAAAAAAAAAGTTTATGAATATTTGCATAAATATAAAACTGATGTTGAAACTTAGGAAAATTGGAATAGCTCAGTTCTATCTAATTTTAAGGCAGTCGCCTTCAAGAGTACCTTACGATGATAAAACTAACAATGGAGAGATACTGCTCACTCTTTGACAACTATTATGTTATTCTAAACAAGAAACCCCTTCTCAGCTGCAGAAAACTAGATTAATTACTTTATTTATACAAATGCAGGGAACTTGACAGAAGTTACTCTCCATAATTATGAGTAAACAACCAATTGATAATAATAAATTAAAACAATAAGGTTCGAATTTATAAACGCATTAGACTGTAAAAGGCGTTCTCTGCTGAGAAAGTTGTATCCTAATACATTTTGCTTACTCAGAAATCTATTCATGCGATAATAATTGTAAGCTACCTGACGAGGTAACTTAAGTTCATAGCTCAAGATAGAAACTTATCGTGAGAATCCCAAAGGGAACCGATGGTAACCGATGTAGTTTGAAACCTTGCCGCTTTATCCAAGATGTCGGACCTTGAAGACTTCGATCATGTTTTCGGTATACGTGGAGAAGAGGAATTTGATAGAGTCTACCAAAGAATTCAACTGGAAGAACAGGAGAATCGGCGTAATATTGTGCGATACAGACGTCGTTGTATACGGTATTATTTGCGGGATGCAAGCGTAAATGCATTCCTCTATAGCAGAAGAAAATAACGGAAGTGGTTTTATCGCTGAGAATTCTGGTAATTCGTTGCCAATATTACGAAAACATCGACTTTCATGCATGACCGGTAAGTTGGCCATTAATTCGATCTCAGCAATTGCTCACGGTGAGTCAGGTCACCAGTGATTGGAAGTAATTTGAGTAGAGACTAATGTATTTGCTTGCGGCCCTAAACATCATAGCAAAATAGAAAGTTTGGCTCTTGCTTCTCAGTATCTATCCTTCAGCTTACCAGAGTGAAGTGCCTGACACTGTAGCAGGTGGTTTCTGTCCATGTTGATGTTCGTGGAGCAGAGAGGGCAATGAGGGCTTCTGTAAATTCCAATTCAATAAAGATGAGCTGCAAGACAATCATGTCCTGTGTTTAGTCGAAAATATGCTACAGCTTCCTTTTGAGTTGCATCTGATGTAGTGGGGATAGTATTTTTCCATTGTTTTTCTTGAATTTGGATCTGAAGATTGGTTGAGAATGTGTTTTTTTAGAAAACCAGATTAAAATAAACGGAAAACTGGAAACTTCGAAGCTCTTTATTGGGAAGCTAGGGAAAAAATTACTTGGGTCAGCAAACCCGGTAGCCCCTAGCAATAATAACTTTTATAACATATGTTTATTTTTAATCTAGCTCCATGTAGCCCAGAACTCATAAGCCCCCACTGGATTATACAAATTTTAAATTATACTCTTTTTAGTCAAATCAATCATTAATAAATTATTTATTAATTAAATAAAAATAAAACTTAGTTTTATTTGATTTTCATATTTATTAAGATATAATTCCTTTTTAAATTTGATTAATAACATTCACAAAAGTATTAATTTCACAATGGAATTAGAAACAAATAATAGTAAGTTTGAGTTTGGTATCTTTCACAAACCATCTCATACTGATACCACTATCAATAGTTCTTCTCTTCACCCATATACTCATAAGATGGCAGCCTTTACTAGTTACATTTATAGACTTTTAAATATCCCTCTTTCACCTTGCAATATAATAATGAATTGAATTTTATTAAACAATTAGATATTAATAACAACTATGACCCTAAAATTATAGAATATTTAATTAAGAAAATTCATTACAAAAAAGCAATTAACAAAGTTTTTCCTTTGCCCAAAGAAAACATAAAGAAATATGTCACAATGTCATACATAGGCCCACTTTCAAATAAAATATCTAAACACTTTAAAAAGTTGAACAATAATGTGGCATTTAAAACTAATAAAACTATACAAAATATAATAAAGAACAATAAAACCAAAATAAAAGAAGAAAAATTTTCAGGTGTATATAAATTGAAGTGTGGCACATGTGACAATATCAATACAGGACAAACTGGTAGACCTTTTATCTCTCGGATAAAGGAACACATGAGAGCATATAACAGAAATTTAGAATATTCAAAATATGCTAACCACCTATTCCAACTTATCATTGTTTTGATCCAAATTTTGAAATTTTACATGTTTGTGATAAGGGTAAGAAGTTGGACCTTTTGGAGAAATAAATAAATTGAAAAGTAGTAATAAACTGTTAAATTCTCAACTTGTTAAATTAAACCTTCGTTAAATTAAAAAAAAATTAAATAAATCATTGTTGTATTGTTGCTTAAATCAGTTGATATGTACTATAATAACACAAGTCATAATTTGTTAACATGTCTGAAGAAGGTACAGTGTACCGAAACAGCTGTCACTGAATTATATCTTAATAAATATGAAAATCAAATAAAACTAAGTTTTATTTTTATTTAATTAATAAATATGGATTTTTATCAAGTAAACACCAACTCAATTGATTATTTAATAAATTATTTATTAATTTCACAATTGATACTAGTAAAATTCATGGTAAGTTTCTGTTGAGGTATTAGTTCACAGTAATATAATATACGGTTAAAAACTATAAAACATCAAAGAAATAGATGAATTCAACAATAAAGGCATCTACAAATTAACATGTACAGACTGCAATAAATTCTACATTGGGAAAACTAACAGAAGCTTCAACATTAGATTCAAGGAACATTTCAGAGATTTCATTTATAATGGAGGAAAATCAAGTTACGCAAAACATGTAATTCAGGCTGGACACCATATGCATAACATCGATAACACCCTCACAATAGCACATAGAGAAAACATTCCAACGAGAATAAATATACTGGAGGAAATCGCAATCCTAAGAGAAATCAACAACAACCTGATTCTCAATGAATACACACCCAGTCCACACAATCCTCTGTACAAAATTTTTCACAACGAAGTCAGTGCTTCAACAAGGGTCAACAAGTACGGATCTAATGTATTCTGCTGATGATGGGACTAGTCCCGAAAGGCCTACATTTTAAAATAACTTAAGTTGAGAAGACGGACCTCCAAGGTAACTATTTTATAGTTTTTAACCGTACATTATATTACTGTAATTTCACAATGTTCATAACATTTTCCTACAACCAATTAATGTACTGTCATTCTTCTCCTCATTTCTATGTCATTCCAATCTCGATGGTCCAATCCTTCATCCCTCATGCTGCTTAATACACCATCAATCCACATTAATTTTTGTCATCCTCTTCTTCTTCTACTAGGTGGTACCCATTGTATTATTTTTCTTGGGAATCTGTCTTCTGTCATTCTTTTTACATAACCATTCCATTTTAATATTTTTTTATGAAATCTATAATTTAAGTTTGAATGTTTATATTTTGTTTAATTACACTGTGTTTTATTCCATCTCTCCTAGAAATTCCAGCTGAACAACTCCAAAAATCCATTTTTATAGAATTTATTTTCTTATTAGTCTCAATTTTAATTCCCACGTTTCTGCATCATATGCATTGTATTCCTTATTATTGTGTTAAAACATATGTATTTCAGAACTTATATTCTGAACCCTTAAAACACCATTTAATTTTGATATTGAATATTTACCCTTATTTATCCTCTCATTAATTTCAGCATCAGTATTTCCATCTGCATTAATATATTATTGTTCTGAAATATACATACTCATCACATGTTTTTATTTTCCAGTTCATAATAAATAATTTATTTAACTGAATTGTGTTATTCCAGGCTGGTATTGTACTTGGATTCCTCATTCCAGCTGTAATGGTACGAGACCATGCCAATGTTGAAGAAATTGGAGATGATCTGCTATGGGTATACTATATAAGTGCAGGCTTTAACATATTCTGCCTTGTTATTACTGTTTTATGTAAGTAACATTTAATTATTCAGTCTGTCTAAACTGTTAGTTTTTTTTATCATCTTCATTAGCCTCAAGGATTAGGTTTCTCAACCTATTATATTATTTTAGTCTGATCATCTTACCTCAATATTAATGTTGATTTGTTCTTGAACATGTTTCAAAACAATTCTGTTTTATCGTCAGCTTTTCCAGACTGGTTTTATTTATGTTGCATTATGTTGGTTTCCTTTGATGTAAAAAAAAAAAAGGTTGTGCAACATAATGCAACATAAATAAAACCAGTCTGGAAAAGCTGACAATAAAACAGAATTGTTTTGAAACATGTTCAAGATCAAATCAACATTAATATTGAGATAAGATTATCAGACTAAAAATAATATAATTAAAATAACTTCAAAATATAACTTCCTAAAATTAAATATTTATTACAAATTCTCAACCTATTTTAATATAACCTATGCTGTCCGCTTAGAGAAATTGGTCTGTTTATCTCTTCATGAATCTCCCTCTCTCTCTCTCTTTCTCTTTTCTTTAGGTTTGTATTCTGAGCTCTTCATTGGAATTTGATATCAACAATACATGATTAAAGTATTTATACTTTGGTCTCAGGGTAGCGTGCTGCCTTGTCACACAGCAGGCCTGACTTCAAGTCTCAGTCGGAATAACTTTCCTGGATGAGGTTTTTATTCTGGGGTTTTCCCTCATGTGTAAGACAAATGTCAGGAAACTTTTAAGGCCTAAATTGGTCCCTGAACATCATATGGTCATCATAATCATCATCATTCATATTCACCTTAGATTAAGCTCAGGATTAAGCACCCTCCTGGAGCACCACTATCATCATCATCCCATCGAAGCAGCGTAACCCTGCCTTCCAGGCACACCAACCTCAGAAGTGGGTTAAAATATGCTAATGCCAGGAGAGAACACCAGAAATGTCGAAAATAACAACCTAGGGCATTGAATAAAAAAAAAGTATTTCTCTTGATTTTTTTAAGAGAAAAAATTATGTTTAAACTGGTATTCAAACTCAAGGTCACTGGTTCTATGTATGAGTGCTCTATTCCACTGAGCTATTTAGGCATCTCAATTTAACAGAAATTTTTCTCTCTCTTATACAACCCCCAGGCAATGAACCATTGTTCCACATGACATATGACAGCTTCTTCCCAAGAAGATTTTAAATGGGATTTAATATTACTTTTATAGCCAGTAAAGCTTTATTTTCGACTATTTTATTTAAATTTATCACTTCTTCACTTCACAGAAATATCGAGAAAATGGCAGTCATGAAAATATGTAGATACCAGAACGATGATTGGAATATTATCAGGCATAAATCTACAAACAGTAGAAAAATTTACATATTTAGGAAAGGTGATAAATGCATATGGGAAAATACAGACTGAAATCAGTAAAAGAATAGAGAAAAGTTTAAAAGTGTATAATTTAACTAAACAGTTAATCTGGAATAAAGATATACCCACTAAGAGTAACATGGCAATGCATAAAACTTATTTCAAACCAATTCTAACACATGCAGCTGAGACTTGGACATATACAAAGAAGGAATTGAGCAGAATCCAAACTACAGAAATGAAATTCTTAAATGTGGAATGGTACATAAAACAAGGAGATATAGAATAAGGAATGACAAAATCAAGTGTAGAAAAATTAACAACAGAATAGAAAAAAGTAGACTAAAATGATTTGGACATTTAAAAAGAATGGAAAAGGAAAGACTGCCACAAAGACTGTTAAATCTCAAGATATAAGGAAAATGACCACAAGGTAGACCAAAAGAAAGATGGATTAACCATGTGAAGAAAAGTGTACAAGAGAGAGGATATGACTGGGAAGAACTAAAAAGAAGCAAAGCATGGGATGATAGAGATGGTTGGAGGCATATTTGGAATATATAATTTGTTAACATGTCTGAAGAAGGTACAGTGTACTGAAACAGCTGTAACTGAATTATATCTTAATAAATATGAAAATCAAATTAAAACTGTAAGTTTTATTTTTATTTAATTAATATTTGTAATCAATCTTCCAAAAGGAGAACATGATAAGAGGATGATGATTACTTCTTCACTGAAGGACAATGATGTGAATATTTCTCTTGATATTCTTTTATTTTGTTATTTAAATTGAAATAGGAAATTACAGTATGTTTTAGCCATAATCAATTCATCTGATCTGTAAAACCTCACTTTTAATATCTGAATGAAAATAACTGTCCCATGCTGTAGGCAAGTGTTTGAGGCATGACACCTTGATATAGAGCTATGGGACTTGTGATGGTTCGAGTTCCCATGGAGGAAGACATTTTTTTACATGGAATTTCAGCCAGTATGATACTGGTTCTCAGCCAGCATCATGACAAATTTGGATAGCTACAATAAGTAGTTGCTCTAGGTTGAAAAAAAAAAGCTATAATGCCAGAGGACCCAACATGCTAACCATATGTCACCTCTATAGTGGTTGGATGATTTTTCACCTCTGTGATTAACACATGTGGATGTGAGGTCAGCAGCTGGACTAGTAGGCCAAAGGCCTTTTAGGCTTGTCATGCCATTGAGTTAGTAATGTAAATAACTATTTACCAACATTGTAATAAATGCCAGGAACTGTATTTCTTCTTAATAAATAAGGGGAATCTGGTACATCTTACATCATAAATATTGGTGTTTTATTTAAACATGTTTCAATGTAAGTGAAAAATATAAGAGAAAAATTTGCATTTAGATTGGAACTTACTCAGATAGCTCAGTCAGTAGAGTATTGGCCTAGAAAGCCAAAGGTCCTGGATTCAAGCCCCAGTCTGAGCATATAATTTTTCTCTTCAAATATGATTTAGCCATCATTAAGATGTATGAAATGAATAATAAAAACATCGAAAGAAGCCATACTGGCTTTATAATGTAATGTAAAATTCCCAAATAAATGTCTTCTTAATAAAGAAGCTGCCATTTGCAAGCTAGAAGCAAAGGTTTCATAGCATTTGGTGCATGGGAATTAACAGCATATAAAAGAGAAAAATTTGCACTTAGATTGGAACCGCTCAGATAGCTCAGTCAGTAGAGTATTGGCCTAGAAAGCCAAAGGTCCTGGGTTCAAGCCCCAGTCTGAGCTTATAATTTTTCTCTTCAAGTACGTTCCAATATGCTGTCCATATCATCATCAGCTTGTCCAGACTATTGAATTAAATGTTGTCAGCCCTGGATGTTGACTCTCATTCTATATTTTGGTTGACCAAAGAACTTGTAAATCAAATCCTTTTCCGCGGGAATTCTAAAATTCATAATCCTATTTTTATTCTTCTAGATGTAAATCTTCTCCCAAACAGTGAGTATTATTAAGAAGAACCGCATAATGTCACTTCCTATTGTAATTTATTAATGTATTTCTTCTGTTTACAGTTTTCAAAAACAAACCACCACTACCACCAAGTCCTCAACAAGCTATGCAGAAGGAAAATGCAGCTGAAAACAAAAGTGGAATCATCAGCCTCATGAAGCGATTGATGAGAAATAAAAGTTATGTTCTTCTCACTATTGCATACTGCATTAACCAGGCTGTACTCAATGCCTTCAGTACACTTCTCAACCAGATCATAATGCAATATGATTATGAGGTAAGCAACCGTAACATGTTTTTATGTTATATTTAGTTTAACATGTTCCAGTCCTCAACAAATTTATTTTTTGAAAAGAAAAATTAATGTTTGAACTTGGAATCAAACTGCAGACCTCTAACTTTGTATGTAGATGTGCAGCCCATTACCCCATTCCAAACACGACACAATCACCAACATTTCTTTCCACTTATATGATTCTCTAAATCAGAAGGCAGATAACTAGAGCTATCAACGCCATCAGACGACTTCTATTTGAAGTATTTTTAATGAGAATTTTTACATTACTTGTAAGTGGTAAAGCTTAATATTTTGATGTTATATTGAGTTTTTGCACGATAGTGCATTCTGTCATACTTACAGCAATGGCAACCATGACTGAAAGTTCAATTTTTCTAAATTTTGGGGTTGCCAACCTATAAATAAATAAATAACAATACTGGTAACATTACAAATCATCTACCTAGTGCAGGAAGTAAAACCACTGCCCTTTATGTATACTATGTGCAATGTATATACAAAAATATATCCAAAAGGTAGTGTTAATACACATTATAAGAAACAAATCACTGTATTTTAAATGAACTGAACTTTATTTGAAACAATATAAAACAATAAATTTGTATTTTCCGCCATTTTATTACTGATTGGTGTCATGCCTGCTGTAGTCCCAACTAAATTATTTTCGGCATTTACGTTATAAACATTGGCCAAACTGTTAACGTTAGTCAGTTGTTTATAATGAACACAAATATTTCCTACAAATATGTTATTATTTTACTATTATTTATTATTTTGAAAATGCCATTCTGCAAAAAATAATGTACAACGCACATTTGTGAAGTGTTTTACAGAATCTCGGAAATTAAAAACCGAGTAATCTTCTGTAAAAACCACTTCCCAACCTCACATTGTAATATACTATTAACATATTCCAGTCCTGGACAAATTAATTTTAACCATTAAATTACCTATCTTGTATCTAAATCTAGAATCAGTATTAAAACTTGATCCATTGCTACGTTTCTCATAAATTTACAAAATGAATATATATATTTGTATTCTAATGTCACCCACAGCACTTTTTTCCCTTTGAGCTCCAATGCAAGGATTTCAGTCTTGATATTCTAGGGTTTAAGTTCCTTGCCTCTCATCCCGAGGGTCACAGGTTCAAACCTGGCCAGGATTGATGGATTATTTAGGATAGAAAAATCCAAGAGACAAGTATACTTGGAAGGGCTTTAAGCTGTGAGTCTCGAGTCTTAAAATTTTTACACTTTTAGAAGAACCTCATGCCTAAATTAGAGGCTCTGAACAAAATTTAACCATTGATGAGGAATGTGCCGACATTGTAAAGAAAAGAAAGCTAGCAAAAATGAAATGGCTACATGAGCCAAATGAGGTAAATTTAGAGCAATTGGGTAGTGTTAGACGGGAAACCACCAAGTTACTAAAGAGTAAAAAGAGGGAATATTTGAGAGAGAAGATTAATGATCTTGAAATGAATGCAAAAAATAGGAACATTAGAGAATTATATCAGGTAATTAGTATAGAGAAGAAAGGGTTTCAGGCTAGAACAAACATAATTCGGAATGAAAATGGGGATATGATTGCAGATTCCAGGAGTATATTAAATAGATGGAAAAGTTACTTTAATCAGCTATTAAATGTACATACAGAACAGGACATTGAGGAAGAAATTTACAGACAGCAGAAATGCTAGTCGCAGAGCCAAGTGCATTAGAGGTTGAAATGGCGATTGAAAAATTGAAGATGTATAAAGCATCAGGTTCAGATGAGATCCCAGCAGAACTGATAAAATCAGGGGGAGAAAAATTGATGGACAAGATATGCTGGTTGCTTAGTATGATTTGGGAAAAAGAAGCTCTTCCAGATGAATGGAAGGAGTCAATTATCGTACCAATTTATAAGAAAGGAGATAAAACTGATTGCAACAACTACAGGGGCATCTCATTACTTTCAACTTCGTACAAAATTCTAACAAATATATTAGTAAGCAGACTTACTCCCTATATTGATGACATTCTAGGAGATCATCAATGTGCATTTAGAAGAAACAGGTCTACAACAGATCAGATTTTAGTATAAGACAGATTTTAGAAAAGAAATGGGAATATAATGGTACTGTACATCACCTGTATGTAGACTTCAAAAAGCATATGATTCAATTAAGAGGGAGAAGTTATATAGTATCCTGCTGGAGTTCGGAATTCCTAAAAAGTTAGTTAGACTTATACGAATGTGGTCTAAATGGCACAAAGAGTAGGGTGCGTGTAGGCAAACAGTTATCGGATACTTTTGAAATCCACAATGGGTGAAGCAGGGAGATGCAGTATCTACTCTACTATTTAATTTTGTACTAGAGCATGCCATTAAATCTCTAGAGAATGAAGTAGGCCTACAACTGAATGGTATTAATAAGCTGTTAGTTTATGCTGATGATGTAGTACTATTGGGAGATAGCGAGGAGATACTAAAGGACAACACGCACACACTACTGAGTAACACTAAGAAATTGGGACTGGAAGTAAATATCAATAAAACTAAATATATGGTCACATGTAGAAATTCATTATATAATGGAAATGGACAACTAATGACAAATGAGGGAAATTTTGAAGAAGTGTCTGAATTCAAATACCTAAGAACAATGATCACAAATAGGAATGAGATGCACAAAGAAATTAAACATAGGCTGAATTCTGGAAATGCGTGCTATTATGTATTACAGGGACTCTTGATGTCCCAAGTCCTTTCAACAAACGTTAAGCTGAAAATATATAAAACTGTTATTCTTCTACCAGTTATATTATATGGTTGCGAAACATGGACTCTTACTTTAAGGGAGGAAAGGAGATTACGAGTATTTGAGAATAAAGTTCTTAGGAAAATTTTTGGACCAAAGAGGGATGAACAGACAGGTGAATGGAGAAGACTACATAAGAGTGAGCTGCACGTTATTTATAGGAAGCCAGATATAATAAGAACAGTTAAGTCTCGTAGACTGCGATGGGCAAGACATGTGGTCCGAATGGGGAATGAAAGAGGTGTATGGAAGCTTCTTGTAGGAAAGCCAGAGGGAAAACGCCCAGTTGGTAGACCAAGAATGAGGTGGGAGAATAACATTAACTATGATTTGAGGGAAGTAGATTATACAGGGAATGATTGGAAAGCATTAGCTCAGGATAGGGATGTATGGAGAGCTTATATCCGTGCGGCCATGAACCTACGGGTTCGATAGTGCCAGTGAGTAAGTAAGGAAGTATTTAAAGAGAAAAATTATACGCTCAGACACAAATTTTTCTTTTATATACGCTGTTAATTCCCACGCACCAAATGCTATGAAACCTTTGCTTCTATATTACAAATGGTGGCTTCTTTATTAAGAAGACCTTTAATTGGAGATTTTACATTACATTATAAAGACAGTATGGCTTCTTTTGATGTTTTTATTATTAATTTCATACATCTCAATGATGGATAAAATTTAATCAGTCTTTCCCATTCAAAGTAATACCTTATTTTGAACTTTTATAGGAAAAAATCACTATGAGGTTTAATTTAAGATTAGATTAAAATGTTTCATACCTCACTTCATATCCAGTCTTCTAACTAGACCGGTTTCAAAGCCTGAGCAGCTTCATCTTCAGTAATTTCTCATCGACTGATGTTATGTTGATCAGAAGAAGCAGTTCTTTTGATCGACATATATATATATATATTTGCATTTACATATATTACAGTATGTCATTCATCAGTGGTAATTTACAGTGATGCTCTGAACATGACTTCCTGCTCATTTTATATTAATGACAAATAACAATAGGAAGTAACATTATGAAGTTCTTCTTAACAAATAAGTTGAATCTGGAGTCATCTTATCTCATAACTTGTGTTTTATTTGAACATGTTTCAGTATTTTATGCATACCATCATCAGCTTTTCCAGACTGTTGAATTTTATGTTGTCAGCCCTGGAGTTGGCTTCCACTCCACTTTTTGGCTGACCGAAGAACTTGTAAATCAAATCTTTCCCCCCAGGAATTTCAAAATTCATAATCCTGTTTTGGGAGAAGAGCTATATCCAGAAGAACGAAAACGAGATTATGAATTTTGAAATTCCCAGGAAAAATATTTATTTATAAGTTCTTTGATCAGTCAAAAGATGGAGTGGGAGCCAACATCCAGGGCGACAACATATAATTTGACAGTCTGATGATGGTATGCATGGCATATCGAAACATGTTCAAATAGAACACAACAAGTTATGAGTAAGATGATTCCAGATTCACCTTATTTATTAGATTAATGACTTTGGTTGTATGTTATTAAATCTAAGAATTAATAATTATAGTGGCATTGAATTAAAATAAAATTATAAAGCTCATGATAAGCCACCAGTGTGGTTTTTATGTACAAGGTTAAAATAAAAAATTGGACCTCATATTTCAGTCCTGAAGATGGAACATGTTCTGAAAGGCCTACAATATGATATGTTTGACAAAGTGTTTAAACTTAAGTTCTTTTAGTAGAGGTCGACTGAAATATCAGGTACAATTTTAAGATGTTAAACTTTTAGTTAAGAATTGCTTAATTATTAAATAAGTAAATAGTCTAAATTGGGGATGTGTATTTCAGGACCCAGAAGGATTTGGTGGAAGAATTGGTGTAGTACTAGTAGCAGCGGGTATGGTGGGATCAATTATTTTTGGCATAATTCTGGACAGGACTCGCACATATAGGTAAGTGAAATTAAAAGTATTATGAAATTGATAGTAAAATTAACTGATCCCTTTCCTACCAGGAAGTCTTTGCCCTTAATGGGACACATTGGCTTATTCATTCATCCATTCAATCAATATTAGTTAGATCTTCATAAACAAAGTCCACCACTATGGTCTCCAGGTAGTGTGTTGCCTTGTCATGCAGCAGGCCCAGGTTCGATTCCCGGATGTGACAGGCTCCTGGGTGAGGTTTTTTCAGGGTTTTTCCTCACCTGTAAGACAAATGTCAGGAATCTTAGGGGCCAATGGTCTCTGAAAATCATCCGGCCATCATCATCATCCTTATCATTATTATCATCATCCATCACCGGTGTGGAAAGCAACGGGAAGCTACCACACCTATAATTCCTTAGTAAAGATGCAAACATAGCATGAAAATGCTATAATTGCAGTGAAAGACATGCTCTTAGGTAGAATTACTATATAAATCATGAACTAAAGATAACCAGAAATATCATAAGATATAGAAGCAGAAGGAGAGAACAATTCTCTTGAAGATGGAACAGGCCAATTCGACCTAAACCTTGAGGTGGAGATGAAGATCATACTATTAAGTCTATTTCACACAATGGAGAAAGAATAATAACTAAAAATAAACATTGTGTTGCTTATGGAAATGGAATTTTACTTATAGCAAGATGTAGATCAATTTGCTATAGAAAACTAAGAAAAACTAAAAAAAAAACTTTGGAAAACTAAGAGAACTTCAATATGAATTGATATTAGCAGTTCTTGAGATGGAATTAAAAAAAAAACCGAAATAGTTTTCCCCATTTAATTTAGACATAATTATGTTGCCACAAAAAGGAGTATCAGAGGAAGATATTAAGGCGAGAATTAGAAAATCAAAAGCTGTATTCTCACAACTATCACCCATATAGATCCAAACAAATCTCAACTAGAAATAAATTAAGGCTATTTAATAGCAATGTGAAAAGTATATTGCTATATGGGTGTGAGACTTTGAAATAAACAATTGCATTATATAAAAAATTGCAAGTACATATAAATAAATGCCTGAGATTAATTTGAGAACCCATATCAAATGAGGAATTGCAGAGGATAACATCAAAGGATGAGATCTGGAAGGAGATTCAATATCAAAAATTGAAATGGATTGGACACACTCTCAGGGGCGAACTAGACAGTATGTCAATGAGAGCTCTTGAATGGAATCCACAGGGATTCCTTAGTAAAATAAGAAAACCATTATATGGCACAGCACTGTAATAACAGAAATTGAACAACAAGTGAAAAGTTGGAATGAAGTCAGGAATTTGGCAAAAAAACAGAGTCTGATGGCATGTTTTCACAAACGTCCTATGCTTTCAAGAGGAACAACAGGAACTACTACTAGTTGCCACTGCATTAGAAAGGGATGAGGACAAATCATTTTCAACAATGTAAAATTTATTACAGGCATTAAAAATATGAAAATTAAGCTTGTACTTTGCTATATAAAAAGCGAAAGGTTATTGATATAGTGGTTATGATAATAATGAATTTAATTATATTTCACTTGAGCAGTATGAAATAAATAAAATATTTATACCCTGAGAAACCGAATCTTTTAAAAAGGCTGAAATACAAAGCTATTAGTTTTTAAAAGGAAAATCCTCAGGAAAATTTCTGACCAACAAAAAATGAAAATGGAACTGAGATAATTGATGAATTAAATAATACAATTAAAAATAAAATATTGTTAATTTCATAAGAGCACAAAGATGGAGATAGTATTATCATGTATATAGAATGTTTGATGAAAGAATTATTAAAGAACTTTTCCAGTGGAAATCTTTAACAACTAGAGCCCAAGGCAGACCTGAAATTAGATGGGAGGATGACGTCTTACAAGACTTGAAAAAAAATAAGATAAAAAAATTGAATTAGCTGTGTTCGTGATAAGAAACATTGGAAACAAATTGTTGAGAAGACCATAGTGTTCAATAGTGTCTAATAAGAAGAAAGAGGAAGAAGAATGTTATAAATTCTCATCAATCTTTTTTTTCCAAATATTTAAGATTTTTTTTCAATTAGAATGCTAGGAAATAAAGAAATGACATCAAATGAAATCAATCTGTCATTAGAAATCAATGAGATATTATTCAGTAAAGATTGCAATAAAGTATATATAGGAAAAACAAAAAGGAAGTTAGACACTCGCACAAAATAACACTTTAGAAATATTAAAAATGGTGAAATCGAAAAATCAGCATCTGCAGCTCATAGTTTGCTAGAGAGTCATAAAATTGAAAAAGAGGCTAAACTTTTAAAATATTTGGAAAAACCTTTGGAATTGACAGTATGGGAAAATATATATTCAGAAGAAAAGGTTTAGATTCAGGAATTTTTAAGTTCCCAACGCGTGGGATTTGATCTCAAGGTTCATCAAATCAACACCATTTTGAAAATTAAGATGTAGACGAAATTCAACAGTCGTGATGATGGCTGAAGATGGGAGAGATTGCTCTTGAAAACTGCAGTTTCCACGAAATATGAGGAGAGATACGACTCATTTAATTATTTCTTATTAATTGAAAACCTCATAATATAATTTCCTATAATTAATTTATGAATAAATATAATTTGTCCTTCAATGTGAAGTGTTAATTTAATAATAAAAACATCAAAAGAAGCCCTGCTGGCTTTATAAAGTAATGTTCAAATTCCCAATGAAATGTTTTCTTAAAGTAGAAGCCGCCATTTGCATAATCAAATTAAAGGCTCGTAGCATTTGGTAAATGAAAATTAATAATGTATAAAAGAATAATTTGTTTTTAGATTGGAGTGCCCAGATAGCTCAGTGGTAGAGCATTGGCCTAGAAAGCCAAAGGTCCTGGGTTCAAACCCCAGTCTGAGCATATAATTTTTCTCTTCAAATATAATTATGAATAAATGTTTTCCTCAGGTTGACATCATCTGTTGTGTTTGGTCTAAGTCTTGTGGGAATGTTTGCTTTTACCTACACACTTCCAACAAATTCAGAAGCTGCACTTTACTCAACAACTGCAATTTTTGGGTAAGTATTTATACTCTGTTTCAATCTATCACTATAGCAACTACTGCAGCATTTCAATTAACCAATTGACTTAAAAGAGAAGCTCTGTTTATGTCTTTCTTAATGCCTTTCAAATCAGAAGATATATCAGGCTCTATGCCATGTGAGGTCTAGATGGCCCTTGGTCTGCTAGCCAGCTACTGACCTCGCATCCACGTGTGGCATGTATAAAGGTGGATGATCTTCCAGCCAGTTTAGGCATGACATGTGTCAGTGTGACAGGTCACCCAGCTGTTATAGCTGGTTTTCTCAACCTGAAGCTGCTATTTATCATTCTTCTTCTTCTTCCTCTACACATGAAAGCTGGTAGCTTGTTGCATGTTCATTCATTTCAGGTCCAGAGTATGGTGACATCCTTCCATTATAGTTGTGGTCTTCCTAAAGGCCTTTTCTGCTGGGGTATCCAGTCACATACTTTCTTCACTAATTTACTGTTTTCCATTCTATCTATGTGATCATTCCAATTTAGTCTTCTATCATTTATCCAGAAGTTTATAGGTTCAATTTCACATTCTTCTCTAATAACAGAGCTGTGAATTTCTCTCTCAGCGATTTTCCTTAAAACTTTCATTTCAGTTGTTTCTTTAATTTGTTTTGTTTTTTGAGTTTCTGTTCGGCATTCACAACCATATATTAAAACTGGTCTTATGACAGATTTGTAAATTCTTACTTTTGTGTCTACTCTTAAATTTTTATTTTTCCAAACAGTATTTTTTAAACATCTCAATATTTTGTTTTGCAATACTTGCTTGATGGAGGATTTCATCTGTTAGTCTGTTGCTGCTATTAATTTCTATTCCTAAATATTTGAATTTCATGACTTCTTCTATACTTGTCCCTTCTATTTCTAATTTAACAGGGCATGGGTCCTTGGATATTGCCATTGATTTAGTTTTATTTATTGAGATTTTCATGTTATATTTTGTTGCAATGATTCTAAATTTGTGCAATAGCATCTTCACTTTGTGCAATTAGAACTGTGTCATCAGTATAGTTTATTATCATAGCTATTTATCACAGATATCAAAATTCCTCATGATGCTGGCTGGGCTGCATTCCCATACTGGCCGAAATTCCATGATAAACTTTCTTCCCACATGGAGACTTGAATCAGCACAAGTCTCACAGCTCCGTACCAAGGCATGATGCCTTAAACCACATAGCTATGGTCACAAAAATTATACTCACAATATATTTTGTACATCATTTGACAGGTATTTATTGTTAACTTTTATTATTAGTAGAACAATGAGGCTCCCTCCATGGTATCTTTACCTTGTGGCTTGCGTGCTTAAATGATCCCGAGAGCTATGCCGGCAGTAGTATTGCTGCTGATAGGGTTATCCATGCCAGACTGGTCGAAGGTGATAAGCCAGAAGAAAAAAGTACCTTGGTTGAAAGAGTGACGTTCTTTCACTGTAAAAATACAATCATCAAGAAATGCAGACATGAGTTCCTCATCATCATCATCATCATAGTACATTCACGAATTCAGGCCATTTGTTGACCCGTTTCGGCCTCAAGAGAAACACCATCCAGAAGTCTTTTGAGTGGACGTCCTGGTCTTCTTCTTCCTGCAGGTTGATATCTTAACATTAGTTTGGGTATTCTGTGATCTTCCATTCGATGAACATGTTGTATCCACCTTGACTTATAATCAGAAATTTTGTTTTCTAAAGATTCCATGTGTCATTCTTCTAAGATGTCTTCATTTTTTTTGTGATCTAGTAGTGTGTATCCTGCAGTCCTCCGAAGATATCTCATTTCAGCAGATCTAAGTCTCTGTATATCCTTCTGTTTCAACGTCCATACTTCGCTACCATACAAAAGAGTTGGAAGAGCCAGTGTTTTATACACTTTCAGTCTTGAATGCTTTTGGACTAACTGTGGCTTGAAGATAGAATTTATTAACCCTAAAATTCTTAAAAATTTAGATATTTTTGCATTTACATCCTTTTCTTCTTCATATGAGATATTGCATCCTAGATATGTAAAATTATTCACCTGCTCCAAAATTTTATTGTCAAGTACAATTTTACTTCTGACAGGATCTACACCTTGAAATGCCATAATTTTTGTCTTTTCTGTAGATATCTTTAATCCATATTCTTCTGTAATTTTGTTAAGTTCATACAGACCTTTCTGTAGATTATCTTCGGAATTTGCTATTATTATTTGGTCATCTGCAAACAATAGGGTGTTTAATTTTCTATTTTCTGATATTCTTATTCCAAATTTATATGTTTTGTTCCAGCAACATATTACTTCATTGATATAAATTGCAAAGAGTGTTGGGGATAGGGGGCAGCCTTGTCTCACACCACGATTTATAATTCCTTCTTCAGAAAATCTGTTATTTAATTTAACATGAGTTCCTTTGGGGTAAAATTTTCTGGAGGTCAAATAGTCTCCCATTCAGTTCTCTGGGCAGGGACTACTTCAAGGAACCCATGCCAAAGGCTCAAACACAGAGACATGTTTCTAGGAACATGGAACGTTAGGGATTTATACAATAGTGGGGTGCTAGAGGAATTAGATAAATCACCCTTGGATATAGTCATTTTACAGGAAGTAAAACATTAGCTCAGGATATAGATGTATGGAGAGCTTATTATCTTACTGCCACAAAATATAACGAACCTAAGGATTCGATAGTGCCAGTGAATTAGTTAGAACAATGAGGCTTGCCTCTTATCCTCATTCTTATCTCCTATTACATTATCACATTATCTTTTGTTCTTTCTAAGGTTTCAAAATAGAGAAAAAATCAACATAATATTTGTCCATTGAAGCATGATGGTTTAGGCAGTAACATTTGAGAATAATATTTCAAAGTTCCTGGTTTACACCCAAAAAGTTTTTTTTTTATTTCCTTGATTATCAAGACTAATCTATCTCTAATGGCATAGCCCAATGTTGAGACATAGCCTCTCCTTATAAAGGCAAACGCTAGTTTTACAAAACAGGTCCCTTCTTTGAAAACATAATAAATAGTTATATTTTCTTTTTTCAGATTCTTCCTAATTGGTTATATGACAGTTGCATTCGACCTTACAGTTGAAGTTACATATCCTGAACCGGAATCTATGACTTCAGGATTTATAACACTTGTACATCAATTGGTCGGTTGCATAGCAACTATAGGTTATGGAGAAATGGTTCGAGGTATTGGTGCAGAATGGTCAAATAATACTCTGAGCGTTTTTCTTTTTATAGGCACACTTATACATATTTTCACAAAACCAGAATTGAGAAGGCAGGCAGCTTTAGATAGCTCCACAACAACTGGCAAGGTATCTTAAAGTAACTAAACATGTTATGTGATCAACAGTAAGATAAAACATCACCCCCCTATAGAGCAGTCTATGACATTATCTACAGCACTTGGCAGCAAGTAATCGTAGCATCAGTGCTTGTTATATTTGAGTTGTATATTTTGACTCACCTCTTATTTCTTGATTTTTATGCAGACTAGTTTTATCGCTTCTGTGTGGCATTCTCAATGCATTACAACTGTTGCCTTGCAAAGTGATTTCTGTTGCCTCTGTTGGCTAACCAATGAACTTCCAAATCAATTTTTTTTTCTCCCTTTCACCAGGAATAAAAAGAAAAATTATATTATTTTTGGTCTGATCATCTTACCTCAATATTAATGTTGACTTGTTTTTGAACATATTTCAAAACAATTCAATTTTATCGTCAGCTTGTCTAGACTCTATCTTGCTTTTCATAATTTATAACACAAACACAATTTCTGGTGTTGTTTCTTCCTTGTAACTTAAGAAGTTGTAATTAATATTTAATTTTAGGAAGTGATATTGTGAGGTTATTTTAATTATATTATTTTTGGTCTGATCATCTTACCTCAATATTAATGTTGATTTGTTCTTGAACAATATTGAGGTAAGATGATCAGACCAAAAATAATATAATTAAAATAACCTCAAAATATCACTTCCTAAAATTAAATATTAATAAAAAGAAAACCATGAATTTTGAAATTCCCGGTGAAAGAGAAAAAAAAAAATTGATTTGGAAGTTCATAAGTAAGCCAACAGAGGAAGCAGAAATCAACTTGCAAGAAGGACAACTGCAAGGCAACAGTTGTAATGTATCGAGAATGTCGCACAGAAGGACAAACTTAGTCTGCATAAAAATCAAGAAATATGAGGTGAGTCAAAATATACAACTCAAATATAATTAAAATAAACATCATGGTGTTATTTCATACATATATTTAAATCAGTGCTTGTTGTTCCTGGAGAATGGGTAGCAATTGTATGCTACAAACATTTATTCGGAACTGACCCCATATCTATACTGGAAGGTCAATGTAACATAGGGCGACAGATATAGAGATGGTTGAATGATGTTGAGGCAGATATGAAAGCTCTGGGAGTTAAAGGGACTCTTTAAAGCACAAGACAAGAGAGAATAGTCAATTATTACAAGGGAAGCTAAGCCTAGACTAATAGGACAATAAAGTCATAGAAGAAGAAGACCCCATTATCCAAATATTTTTCCAATATTTGTTTGCTTAAGTCAGCGACTAAAGTACTACCTATCCAAGGCTTTACATTGGATCTTTATTTAGCATTGTATTGTTTTCATACAGGATGAAAAGCTGGTCCATCATTGTAACTACCAACCTGGACTACCTGGCTAGTTTTGGTCCACTCCAGATATTTTATTTTCCTGGTACCCATCATATCCGCCACCTAAAGAGGCACCCAATGGGGAATTAACAACCCCACATGGGTCTAAATATTTTTTATGAATTAATATAGTGAAATTTAAAATAAATTTTTCTTCACCTCTCCTCATAATTTGTCTTCTATTTACACTGGTTTCGGAACAAACTTTGTTCCATCTTCAGTATTTACATGATCATTGTTCTGTCATTATGAAGTGTAAAAACTGAAGATGGAACAAAGTTTGTTCCGAAACTGGTATAAAATAGATTATGAGGTGAGGTGATAAAGAATTTATTTTAAATTAAAGATATACCTCATTGTGTTAATTCCTATAAAATCAATTAATAAAGTCATACCTCACCTCATATCCAGTCTTATAATTATACTGCAGTTTCAAAGCTTTGACAGCTTCATCTTCAGTAATATCTCGTTGAGGTATGAAGTAATTTAATTTAATCTTAAATTAAAACTCATTGTGATTTTTTTTCTATAAAAGTTCAATATAGTCATCCTACATGGAATGGGAACGTCAGAAAATTGGGTTCCAAAAGTCATTTCACTGAATAAATAAGTTTGGTCTGCCTTCATCTTACTTCATATTTCGTTGTTTCTTGTAAGATATGTTTCAAAGATTCTTAGCTTCATCTTCAGTTGGTACAGTCTGTATGAACTGAAGATGAGGCTAAGAAGTTTCAAAATATATCTTACAAGAAAAATGAAATATGAAGTAAAATGAAGGCAGACCAAACTTATTTATTAAGTAGATACTCATAATGTTACTTCCTATTGTATTTTGATAAGTCATTTTACTGATCCACAATTCTTCTGTATCTAGTACTACTCAACTAGATAAATCCTTTGTTGTATGTAAACTTTTGAGATGTGTTAACACATTCAGTACCAGGCACTGAGCAGGGCATTTAAACCCACAGGCCAGCCATTTAAATACCCCAGCTACCCTTTTCGTGGCACTTCAAAAAATGGACCTTTATTCACAAACTATTAGTCCTAGAAAATTCAAATTTTGTACATACCTAAAGGAGATATCCTAGTAGGATTTGATCGTGAAATAACTTGGGTGATTGACATCACATGGTATCGGCGTATCAATTTCAGGAAGTGGAAGTTCATCTTCACTTTCACTTTGTGAATCTTTAATTCAGGAATCAGTTCATCACCTGAATCATCATTATACAAAATATTCACTAATTCTTCTTCAGTGAGATATTTTTCATCCCCCATGGTTTCACTCACGCACAAACAACAGCGCAATAACGAGAAACATATACGACTACCTTGGAGCCTGGAGTCAAGTTTGGGTGAACGAATTCCATGTGTTGTTTGTTTTAAAAATAAAAGGGGATTCACCAAGGTCAAACGGGAATAGAAAATGTACATTTACATGCCATCTATGATCTCCAAGACATACTAAGCCAACACAATATTTAGGCACCGAATATAAACGCAGTTTGTTCGCGCCCGCTCTAAAGCGAGTTAACTGACCGACGGCCGTATACACGATAGTCTCTTTAAATGCCTTAACTGGTTTACGGTACTGAATGTGTTAAACTACAATATTCACTCTTCAACTAAGATATAAATCAATACAAATGTCAACAGAGCTCATAGGCAATTTAATAGTACCCAGGCTCAAATTTACTAATGAAATGTAGTAATGACATTGATGCCTCATTCTGCAGACTGCAAAGTTACAGTATGACCATTGTGTCCTTAAAGGAAGGGAAAGAGGAAAAGGGCAAGGACAGAGAAAGAAAGAGAAAGATTGACACTGTAGTGTGTAACTGCAGCAAACTTGTTCACTGGGAATGACAAGCATGAACACTTGGCTCGCTTGCCACCATTGCCTAGAGAATGTCATAGACTGTAGTATATTTCCAAACATCCTACCATAATATCACCTAAAACATTGAAACATCTATGAAATAATAACATTAACAAAACATGGTTTATATCTCAAGAGAGAAGGATAATTTGGATGAAAATTAGTATGATTTTCATGAAATAGTTGAATAGTGACCATAAAAATCCAAACTAGAAAGTTTTAAAAAAGCTGGTAAAGAGGTTTATGAACAATTTGTATGTATATAATCTCTCAGAATTCATTTACACTAATTTCAAACATTTAGAAGAGTCTCAGACAAACTTTTGGTGAAAGGGAATTCTACAAGTTATAATTTTTAAAAATTTATTCAGGCAGAAAGGGGCTCCATGAGCTGCACTCCTATATACATGTTTTCACAGTAAAAGGGTTTCGGTCTGGAATCAGTGTTGTTGGTATGAGAAGACTCTATGAACACTAATAAAGGAAAAACTTGAAGAATAAACTTATATAAAAATCTAATTTCATAAAAAACTGACAAAGCCCTTTCTGCATGAAGTTATTCAAATTAGATATTAGTACTGATAACTAAATATTGAAGACATGTTTTTGCATAATTTGTGTTCAAAATGTTTAATTGTTTTTTCCAATGGTCAAAAAAATACCGACATAATGAACTACATTAAAAAAATGGGCTGTTCTATTACTACAAAATCAATCTTTTTTTTATTATTCAATTTTGTATGCTAGACTGCTAGATCATGAATATAAATATAGTGTATATACTCATATGTATATACACACAAACACACACACACACATGCTATCTTACATAGCATTATAAAAGTAGAATTATTTTAACATGATATTTTTAGAACATCAGAAAATGAATAATTTGTGCAAAAATGTGTTTGCTATAATATTTCAGTGGCAGTAAGCTTATTCACAAGATATGTCCAAAATAATTATATCAAAGTTAATTCACTGATTTTTAAACACAATTTATAAATTAATGAGTCTTTTTTTTTTTACATCTTACCTCATATTTCATGTTTTCTTTAAACATGGGAACTAGTTTTCAACAGAAACATCTCTCTCATTTTCAACCGACATTATGACTACCAGCCAACGAAAAGTCGGTAGTCATAATGTTAGTTGAAAATGAGAGAGATGTTTCTCTTGAAAAGTAGTTCCTGTGTTTAAAGAAAACATGAAATATGAGGTAAGATGTAAAAAATACCTCATTAATTTACGAATTAAGAACCTCATAATGTTATTTCCCATATTTAACTATGAACAATTTATAAGTTTGCATGAAATTTTGAACCTGTAGAACTGCTATCTCAAATACAAAATATTTAATTGTTACACTGGCATTTAAGCCCAGTCGTAATGTAGCGTAAAAAGAATCTATGTTTTAAGTGATCTTTGGCCCGAGTGATTGGCCTTGGATTTGGTGCTATTACCTCACATAGAAAACACAGTAAACAATCAAATAACATTATTTATTTGAATGAAGCAAACATAAAGAAATATTAAAACAAAAACATATAAAACAACTTATTAAAGCCAGCTAAAATCGCCATATTGAAAAGCGCCAAAAAGACTAAAAACTTGATAAAACTCAGAGAGAGAAAAAAACCATGTAAAAGAATCAACTTTGGTCATTATTCTAAGTTATTTGACCCTTAGGTCTTCTTAATTTCATGCATTTTCAACAATCAATAAAATTATTCTAAGTCCACTAGACCATTTGGTCCTTTAATTAAATTTATGCTTGAAAATGACCATTTAAAAAACCATTAACTTTTTAGAGTGAAAATAGTATAAAACATCTTACCCATGTAGAGCTGCCTTCTCCACCTGGAGGACCCCCATGGTCCTCCAGCCCGTTCTGACTTTTTCTACCAAAAACCCTGCTTTTTATATTATCATCTCTACCTTTCACCATTCCCAAAAACTAATGGAAACCCTATTTTCTTACCCAATCTTTTGTAATATTCCTAGTTCTATCAGGGTCATATTATATAAGATGTTTTTCTTTTACTTGTCTTAATGTGTTTGGGTTATATAAGTTTTCGTAAGAGTGTTCCATTAGGTTGAAACTAACAAAGCTGTTTGTGATATTATATAAGATTTCGTAAGTGTGTCCTCATAGATTGAAAAATATATTGATGTGAAATCATTTTATTATAATTTTTACCCTCGTTTCTTATTTATAAAACTCTGATATACATTTTGATTGGGACTTCAATCAGTATATTAAAGATGATTATTTTATTCCCTATCTTCTGGTATAACAAACAAGTGTCTTGTGTAAATGCTTCATCTGTTTTTATAGAATTTTATTATTATGGCAGTTAGGCCCTAGTGTAGGTGTAACAATCACATATTCATAAATTAAAATGTGAAATTGCATAAATAAAATCAACTGAAAGACTACAAATTCCCTCTCTGAGATGTTTGTCTTGAAATTTGTGTACCAATATAAAATTCTGCGGTAAATATAATTATATAAATATAATACACAATCATAAGTTACTTGAATAACAATGCATACTGTGAGTTAAAAATAGAAGAAAGAACAACAATAATAATTGTAGATAGATAGATCATCAGTTGATTAATGTCTTTGGCATTGTCCGATTCCTAATAGCTAATTTTGTCGGTCCATCCAATCTCCATAATAATTGTAATATGTAAATTAATATACACAGTTAAGTAATGGTAAAGAGAAGAATTCTTTATTTAACTTTCACAGGGAAAAAACACTATAAAGTTTAATTTAATTCTTAGAAGAATTTCTATCTGAATCAGAACTTGTATCCTGATCTTCAACTTAATCTTCTCTTTAAGGGATTGGGCTATCCTTATCACTTCCCTGCCAATCAAAGATTTCTCTAATTTAAGAAAGAAAAATTTATGTTTGAACCGGGATTTGAAGGCTGGACCTCTTGTTCTCCATACGAGTGTGTTGTCCAATTACACCATTCAAAAGACGATACAAACATTAACATTTCTTTCAATTATGTAATTGAACAGCACACTCATACAGAGAACGAGAGGTTCAGGGTTCAAATCCCAGTTCAAATTTTAATTTTTCTTTCTTAAATTAGATTATATCCAGGATTGGAAAATGTTAATTCAAATAAAAACATTGAAAATATGAAGTTTTTCTGCTAAAAAATAGTGTATAAATTCTCAATTAAAATACTTCTGAATAGAAGCCGCCAGTTGGCGTGATGGTAGCAACAGCTATTAGCCTTCAGATGAATGAGAATTATATAAGTTGAAAGAAATGTTAATGTTTGTATCATCGTTTGAATGGTGTAATTGGACAACACACTAGTACATAGAACTAGAGGTCCAGGGTTCTAATCCCGGTTCAAATATTAATTTTTCTTTCTTAAATTAGATTCTATCCAGGATTAGAAAAATGTTAATTAAAATAAAAACATCGACAAATTTCTCTCTTTAATCCCTTTAAGAGAGAGTTAAAGAGAGATATGTATGCTTAGCAGAGAATAGGCCTGGATAGCTCAACAGTTGTACATAAGTGAGTTAGCTGAAAGTTTGGGATTCAAGTCCCAATTCAGACAAAAATTGTTATCTTTTACCAATGCTTAATAATTATTATTAATCATAATAAAAACACTGTGTTATAGTGTTATAGAAATCCAGTTAATACTTAATACAGTAAAGTATCTCAGTATGACATTATTTTATTTTACACACCGAGTGCAGTAAAGTAGACATTACAATACTCTCTACAATGTTGCAAAGTTGCACTTTACACAGTCAAAGTAAATTAAAAATACACTTAACTATGTTACCTTAAGAATAAAGATATGTGAGATAACTATTTATTATATATATAAGAAACAGATTGTTTAACTTACCTGTGATGTCCCCGTGAAATGGCTGTCTTGTGATATATGAAGTGAAGAAAGAATTGCTGCCAATGTTTTAAGAAATGAGGCTCAAATTTACTAATGAAATGTAGTAATGACACAGATGTCCCATTCTGCAGACTGTAAAAATACAACAAAACCTTTATTTATATAATAAAAATTGTCATTTCTTGAATATTAATAAATAATAGAAACATTTTAAATAAAAAATGAATGGTTCTAAGATGAATGAAAACAAAATATAAGATATACATTAATTAGTAGTAAGGAATTTTATGTAATAAAAGATAAGATTGCAATACATATAGTATATATTATTCAATTGTTTGTGTGTGAAACCAAGAAAATAGGCAGTCAGAGGTGTTACTTCTCATTATACTATGTTGCAATCTTACCTTTTAGTACATAAAAATTCTGACTGACTCTATTAATTAGTTAATATACTTCCTAATAATTTTGCATTTTTAGACTAGGTTACTTAATGTAATTTCTTACTAGCGAACTGTGAACCATTGCATGCTGAAACCTATCTTGAAATTTCCTCCAGAGAAGCATTGTGATGTACCAGGGCCATGTCTAAAAAAATCTGCCTTTTTTAACTGCAAGGCACATAAATCCAGCATCAAATCTCTCATTTAAACTGTAGGGAAGTAATACAACTCTCGAATTGGTAGAATGGATAATCCTCACTACCTACCATCCATGCTGCATTCTGCCTCACTCCACTCCACTCTTACTCAAACAGGGAGTCTATCTGCTCCATAAAGTGGTTTGCCATTGCTGGTTTCTGGCTTTGATTTCTGTGCTGTTAAAAACAGCTGATCATTTTTTGAACACAATCTCGGTACATAACAATATTTCTCTGGAGAAATTTCAAGGTAGGTTTCAGCATGCAATGGTTGACAGTTCCCTTGTTAGAATGTATTACTCCTTTACGGTGTTTTTGGCCTAATAAATATACCTATAGTATTTACTCTAGTAATTTCCCCCCTTTTCAAGACTTAGGAATGAAAATTCGAGGGGGAAATTATGCGATGGCTATGAAAATATCAATATGCTTTCATAACACTATCAATTAAACATCTATGGTAATTCCACCATGGTCATCGAACTTTACTCTCAAAGACATTTTGAGAAATTAAAAGAATAAGTTGTATTCAATGTTTCTCTATTTTCAGACACTCAAACCATACAAAAGATAATGGTACAGTAGATCATAATGAAGGCGTGTTTCACTCCCTTTTCCTTGGTGAAATGTACAACTTGTAACTTAAAATTTGCAGTGTAGCTGTTATACTTTCTTCCCAAAGTTGAGTTTAACGACACTGACACTCTGACAGAATAACACTCTTATCAATGCACAATGATATCTAACACTATTCACACTGACAAGAATAGATGCACAGGTGACAGAGACAACAGGTACCGTTGGGTCTTTGTAGAAGGGGATAGATTCAACTTTGGGTTTTCCATAAATTCCTTTGTGTTGTACTTGAAATCTTCATAAGAGTGTCCAAAGTCGTAACAACATTTTTTGGCCTAGGTTATGCATATTGTATCAGATGTGTATTTAAAAAAAAATGTATATATATATGAAAAACCTAGGGGGAAATTACGCGAGGGGGTAATTTATGTTAGTAAATATGGTATATTTATATAAGCCAACAGAAAATTGTAAAATTGATCAGTCTTAAATTTAAAAAGCTAACAAAAATTATCCATCCTCATTAATCATCAGTTCGACAACTCTGGGTGGATCAAGGCTTTCCTCAAAATCTTCTCTACACTTCTCTATTCCTGGGAACCAACCACCAGCTTTTAAGTCCTAAAGACCTCACAACATGTAATATTCCATTCTTATGTTTGGTCTTCTAATCATCCATCTTCCTTTGGATGTGTCCAACCTTTATGCATGGGATTTTTAAATGCCTGTCACTATCCAGTCGCTGGAATTCAAATGCCTTAAACTCCCTTATTTTATAGGATTGTGAATAAAAATATATTACCTGCAGTGTGTCAGTTTTATCTGCCTTTAGGCAGTAGAGAGGTATACCTGTCATCATGTACATGTGACATTTGTTCTTTAAAAGTTAATTTATCTTAAGTCTGTAATAATATTTAATTTATATCATTTTCCATTATCAGTTCCTCATTATATCTTACTAGCCATTTTCCATCTTTCTTTATAAGCCCATATGTCATGTTCTGACAGAGCCCAAGTCTCACTCCCATACTGGTTTAATTAGTGTTATATATATATATATATATACATATATTAAAAAATTATTCAACTTAACTTTATATTTTGTTCTAAGTTAGTAGATAGGCTACACTTTGATTAGGTATTAACCCTTAAATTGGCAATGTATCCTATAAAAGTCCATCAATTGGTTTAATTTACTCAATATTTTTAATATCACAAGAAAACAAACAAATATAAATCACTTAAATGTAAGTAGAATTACACGATAAACCTAATAATAACAGTTATGCTTGATTATGTTTTCACTGTGGTCCATCAGATTTAAATAACAGACACGAGAAATTAGTGATTTGCTAATTTAGGTATTATGGAGTGATGCATTCTAAAACTTTTATAACAAAAAAAAAATAGATATTTTAAATATTTTTCATAATATATAACGTTACTCTATCTAATGATTGGCTTTGAATCTTCATACATTGTTTTGTATTAACATGATTTTATACTTGATAAAGTCTACTGTTAACAGTATATGTTTACTATTTATTGAAAAATTAAACAGACTAATAGTAAATACAACAGCCCTACTACCCTGAATGATTAATGTATTTCTTATATTTAGTATTATCAAAGTAAATTGGCAGCATCATGTGATTGGTTGTGTATACAAAGAATGGAAGTAATGTTGAGATTTTAAATATAAATTCCTGGGTTTCTATGGGACATGCCAGTTTACATAAATTCAAATAAAAAAATGGAAACATAATTGAAGCAGTGTTGTATATTTATTTGAGGAATGTATATATATGCTTCATTAAAAAAAATAGTAACCATATTAAAATACATAAATGTGGAAGATATCTATATGATAAACTTTAACTTTCTAATCGGGGGAAACTTGGGTGGAAAGTTAGCTTTTTCCCTTCAATACATGTGGGGTTTTTTCCATCGGTTTTCACTTACTCTTTCACATGATCTAGTTCAAAACCTTCATCTATGTCAAAATGGAAAACTTTGTCCCACTTTCTCTTCTTGCAACTCCATTCACCCCTATCTAATGTGGACATCTCTGATCTTTCTGACTAAATAATGTTGATATGACTTTACATCCTGGAATCTTGTGACATGGTTTTGATCCAGGATATAAAACCTTATAGATTTTTACTAGCTTTTTTATATTTAAAAGGTCCCTTGAGAAAAGACTAAATTGTATTTCAATGCGGTTATTTATTTCCTAATTTCTGATATAGTAAACAAACATATATGTATATCCTTTATCGGTTTTTTATAGTATTTATTATTATGGTAGTTAGGCCCTAGTGTAGGCGTAACACTAATCTAACTTAAATAAACATGTTGGCAATTGGCTATTATGGAAATGTGAATAAACACGTTGGCAAACAAATTACTAACACAAATTGTAACCAATGTCATTTGGAGACTTGCCTTCTATCCACTTTGTTCTGACAGTGTTTTTCTTTGCACTTTTCATTCACATGATTGATTTTTTAATTTAATTAAAAACAAATTTAATGAAAATTAAATTAAAAATCAATTATATGATTAAAAATTCCAAGGAAAAAGTTGTTCCAGGATTTCAATAATTTATCTTATTTCTCCCTCCTCTTTTTTTTTACATTTCACATTGTCTAGAAGCTATGTAAAAAAATGATCATAAGTAATGCCACGAGTGATTTCCAATTTATCTAGAGAATTTGGAAATCAAGAGTGGCATTTGTTAGGACTATTTAACGAATAAAATTAAGATATTTACTCACAAATCATTATTTAAATATAGTTACTTTAAAATATTTATTTATTTAATGTAAACGGTGATGTTTGAAAACAAATGAGAAACGTTATGTTTCGTTTCTCCATCCACTGCAACAAGATCATATAATGTTTGTTATATATTTGCCATCTGGTGTGTGAAACTTGAAATATCATCGCAATATTATAAGAATGCATCCTAGTGGAGAAAAAATTAAACACATCAAACTGTATATTATAACCAAAATTATAGGTTATTAATTTATTTTTTAGTAAACAACTTGGTAAAATCATTATTTGAAAACACAATTATTGAACACAGAATTATCAAAAAGAACTCGGCAATATCATTATTTAAAAACACAATTGTCAAATTTGTATTTCGTCTATATCTTTATTTGAAGCACAGCCAAATCTTGTTTCTGCCATTTTGAACATTCAAATATGGCGGCTTTACTGTTCCCTCAGTCACTGCAAAATAATGGTCAGACCTGTTCAGAATATTAAAAAGGAGGAGCCTTCTTTAATATGGTAATCATAACACTGATAAATATTTCGTGAAACACGACACTGATTGGTTGTAAAACAGAAATCATTGAAACGTGATTGGTCATTGATTCCCATTTGGGGCATGAGTTAAATAGTCAATATAAAGTACCATAAGCCATAAATAAACTTCCATAAAACATTCCTTTTTTTAACAAAGAAATATAAATTTGTAATCAACATGTATAACCTATTATGATTACATTTATCCAAAGGATGTTTGCTTAAAATCTGTACACTCATGTTACTTCCAACTTGCATTTATATTAGTTGATGTATCCATCCATAGTAATTCTGCCTGAGGGCAGGTCTTTCACTGCAATCATAGCATTTTAATGCTATGCTTTGCAGCTTTACTAGGGAATTATAGGTGTGGTAGCTTCCCGTTGCTTTCCATACCGGTGAAGGATGATGATAATGATAAGGATGATAGTGATGGCCGGATGATTTTTGGGAACCGTTGGGCCCTAAGCATCCTGACATTTGTCTTACAGGTGAAGAAAAACCCTGATAAAACCTCACTCAGGAGCCTGTCCCAACCGGGAATCAAACCCGGGCCCGCTGCATGACAAGGCAGCATGCTACCTCTAGACCACAGCGGTGGACAGTTGATGTATTTAGTGTGGTTAATTTTATTTAAATGTCTAAGAAAATGAGATTGTTTTGTTTATTGTAATGCTATAAATGACAAATATGTAAATATAAAAGTTAAATGAAATAGGAAGTGATTTTTTTTATTTGTTCGTGTACGATCCCTATCTTCTCCTGGTATAGCTGTTATCATATTGTTTATGCAATATGAACTAACAAGATGGGATAGTCATCTTCTCCTTCTTCCTTCCAAGTATTAGGCCAAGGTCTGTCATGATCCTATAGAAAATTTTCCCTCCAGCGTTTCATAGGACGGCCCAGAGATATTCGTCCTCTTGGTATATAATTATAAACAGCTTTGGGGATCCGATTTGAACTCATTCTTTCAAGATGGTGTTTCCAATTTAGTTGGTACTGTTTAATATATTCCAAAATTGGCGTAGTCTTCAATTCTTTTAAGATATTTGTGTTCCTTTTCCGATCCCATCTGGTGTAACCTGCTGTTCTGTGCATGAATCTCATTTCACAAGCCGTTATTCAGCTTTCATGTTGTCTTTTTAGTGTCCATGTTTCACTACCATAGGTCAACACTGGTCTAGCCAAAGTGTTATATAAACGTAATCTGGTGTTTTTTTGTACAAGGGATGGTTTCATAACTTGATTAATAATTCCAAAACTTTTATTGTAACTAGTAATTTTTTCTGGGATATCCTTTTCATCCCAGATAGAGAGATAATATCCAAGGTATTTAAATTGATTAGATCTCTCTAAAATTTTATTCTGGAGACAGATTTTACTTTGTATGGGGTCCTTCCCATGAAATGCCATAATTTTAGTTTTGTTAATTGATATTTCCATATTAAATTTGGCACCTATTTTTTGTAAATTATAAATTAATCGTTGCAAATCATTTTCAGAAAGAGCCAGAAGAGCTAAATTGTCTGCAAAAAAGAATAGCATCGAGTTTGAGGTTCCTATTGATGGGTATATATCCCCGTTGTGTTTTACTCCATTCATTTATTATTCTGGGATAGTCATCAAATACCACTAATCAGCATGATGAAATATTAACTGAGAATAATTTATTTCCTTTCAGTATCAACCCCTCTTTTCTTTAATCCAGCCGTCATCAAGTGGTGAGCATCTCAATTGGGAGCATAATATTCTTCATTTGTTGCTGGGTGAGCAAGCACTTGGGGAGTCAAGGGGAAATATTGAATATCCCTTGACAGCACAGTGGTGTTCATGTGCTGATTCGTGTCCATAATTCATTCTTCTTTTTTTTTTCTTATCTCAAGGTCCTTAAAACAAGTCCATGAGGTTGTGTTGTTTTACTGCATGTATCACTTTCTTTGGGTCTGAATACATGTGATCTGGAGTATGGTCTATACACGTCAGGCTGGTTCTGTGTTGCAAATTCTACACATTGGGAATATCTTCTGAGCCACGACTATCTCCATATGCTTATATGCCTGCTTTTTAATATAGCAATTATTATATGCGATTCAGTCAAGTACACTGAACACCAACACCTCATGAGAGAATACATATTTTATTAAAGAACAAGATATTATTATATTATTATCATTATTATTATATTATTATATTATTATTATTGTTATTATCGTATAAAATGTTGTTTGTACATGAAATTTACATTGCTACATTTAATGTATCTTTAACTGTTTATAATTAGTATAGTGTATATCTATATTTGTCAAATATTTATTTGTATTTGTGCTGGTTGAGTGGAAGAGAAGGCCTTATGGCCTTAACTCTGCCAGAATAAATAAAACATTATTATTATTATTATTATTATATTATATATATTAAAGATAAATCTGCAAGTTGTTTAATTTGTAATAATATATTGTCACAGATAGTGTAGAGTTTTCCTTTTACTTATTTTGATTTAAATAAATTCACAATTATGTAACATTTTTCTTTTCACTTTATTTTCTTCTCACAATTATCACTAAATCATTTTTTTTTATTTTCTTTTTTTTGCAAATGTCCCAGGTTGTCTTTCGACATTCCTGGTGTTCTCTCCTGGCATGGCATACTTGTAACCCACTTCTGAGATTGGGGTGCCTGGAAGGCAGGGTTATGTTGCCCCGATGATATGATGGGTGATGATATGATAGCGGTGCGAGTCCCTAATCCTAAGCTTAATCTAGATGAATATGAATGATGATGATTGCGATGGCCATATGATTTCAGGGACCATTTGGGCCTTAAAGTTTTCCTGACATTTGTCTTACAGGAGAGGAAAAACCCCGATAAAAACCTCACCCAGAAAAACTGTCCCGACCGGGGATCGAACCCGGGTCCACCTTCAATCACAATTTTATTTCACTTATTATTCTTCTTAGAAAGTTCAGCAGATAATCACTTATCACACAGTTACAGACACAGTACTTCCTCACAGTTTAGTTTATAATTAACATCTCGCCATCCAATGTGGGACTGGGCATCTTTCTGTCCTCACCACATATTTATAGGCGAATAGACGGAAATTTCCAGGTCCATTAACGAGATGTTTCTACATGGAACCCTCTCGTCTTCGATGTTTCTCGAATGGGGGAATAGATGTTCGTAGAACTCTCTGGCTTATTAGCCTAGAAATATCGGTGGACCCTCAACTTGAGATTGGCTATTCACCAATCCAATCCACCAATGTGAGATTTCTCTCGCCGGCCTGCGCAGTTTAAATGACGCTACTACAATGCATCACAATATATAAATTTTAAATTTATTTTAGATAGATAGATCATCGGTTGATTAATGTCTTTGACATCGTCCGATTCCTAATAGCCAGTTTTGTCGGTCCATCCAATCTCCTGGTTGTAGATGTTTCTCCTTCATATATAAACATATTCCCTGACTCCAGGAGGTTTTAGGTCTTCCTCTGCTTTGTCTTCCCTCAGGTTTCCATTCCAAAACAGATTTTGGTAGTCGATCCTCTTCCATTCGTTCGACATGTCCATACCATCTTAATTGCTGAGTTTTAATATAATCTAAAATAGTGTCTTCAATCTTCATTTTCTCCCTTATAACTGAGTTCCTATTTTTTTCTCTTCTTGAAATTCTTGCGGCCCTTCGTATAAAATCCATTTCCGTTGCCAAAAGGTATTTATTTGTTTTTGTTGTTAATGGCCAAAGTTCTGCTCCATAAGTAATGATGCTTTTAACAATTGTATGATATATATTCATTTTATTTTTATTACTTATATTTTTATCCCACAATATTCCATTAAGGCAAGTAATTGCAAATTTTTCTTTATTATTTCTATTTCTTATTTCCTCTTCATAACTCCCATTTTTATTTATTTTAATTCCTAAATATGTGATCTCACTACAAGATTTTATTGATTCTCCAGTCTCCAAAATTAAATTTTGTTCTGGTTCACCAATTGATAAATATTTTGTTTTTTTCATGTTCATTGAATATAATGTTTATACTTTGTTATTGGGGCACGCCATAGTGTAGTGGTTAAGGCAGTGCACTACAAACTGGAAGATTAAGCATTCAAGTCCCGGTGGGGTCAGAATTTTTAAACTGACCCAAACTTTTTGATGGCACCTGACCCTGTGTTCAAATCAGCCTCTAACTGAAATGAGTACCAGATACATGTTCTGGGGGTTTAGGGGCCTGTCATGCAGGGCTGACAATCCGGCTGATATCAAGTGCTGATTGTCTAAAAAAAGTGGGAGCCTTAACCTCCTACTACCCCAAATGTCTCCTATGGCCTGTAGTGGGATCACTTTACCTTTACCTACTTTGTTGTTACATTTCCATTATAAAAATATTAGCCAAAAAAATGAAATAATTTCATACATAATATTTTTGTTAAAGATACTTCTATCAGTGGGACCATCTTAATTCTTGGTTTGTAAAAGTAACACAATAAAAATTTGTTTAATAAAATATTGAACAGAAACTAATTAATTTTTTTTTTCTTTCTCCTCTGATAATTATCCTCATTCCAATGGCCAGTTTTTGGAAATCCATGTAAACCATTATTATTATTTTCTAATGTGGTATTATTACATGACAAATCAAGTTATATAGATGTGAAACATAGTCTCTTACTTTAAGGGAAAAGAAAAGATTATAAGTATTTGAGAATAAAGTTCTAGGAAAATTTTTGGACCAAAGAAAGATGAACAGATATGCAAATGGAGAAGACTACATAATAGTGAGCTTGCTTACTTACTTACTCACTGGCACTATCGAACCCATAGGTTCATGGCAGCACGGACATAAGCTCTCCATACATCCCTATCCTGAGCTAATACTTTTCAATCATTCCCTGTATAATCTACTTCCCTCAAATCATAGTTAATGTTGTTCTCCTACCTCATTCTTGGTCTACCAATTGGGCGTTTTCCCTCTGGCTTTCCTACAAGAAGCTTCCATGCAAGTCTTTCATTCCCCATACGTGCAACATGTCCTGCCCCTCGCAGTCTACGAGATTTAACTGTTCTTAGTATATCCGGGTTCCTATAAAGACCATGTAGTTCATTGTTATGTAGTCTTCTCCATTCACCTGTCTGTTCATCTCTCTTTGGTCCAAAAATTTTCCTAAGTACTTTATTCTCAAATACTTGTAATCTCCTTTCCTCCCTTAAGTGAGCTACATGATATTTATGGGAAACCAGATATAATAAGAAGGGTCAAGTCTCATAGACTGCAATAGGCAGGACATGTGGCATGAAAGAGAGGCATGGAAACTTCTTGTAGGAAAACAAGAAGGAAAGCTCCCAGTAGCCAGGCCAAGAATGAGGTGGGAGAACAACATTAACCACAATTTAAGAGAAACAGGTTATACAAGGGATGATTGGAAAACATTAGCTCAGGATAGGAATGTATGGAAAATTTATACTAGCATGGCCGTGACCTATGGGTTTGATAGTGCCAGTGAGTTAGTAGTTAGTTAATTCCTTTCTTGGTGAGAGTGTCTACTATTTCATTGTTAATTATTCCAATGAGAGGTGGAATTCATTGAAAGCCTATCCATTTCTTCAGTTTTGTAGAAAATTCAATAGTAAGAATTAAATGAATTGTGAATTCTTCTCACCTAATACATCAGAACTGCAGTATCGGGAAACATATCATTCCCATCTTCAGCTGTTTTCATTACTGTCAATTTTTCATTATGCCGGCCATTTTCTAAACTGCCATCTGGTGTACTTTTGAAGAAATTTGTAATCAAATTTGGTTCGTCTAAACTCGAAGTTCATGGTTCTAGTATGGTTTTTTTATGTATATATTTTCCCATACTGTTAATTCCAAAGGTTTAGATAGATGTTTAAAAAATTTTGCTTCGTTTTCAGTTGTATGATTCTCTAATAAACTATGTGCTGCTATTACTGATTTTTCAATTTCACCATTTTTCATGTTTCTACAGTGTTTTTTTTTTGCAAGTGTCTAAATTCCTTATTGTTTTTCCTATATACATTTTATTGCAATCTTTGTAATTAATTTGAAAAATTCCAGATTTTTTATTGTCTGGGGTGTTAACTTTTTTATTAATTAACAGAAGATTACCCAGGCTGAATTTGTTAATCAGAGCCAATGTTATATTAAATTTTTTCAATAAAAAATTAATGTAACATTGGCTCTAATTAACAGGCTGAATTTGTTAATCAGAGCCAATGTTATATTAAATTTTTTCAATAAAAAATTAATGTAACATTGGCTCTAATTAACAAATTCAGCCTGGGTAATCTTCTGTTACTAATAAAAAAAGTTAACACACCAGACAATAAAAGATCTGTAATTTATCATAAGTAATGCCACGAGTGATTTCCAATTTATCTAGAGAATTTGGAAATCAAGAGTGGTATTTGTTAGGACTATTTAATGAATAAAATTAGGCTGTTTACTCACAAATCATTATTTAACTATAGTTATTTTAAAATATTTATATATTTAATGTAAACAGCGATGTTTGAAAACAAATGAGAAACGATTGGTACACTTCAGATCATATTATTTATTGTCAAAGGAACGCAATATTGTAAGAATGCACTCTAATGGAGAAAAAATTAAACACGTCAAACTGTATATTAATTCTATTCTGGTCCTATGATGTAAATATGACAATTATATTTTTCTGGAATGTTATTACCTGGGAAAAAATACATTTAAGAAAGTGCAAACAGTGGTTTCTTTTTTTGGTGGTATAATCAATTGCTACAAATGTTTTTATATTAACTCTCACATGTGCTATGTGTTGACATTCATGCACTATATATACAATCTGATAGCCATATTTCCTACAGAGTCAGTCACTGCAAAATAATGCTGTGACCTATTCAGAATGTTAAAAAGGAGGTGCTTTCTTTATTACGATAAACTTTAGTTGGTAAATTCTAGGTGAAACATGACTGTGATTGATTGTAAATAAAAAATCATTGAAATGTGATTGGTCATTGACTCCCATTTGGGGCATGAGTTAAATAGTCAAATTAATTGCAATGATGCAATAAAGTATATATAGGAAAAACAATAAGGAATTTAGACACTTGCAAAAAAAAACACTGTAGAAACATGAAAAATGGTGAAATTGAAAAATCAGCAACAGCAGCACATAGTTTATTAGAGAATCATAGAATTGAAAAAGAAGCAAAACTTTTAAAACATCTATCTAAATCTTTGGAATTAACAGTTTGGGAAAAGATATACATTCAAAAAAACCATACTAGAACCGTGAACTTTGAGTTTAGACAAACCGAATTTGATTAAAAAGTTCTTCAAAAGTATACCAGATGGCAGTTAAGAAAATTACCGGCATAATGAAAAATTGACAGTCGTGAAAACAGCTGAAGATAGGAATGATATGTTTTCCCGATACTGCAGTTCTGTGTTAAAAAACATAGATGTATGACGTAAGAAGAATTCACAATTGATTTAATTCTTATTAAGAAAACCTCATAATGTAAAAATTTCCAAATTTATTATATTAAATTCAGTAATGTTCAGATTCTGTTATGATTTCTAATTCTGGAACATTATTTTGGGTAATAACTTGGATGACAGCTTTAGAGTGTACTAGGACTATACCTTTATTAATAAATTTGGTTAAGTTGTTTGTAAGACTTCTAAGTGCAGCTTCTTGAAAGAAGAAAAATAGATTGCAGTGAAGGGAGGAGAAGCAGATGTAGAATGATTATGAAAAGTGTAGGTTTTAGTCCATGGTTCAACCTTGCAAAAAAAGGAGACACACGGAAAGATAAAGAGGAAAAGATTAATTTAGTGAATATATTTATGTAACATGTAAAAGTTAATATATTTTATCTCTGAACATAAAATACAACATAACAATGTTACTGAAAGTTTTGAATGATATTCTAATTTTAGAAATAATTTGAATTAATCTTATCTAATAATGACACAAATATATGCCAAATAATTGATATCAGTTGCATATACTTTGGACTTAAGAGTTATATGTGTGATGTAATTTCCTCCATTTTTCACCAATTTTTAAATATTTAAGAAAAAAAATATTATAACATTTAAAAACGTAGAAAAATCATTGAAAAACAGTACAAGAAACCTTATTTCAATAAAAATTGGAATGGGAAGTAACACTATGAGGTAATTTACAATTTTCAACTCATTTATATAAAAAGAAAAATCATAATTAGAATGAATATAACCCTAGTTTAATTTTTTTTAAATTTAACACATTGGTGAACGACAGCTGTGCATTCCACTCACCCCTGCTAGACCGGACATTTCTCTCAGTGGGGTGGACTTTTAAATTTTAAACCGCGCTAGCACAGTGTGGTTTTTACATAAATATAGTTACAGTCAATAACAATAATACATAAGTAATTCTTTATTAGTGTTCTCACCAGACCTTCTAGTAGAAATTGCGGGTGCGATAGCGTTGGAAACATTCCTTTTTATGTAGAGGCACAGTGCAAAAGGAGCATATGTAGCGAGTTTCTTTTCTTGTGTTCACTGCAAATGCGGAAAATTTTGAAGGAGTATTTTTTTTTTTCAGTCACAATTGGTGTTAATTTATGTTTCTTCATGTCTCAGCCTTCCTGGTCGGTCTTGACATGGTGTCCTAGAAGTGGTTTCCTTTTCTCTGTCTTTCTTCCTCTTCCCTGTCATCTGTTCCTAATTTCACGACTACCCAACAAGAGGCTGTTTCATGCAAAAAAAAAATCTGTTTGACATTTTGTTGTTAGGGTTTTGAAATTTATAGACCCTGAAAACATTAAAGAGTGCACAATTCAGAAGCCACAATACAAGTTTCTTGCTCCATTTCACTGTTTTTCTAAGGATTGAGTAATATGATAGGTACTGGTCAACCCTGTCTACACCATTCACATACTTGTTATATTGAAGTATTCAGTAGGGCATTTTTACAACTTTACCCCACCCACTCTTGTGTTGCCTGATGCAATGTGCTAACCATTCTTACATCTCTTTTACCTTTCCATGTTTGAACCAAAACTTCCTCCTTACTACAAAATACTCTTTCTCCTGGTTTGAGATTATTTCCTGCTTCCACAAATGATTTTTGAAGCCCCCTGTTAATCCATATTGTTCCACAAACTCTCGTCTTTCTTTCGAGCAAATTTTCAGCTATAGCCACACTATTATAATAATTATCCTGATAGACATGGTGCCACAGGTATAATTTTGGGCTCCAGAATGCAAAAATACTGTTTCTTATAATTTTTTCCCATCTACAACATATATTTACATGTTACATATACGTATTCCATAATCGTCTAACTACCCATACTAAAATTCCATATTTCACCAGCCGTCTGTCTTGAAACTGTAAACTACCCTTTCTGTAAAGATGGAAATTTCATAAAAGAGAAGAGAGGGGTACAAAAACAACTAAAATTTATTTCACAATAAGAAAAAACAAAATTGCATGCCTCCTTCAAAAGCGAAGAGGCAGGGAAACCATACAAAACGTAAAAATGGAAATCTCTGTGGCCGGTCATCTAGCGCTGGACATTTAAACATGGAGATCTCCGAGGCCCGTCACCAATGTGTTAAAATAAATTCTGTTCACCTCACCTCATATCCCATCTTCTTATTAGACCCATTTCAAAACCTAGGTGGTTTCATCATCAGTAATTTCACGAGCGATGTTCTGTCGTCCAGGAGCCCTGCTTCTTACTCCATCTGTTGTTCATATGTTCCTCTTAAATAAGGAAATTATTTGTTTTATTATACCCACTACATTAGTGTAGTAGGTAAGTGTGATAGCCACCATTGTTGTTCATTTAGGGGACACATACAGCTTGTAGAATGCTGCAGATATGAACAACTTTGTCCCCCAAGAAAGTTAATAAAAGCACTAGAACACTTACAAATTGAAATTGTGTGCAATGTATACTTTACATGTGGGCTTACTTGGAAGTGACATGGTAGATCTCCTGGCAAATAAAGGAACCAAACTGCATCATACAAACCAAACTTTAAGCCACCCAACAGTATTGAGATTAAATAAAACCAAATGTGAAATTCAATCTACACATCATTATACGAAGTAAAGTGATCCCGCAACAGGCCTCAGGAGGCCCTTGGGGTAGTAGGAGGTTAAGGCTCCCACTTTTTCTAGACAATTGGCACTTTATGTCAGCCGGGTTGTCAGCCCTGCGTGACGGCCGCCTTTACCCCCAGAACAAGCGTCTGGTACTCATTTCCGTTAGAGGCTGAGTCGACCCCAGGGCCATAGTGCCGCCAGAGGGTTTGGGTCAGTTTAAAAATCCTGACCCCAACGGGACTTGAACCCTCAACCCTCCTGCTTGTAGCTCAGTGCCATAACCACTACGCTACGGCGTGCCCCACATCATTATACTCAACTGGCAAATGATATAAGATGAGCATATAATGGAAAAACTTGGAAGAACAACTGCCAAAAAACAAGAAAAGAAGCTATTGTCACATGTATATTGAACACAGACCTTGCCTCACACCTACACAAGATGAAGAATGCATCTTATGCTGTCAACCAAATTCAAAAATGGATCAGGAACATCTACTACATTGTGCAAAACGTCCATAATGCTTAAACATTCCAACAATCTCAGTGGATTTTACTGGGAAGCAAGAAGCAAAATGAGTAAATCAATCTCAACTGCAAATCATTGGAAAACAACAACATATTAGTGCAATATTTAACCAAATTCTTCTTCTTCTTCTTCCTTCCAAGTATTAGGCCAAGGCCTGTTACGATCCTATAGAAAATTTTCCTTATGGGAAATTCTCGTATAAGACTTGAAAGCATAATAATAGTCCCTTCGATTGGTTGCTGGCCAAAGGAAGGCAAGACCAGTGATGGGGCTGCCATCTTATAGCCTCTGGTCAGGCTTTTCTGGAGAAGAAAAGTAAATAAAGGAAAGGAGAAATGGAAGAAAGGAAGGACTCCCTAGCCCTCGGATGCCCTAATAGCGTCGGGGTCGAAAAAACAAGAGTTAACCAAGAGAGGTTAGATAGAAAAGTTAAAAGAGCGCAAAACACAAGTAAGTGGAAGAAATGTTTTGCACAGCTTGGGCACCTTGTGGTCGCCATCCACATATCCCCTAGATGAGGACCCCTGAGGGTATTTAACCAAATTAAATAGATATATCATCGGTTATTAATGTCTTTGACATCGTCTGATTCCTAATAGCCAATTTTGTCAATCCATCCATCCTCCTGGTTGTAGATGTTTCTCCTTCATGTATAAATATATTCCCTGACTCCAGGAGGTTTTAGGTCTTCCTCTGCCTCGTCTTTCCTCAAGTTTTCATTCCAAAACACATTTTGGTAGCCAATCGTCTTCCATTCACTGGACATGTCTGTACCATCTTAATTGCTGAGTTTTAATATTATCTAAAATAGTGTCTTCAATCTTCATTTTCTCCCTTACAACTGAGTTTCTAATTTTTTTCTCTTAACCAAATTATAATTTTATAATATTTACTTGCAGAATTCATGCTTTTGCATAACTCATGCACCAGGATTTTTTTTTGCATTAAATTAAAGAAATTTTAGTATACTGCACTCATGTGCAACATTACAATATCTTTTTTAAAATCAAAATTACAGTGGGAAGTAACGCTATGAGGTAATTTTCAATTTATAAATAAGTAAATATAAATAAATAAATAAAGCCTGATATGTCCCTTTAGGGCAAAGGCCTCCCTGTACAGGGGTTAAGCTCTATTTGAGAGTGTCACCCGGTGAGCTACTCCATGGTGAGAAGTTGACTTGGATGTAGCACTTGGTTTGTATACACTGTCTGTTCTGTGATTAGTTAATACACAGTTGTCTCTCCATCGTTCTCCAGATTTTCCTGCATCTGGCGACTCTGGACCATTGTGCCCCTGCTCGTTCTTTGAAGATGTCAGCCCATCGTCGTCTTGGTCTTCCGCGCTGTCTCTTGCCTGTGTACGGGTCCCACATGGTTGTTCATTTATAAATGAAATGGATAAAATTTTTTATATTAAAAATGGTGAAATTGAAAAATCGGCAATTACAGCTTATAGTTTGCTAGATCATCATACAGATAAATTGAGCTTTTAAAACATTTAGAAAAGCCTTTGGAATTAACAATTTGGAAAAAGATACATATTCAGAAGAATAATGAATTTTGAAATTCCCATTGAGCAAAATTTAATCTCCAAGTTCATAAAATCGGCACCAGATGGCAGTTTGGAAGATGGTGGTAATGCCAAATTTTACATGTTGGAGTCTGAAGATGTAGGCAAATGGCCTTTGAAACCTGTATCATGAAAACATGGCATTTTATGAGGTGAGGTGTAAAAATATCAACTCATTTACAAATTAAAAAATGCAATTTTTTTTTCAACTGAATGTACTATACTATCAGATAGAGTTTGGGCAGTATGGAATGCCCTTTATTAAGTGATAATGTCTTATAGCAAACAGTATTACCGGTTAGAGTGGTATGGGGATTCTTAACCTGGCATCCATGCGAAGATAGTCAGTTATCTTTCGTGTTACTAATAGCTGACATTCTCATGGTAAAATCCATTTTCTTTTTCTGAACAACATAATTTTCAAAAGCCTGGCACAATAGGTAAGGAATTTCATAAATGTTGAACCTTTATAGGAAAAAATCACTATAAGGTTTAATTTAAGATTAAATTAAAATGTTTCATACCTCACCTCATATCCAGTCTTCTAACTAGACCGGTTTCAAAGTCTGGGCAGCTTCATCTTCAGTAATTTCTCATTGACTGATGTTATGTTGACTATTTAACTCATGCCCCAAATGGGAGTCAATGACCAATCACATTTCAATGATTTTTTATTTACAACCAATCACAGTCATGTTTCGCCTAAAATTTACCAACTAAAGTTTATCATAATAAAGAAAGCACCTCCTTTTTAACATTCTGAATAGATCATAGCATTATTTTGCAGTGACTGACTCTCTAAGAAATACGACTACCAGATTGTATATATAGTGCATGAATGTCAACACGTAGCGCATACGAGAGATACTATAAAAACATTTGTAACAATTGATTATACCACAAAAGGAAGAAAACACTGTTTGCACTTTCTTAAACGAATTATTTTCCAGGAAATGACGCTGAAAAATATAATTAACATATTTACATCATAAGACATCAGATATGAATTAATACCTATAACGTTGGTTATAAATTTCTCCACTAGGACGCATTCTTACAACATTGCGGTCCTTTGGCAATAAATAATATTATGATCTGGTTGCAGTGTTGAACAAAAGAAGCAAATGAAGCGTACCAATCGTTTCTCATTTGTTTTCATACATCGCCATCTACATTAAATATATAAATATTTTAAAATAACTATAGTTAAATAATGATTTGTGAGTAAACAGCTTAGTTTTATTCGTTAAATAGTCCTAACAAATGCCACTCTTGATTTCCAAATTCTCTAGATAAATTCACGACTCACTTCGTGAGTCATGAATTTATCGGTAATTTGGAAATCACTCGTGGCATTACTTATGATAAAAGGAACTGCTTCTTCTGATCGACACAACATCAGTCGACGAGAAATTACTGAAGATGAAGCTGCCCAGGCTTTGAAATCAGTCCAGTCAGAAGAACTTCTTCTTCTGATCGAAATAACATCAGTCGACGAGAAATTTCTATAGATGAAGCTGCCTAGGCTTTGAAACTAGTCTAGTTAGAAGACTGGAAATGAGGTGAGGTATGAAACATTTTATTTAATCTTTCATAAATGTATTATGACTGAAGGTACAAAGACAAGCAAGCTTGGCCTTATATACATACATGCATGAGAATCAGGGACAGAGTAAAAAGCAAATTACTATCTCTTACTTGGCTTAAATCATTGTTGAACAACAAAAGGGACTTTAACCCATGGTTCCCAAGTCTGAAGAATTTTGGTTCTTAAAAGAATAATCCCAAATTAATGCCTCTGGAACAAAATTTAATTGGTCTTCTCTATTCAAGTAATACCTTAGTTGTCTACCAGATGTCTCAATGAGGCAATGTGCTGACCACATATCACTTGCTGACATATGTAGGAAAATTAGCATAATTAAATTATACTTGTTAAGAAACTTCTGCTAGGGAGCACCCATATCCCCATGTGGGATGTAAGGAGTAGACTACCACTATTTGTTGAATTAATAACAATTTTAACAGCATATTAACAGCGTATATAAAAGGAAAATTTGCATTTAGATTTGAACTTGCTCAGGTAGCTCAATCAGTAGAGTATTGGTCTAGAAAGCCAAAGGTCTTGGGTTCAAGCCCCAGTCTGAGCAAATAATTTTTCTCTTCAAATATGATTTATTATATAATAAAAACAATGAAAGAAGTCAAACTGACTTTATAATGTAATATAAAATTCCCATATAAATGTCTTCTTAATAAAGAAGATGCCATTTACAAAATAGAAGCAAAGATTTCATAGCATTTGGTGCACGGAAATTAACAGTATATATAAGAGAAAAATTTGCATTTAGATTGGAACTTGCTCAGGTAGTTCAGTTGGTAGAGAATTGACCTAGAAACCCAAAGGTCCTGAGTTCAAGCTCCAGTCTCAGTGTATAATTTTTCTCTTCAAATACATTTTCATTTATATATATGTAGCAGGTTTCACAACATCTTCCTGCACCCAATTAAACTACTGCCATTCTCCTCCACATCTCTGTCATTTCAATCTCCATCATACTGCTCAAAACACCATCAATGCACATTGCATTAATAATATATATTGAAAATATACAGAACAGAGAGAAAGAAGAAAGTTGTAACATCATTTGAAAGAGAAGAAGGCTATGCTAACTATCATTGGCTAAGGTTGAAGAATTTTTATCCTCTCTCTCTTTTTTTTTGATAACTCCATGTAATATCTAATTTAGATATGTAAAATTATTAATCACTTGTTATCTTATGAATATTAATGTGGGCAGACATGTAAAGTTGCCAGTCACTAGCTGGAGTACTATCTACAACTTTGGAGTCACATGTCTTAACATGCGTCATAAGCTGTATTATCTTTACTTTGAAGAGTAAAATTAATGCCTAAATTGGTACTTTAACCCAAGACCTCTAGCTTTGTATGCTAGTGTGCTATCCATTACACTATCCAGAAGGGGTTTTCAATTATTTTTTGGTTGAGTATGCAAGAATCCTTTTTATAAGAATGTTGTTTTGCATTATTTTCCTTGGGTGTGACATATTGTGCAGTTCTGGCTTCTTCAGCCACATTTGAGGGGTTTATGGTGCATGTTGCAGTAAGAAGGGAGGGCAAGTTTCAGGTACTGCCAGCAACTACCCTCAGTTATGAAAACAATAATTACTACACATTACATTTTCTTATCTATTAGTTCTGGGTGAGTGAATACTTCTGTTAATAGTGAGTGGAGAACATATTTTTAACGACTCACCTCATATAATTTCAAATTTCTTTGATACCAGCCGTTTCAGACAATATCTTGTCCCTCTTCAGTCATGGCTTCCACTGATGAAATTCTGTGGTTGTTGATCTCTCCAAGGACATCACTTCTTGTGCTGCCATCTTTCGTTGAGATTATAAACTTTGTAATTAAATTTTTATCCACCGGAATATCGAAATTCATAGATCAATATTTATTCTTCTGAATGAATATAATTTTCCAAATTGTCAATTCCAACGGTTTATCTAATTCTTTCAAAAGTTTTGCCTCTTTTTCAATTTTATGATGTTCTAGCAAACTATGTGCAACAATTGCTGATTTTTCAATTTCACAATTTTTAATATTTCTAAAATGTTCTTTAGTGCGTGTTTCCAAATTCCCTTTTTATTTTTCCTATGTATACTTTGCTACAATCATTACAATTTATTTGATAAATTTGATACTTCTGTTTCTAATAAGTTTGGAGTGTTCATTATAGTATAGCATTGTTTTTATAACAATTCATTTTATTATTGTTATTATAATATTATTATTAATAAGAAAATGTTTTTTGCATGGCTACTAGTTTCCTCCCCCACTCAGTAATGTTCCCTCCTACCAAGCACCTTTGGTTTCACCAAGACAGCTACAGTTACCAGAACTGAACAGTAGATTCATTTTAATTTATTTTGAGTTGTATTTTGACTTACCTCATATTTCTTGACTCCTTCGCAGACGAGTTTCTTCACTGCATCTGTGACATTCTCAATGTGACATCACGGTTACAACTGCCATGTCACATTGAGAACGTCACAGATGCAGTGAAGAAACTCGAGTCTGTGAAGGAGTCAAGAAATATGAGTGAGTCAAAATACAACTCAAAATAAACCTCATAGTGTTATTTCCTACCTATATAACTTAGTAGATTCAATATTTTTTTAATTGAAATTAAGATTTATTTCTTTTATATTTATTTGGATTCATGGGGGCTTCTGGCACAACCATTACTTTTTCGTTCTTCATATACAATTCTCTTATTGTCCAAGTCAGACAGCCATCATTAACAATGTCATACGATAGCTTCTAATTCTAGAAGACTTTCAATGAGAATTTCTATACAACTTTTTTAGCAGTAAGGCTTAATATTTCAACATTTTTATTCATATTTTAACACTCATAATGATGATCAACTTTATTTTGAAAATGGAAATTAATGCCTGAACCAGGATTTGAACCCAAGATCTCTAGATTTGTATACTAGCATTCTATCCATTACATCTATATGCCAGATATTTTTGTTTAGTGGAATCTTGATGTTTAGTTAAAAGAATCTGCAGTGGAGAGTATTAGTATATGCAGGGATACTGATGATGTATTATCTATCCAAAGATCTCTATGGATTACTTATTTTAGGAAGTCACACTATGAGGTATATTCATTTAGGTAATATTTTTTTATCACTCACCTCACCTAAGAGTAATTTGAAAACTAGAGTGAAAGAACACCTCAGAAACGTCAAAAAAGGGGAAGTAGAAAAATCTGCAGTGGCTGCCTATGCATGGTCCGAAAAACATGTTATCGAAAAGTAAGCTAAATTATTAAAACAAATAGAAGAACCAAAAAAACTCACTTTTTGGGAAAAAAAATTACATTAAAAAAATGAAAAGGAGAAATTGATGAACTTTGAAATTCCTGGGGAAAAGACCTGATTTCAAGGTTTTTTCATCTACCAACAGATGGAGTGAAAGGTGGCCCTTCAAGATGACAGAACAACGGTCACAAAAATACTGAAGATGGAACTGAAGAGTGAAGTTCCAAAACTAGTTTAAAAAAAGAAGAAAAATACGAGGTGAGTAATAAAATTTTATCTCTATGGATTTTACTTACATTCAATGGAAAACACTAATATCAAAATTAAATTATAAAAACCTAAAACTTTTTTTTGTAGATCTATAAAAAGTTTCAATATCAATATTATTTCATAATATTAATATGTCAAACATAACCATTAAATTCCACAATCATCAATTCTTATCTAAAAAAAAGTTGGTTTTTTTCAACTACCTCACAACTTGAAGTGGAAACCACTTGTAAATGATCCTTTATCAAGATATGTTCAAGAGCAAAATTATATTTAATTCATATTATCAATCTTCCAAAGAATCCCTTCTCCAATGAACTAAATGAAACAGGTCACATGACACATTTATCATTTAGTTTTTCCTCAGTACCTTAAATCCAAAAATACATAAAAAATAGAGGTCTGCATTACGAGTTGACCAGTTTGTACCAAGCTGCACACATGGAAGTCACAATGACTGACATAGAAACTCAACGGAAAGCTAAAGTTGAATGTGAACTTTACCACAGAAGATGGTTTATGCTTTTTATATTTGTTTGTTTTGAGATTGGAAGCAGCTTACATTGGATTCAGTACTCTATTATTGCGAATCTCGTCTCAAGGTACTATGGTGTTTCACATTCAGCAGTGGATTGGACATCAATGATATTTATGGTCGTTTACATCCCACTGGTTTTTCCAGCATCTCATTTAGTGGAAAAAGTGGTAAGATATATATTTTTATTGTTGTTGTTTTATAGAATCATAAGAGAGAAGTTGAGATAATTTTAGACTAATTTTACTCCTTCTTTAGCCAATAATTTAGACACTTTAAGATCACAATTGTCTCTACTAGTACTGAAAATTAAGAAGTCTTTACCCCACTAAAAATTATTATTTTTTATGTTAATATTAGGAACTTTCTCAAATGAAATTCCTACACACACACACACAATATATATATATATATATATATATATATATATATATATATATATATATATTATAATTTTAATTTATATATTATAATTATAATTTTAAAATAATTTCTGATCTAGTACACTTAAATTAACTTTTATAAATCAAGGGATCAAGAGAAAACATAAAAGAGAAGAATTTGTGCTTGAATGGGAAGGAAGCCTAAATAGCTCAGTGGTAGAACATCAGCTGAAGATTCAGGATTTGATTCCCGGTTCATGCAAAACATTTTCTTTTTACCATTAGCACATAAATCTTTCTTAATGTCTATTTTAACCTATGGTATTGAGTGTTGGCTACTCTCTAGAGATTGTGAAGATTGGTCAGGATTCTTGAAAGAAAAGTTCTAAGAAAAATACAAAGTCAGTACATCTATTATAATTTTAAATTCAAAATTTCTGAACTTGTGGACCAAAATGATCTAGTATAAATCTCACTTAACATCTGTTCTATAATACAGTAGAGTTTTTTTTTTAAATTTAAATTAAAATTCTTTATACATCATCTTATATCCAGTCTTCTAATTAAACCAGTTTCAAAAACTATGTGGTTTCATCTTCAGTAATATCTCGACCAATATTAAGTCATTGAGGAGAACTGCTACTTACTCTATCTGTTGGTGGACCGATGAACCTATGAATTAAATCATTGGTCCACTAACAGAAAGAGTAAGAAGCAGTTCTGAACGACATAACATCAGTCAAGATATTACTGAAGATGAAATTACATAGATTTTGAAAATGGTTTAATTAGAAGACTGGATATTAGGTGAGATATAAAGAATTTAAATTTTAAGAAATACATATTAAATATTTTAAGAGAATAATTTACTCAAACCTGGGCCTGCTACATCTGAGTCAATGATGTTACTCCTAGACCAGCAGTGGACACCAGTCGTGTTATTAAAGCAATAAATAGAATTTTTAATTTTGTGAAAACTTATATTCTGTTAATTGGAGTGATACAAATTGTTCTGACATTTCAGGGTTTGAGATGGCCAATGATCATGGGAACATTTGTCACAGCAGCTGGTAGCTGTATTAAAATTGCTTCTGTGGGTCAAGATTTATTTTGGGTTACATTCATTGGACAAACATTCATTGGAATGGCACAGGTTTTCATGCTCAGTGTTCCACCAATAATTGCAGCAGTGTGGTTTGGTGAAAAAGAAGTGTCAACAGCTTGCTCCATTGGAGTCTTTGGAGATCAGGTAAGGATATCTACTAGAGCATTCAATAAGAAATGGCAACACTGTTGTAAATCAGTGATTCTAGTTGTGACCATTGTAATCTTGTAGTACTGTTGAGCAGTCTTTGTTGTACAAATCCGTGATATTGAAAGTCTTGAAATAGCAATATTTCATGAATAAATTCACTTTTTCTTACATTTAGTTAGTAATACCACCCTAAAAAAGATGTTCAATAGAATATGTTTAGAAGGTGACATTGAGAAGTATTCAAACATCCACCAAATTCACCAAACAGGAGCACTTGTGACTATAATTTATCCTCAAACCTCTACGAGGCATTCAATTTCAATCAAGAGTTGATATCCAGAAAGCTCTAGATCAATCAGATGAGAGAGATATCCAGAAATGGTGCTGTAGATGGAGTGTTCCATATTCCCAAAGATTTGGCAACATATAGTTGACTTGGTAGGAGACTATAGATGAAGTTCGTAATGTCAAAAGTAACCTAAATATTTTTTTATTATGTTATAGCAGAATTAATATTACCTATCGAATGCGTTATTATATGAGTGGCAATTTCTCATTTACATTTTTTTTTAAATATAATGATATCATTCAGTCTCTGCCACTCCAATATATAGTGGAATCAATTTTTTTAAAATAAAATTACTAACCTGGTACTTTTTTTTATATTTCAGGCTGGTATAGTGTTAGGATTTATCATTCCAGCTCTGATGGTAGATGATCATCTTGATGTTGAAGATATTGGTAATGATCTTAGTTCAGTTTACTATATAGGTGCAGGTTTCAACATTGCAGTCTTCATTCTCACTCTCCTATGTAAGTAAAACATTATTTTATATTATGTTTAACAGTTTCAGAGGAAAAACCAAATTGTCACTTTTATAAGAAAAATATAATTGTTTCATACAAATTTTGGAAAATTTTATTTATATTAACTGATGTGATGTAAAAGTCTAACATTCACTTCTATATAATGGCAAAAGTTTTATTAATGTTTGTTTTTGTATATTGTGTTTTAATGTTCTTTGTAAGTTCCAAAAAAAACTCTCTAAATATTTAATATATGTAGGAAATACCATTATCTAAATAACACTGTCTAAATATGTTCAATTTTAGTTGATATATTTTTTAAATTAACATTTTCCAGAATTGGGCATAGTTTTAATTTTAGAAAGAAAAATTAATGCTCAGACCAGATTCAAACTCTGGATCTCTGACTCTGCACATCAGTGTGATATCAATTATGACATCCGACTTCCAATACGAACATCAACAATTTTTTCCACTTATATAATTCTCTTTCATAAGAAAGCCAGTAGCCATCACTACCATCAATGCCATCTAATAACTTCTATTCGAAGTATTTTTATTGAGAATTTATGCATTACTTTTTAAGCAGTAAAGCTTCATATTTAGATGAGATTTTTTTTAAATTAACATTTTCCAGAATTGGACATAATTTAAAACAATATTCAGTTCTATTTGGGTGTCTTCAGATTTTGTGTATTCTATATTATATTATATTATAGATATTTTAAATAATTTGTTTATTCAATGACTTTTCCACTTATTACAATTTTAGCACATCTGGGCTGAAGTTTTTGGAATTCCATTACATTTAGTTTTATTTGTAGAAACAATCATGTATTTATGAACAACCTGGACTGCTTCTTGAATTTCATTTTCTTCTCTCCCTATATTAATCTGAACATCAGCAAAGATTAATGTTCTAAAATTTGCATTGTTAATACTTAAAATCATTAAGAAATTTTTTAATCAATATAAACATTAAAAAGTGAGGATGAAAGTAGACACCCTTGTCTTACTCCCTAGTTAATATCAACTGTAATTGACGGAAGACCTTATTTTTATACAATTATTGAATTGCTGCAAGATTGTCATATTATAAATTTTTATCTTTATATTCTTTGACAAAAGACCCTTGTATTGGTCAGTATTTTACCCTATAAAAATTGATTACTAATGCACTAAATATGAATCAACTATTATTTCATCATGATGTCATTATCCAAATCACCACATACCCTAAAATAACCGTACAATAGTATCTTATCTTATCATTAATTGTTAAACATTCCTTACTTTGTCTTTGTACTGTCATGTCTTGTTTGTTTTGTCTTTGTGCTGTCATGTCTTGTTTTTTGTCATGTTTTGTTCAAGTGGGCAGTAGGACATTATGGAGACAATTTAGACAGTATATGTCAATTAATAAAAATAATGGAAAGAAACTATTTCCCACATTCTTTATATGGCAGGTTGAATATGTACAAATAACCCACCCTTATATTATTATAAATGGTTCATTTTTATTATTTACTTAATACAGCAGATACTTGGTTTACATCGTTGACCTAGGAAAGTAACATAGCAGTGAAAAAAAAAGAAAGAAAAATGAAAAAAAAGTATGAATGTTTGAAAGTAATTATCTAGCAATCTTGATTAGAGCCCCTTTCAGACCCAATTTCTATTTTTTGTTGAAAAGAAAATATATACATTTCATACAAAGGAATGTGTGAATATTTAAAGGAGGTGACACTATGAGGTTTATTTTAATTACTACGATTAAAACAGTAGAATATTTTAATTATTTTGGGATCAATAATTCAAAAAGATGAATCATCTGAATTAGACATTGAAAAAAGAATAATAGAGACAAAGAAAGTTATTGGCACATTAAATTCTATTTTATGGAGTAAGCATATAATCAAGAGGACTAAATTGAGGGGTCTAGTAAGAGAGGGAGCTATGCCACTTTGAGAAGAAATGGAAATAAACAGTGCTATTTATATTAAAATTTATATTTTTCCTTTTTCATAGTTTACATAACAGTTAGTTAAAGAAAAAAGTAAGTTACCCCTTTATTGTACAAATAATTTTGTAATGTAATGCTTTATAAAATCCAATTTATTTCCATTTCTTCTCAAAGTGGCATAGCTCCCTCTCTCACTAGACTCCTCAATTATTAATATATAACACAACCGTGAAGAGTATTTTATTATATGGTGCAGGAATATGTACGTTGAAGCAAAAACACAGAAATAAATTATTAGTCACAGAAATGGACTTTTTAAGAAGCTAGAATATCAAAATTAGATAAAATAAAAACAAATATTACAATAAGAGAAATAATGAATGTAGAAAAGGATATTGTACAAGAGATTGAAGAAATCCAACTAAGATGGTATGGACATATAATGAGAAGAAGGGACACAGAAAGAAACAAAGAAGTATTGATATGGATACCTCCTGGAAAAGGGAAATGTGGTAGACCAAAGCCAACGTGGATAAAGGGAATTCAAGACAACATTAAGAAGAGAAATATAACAGAAGCAGACACGCAAGACCAGGAAGCGTGGAAGAAAAAAATTGTATATTTTGGTTGAGGATACCTGTGTAAATAACAGAAACAGTCCTGAAATAAAAAAAGTAAAGTTAGATTTTAAGACTCACCTCATAAGTCATAAAAATCTAACTATTGATTAATTAAAGGAATGTGTTTTTGTTCTTATGCAATATTCACAATTTTTAGGGATTTCTGGGTCTCTAAGGGTGTTATTTCCCATGAATTGAGATTCAAAATTCACTCTGATTAGTAGCCCATTAAAAGTAGATATATTAAAAAAATTTAATTAATATTAAGAAGCCAAAGCTATTATTACTATGATTAAAATACATAAATTAATGTACACAAGTAAACTATTGTAATCAATGGTAAAGAGAAAATTAATATTTAATTTTAGGAAGTTATATTTTGAGGTTATTTTAATTATATTATTTTTGGTCTGGACATCTTACCTCAATATTAATGTTGATTTGTTCTTGGACATGTTTCAAAACAATTCTCTGTTTTATCTTCTGGGAAAGCTGAAGATAAAACAGAGAATTGTTTTGAAACATGTCCAAGAACAAATCAACATTAATATTGAGGTAAGATGTCCAGACCAAAAATAATATAAAGAGAAAATTGTTTGCCTGAACCGGGAAATGAACCCCAAACCTTCAGCTTTTTGTGCTGATGCTCTGACCACTGAGCTGATTCAGGCTACATTCCCATCCAAGCATAAATCCTCCCTTTACCTTACTTCTCTTGGTCCTGCATTCAATGCAATGAATCATCATTTATATGTGACTAATTCAGGCTACATTCACATGTAAATGATAATTCATTGCATTGAATGTGGGACCAAGAGAGAAAAAGTAAAGGGAGGATTTATGCTTGGATGGGAATGTGGCCTGAATTAGCTCAGTGGTCAGAGCACTAGCATGGAAAGCTCAAGGTTCGGGGTTCGATTCCTAGTTCAGGCAAACATTTTTCTCCTTACCATTGATTATAATATTTTTAAAAAATTGATTCAATAGCAAAATTATATATAGTAAGTTGGTTATTGCAAAATTCAAAATTTGAACCACTATCCATTATGCTGGGTTTAAAAGGTCATAAAGTTATTTTCTTCCTTGCTTCCTAAAATTTTGATCTTAGATCATATTTTTTATGTAGTATGGGTATATATCAATTTCTACTTCCCAGTGGTCCACTAAAGCAGTTTGGTGAGTTGGCATTTCCAGTTCTATGAAGATGTTTGGTTGGTTGGCTTCTAATGGCAGACACTAAAGATCTGCTTCATTTGTCTCCTCGCATTTCAATAAAGTTGCCCTATGTTCAAATAATTTTTACATTATGAGGTTTTCTCAATAAAAATCAAATGAATTGTGAATTCTACTTACCTCATACAGCTGTGATCTTTAATGTGTAAACATTACATAATAAAAAAAAATTAAAGAAATTTAAACAGCAAAAAAGGTTACATGAATACACCACTCTGCAACATAATTAAAAAAAAAGATGAAAAATTTAAGAAATTTACTTACCATCCAGAAGTTCGTAACAAATTTCAAAAGAATTTCAAAACATTTAATACAACATTAGTTCCGATTAACAAATTCAGCCTGGGTAATCTTCTGTTAACTAATAAAAAAGTTCTTCTTCTTTCCAAGTATTAGGCCAAGGCCTGTTACGATCCTATAGAAAATTTTCCCTCCAGCGTTTCATAGGACGGCCCAGTGAATAAAAAAGTTAATACCCCAAATAATAAAAAATCTGGATTATCAAATTAATTGCAACGAGTGCAATAAAGTGTATATATAGGAAAAACAAAAAGGAATTTGGACACTCGTAAAAAAGAACACTTTAGAAATATAAAAAATGGTGAAATTGAAAAATCAGCAATAGCAGCATATAATTTATTAGAGAATCATAGAATTGAAAAAAGAAGCTAAACTTTTGAAACATCTATTTAATATAATCTATTTAAGCCTTTGGAATTAACAGTTTGGGAAAAGATATACATTCAAAAAAACCATATTAGAACCATGAATTTTGAGTTTCCGGACAAACCAAATTTGATTACAAAGTTCTTCAAATCAATGCCAGATGGCAGTTTAGAAAATGGCCGGCATAATGAAGAATCGACAGTCATGACAACAGCTGGGGATGGGAATGATGATTCCTGATCGAATACCGTGATTCTGTGTTAAAGAACATAGATATTTGAGGTAAGAAGAATTCACGATTCATTTGATTTTTATTGCCCAATGTTGTTGGTATTCTTCAGTTTTCACATTTGAGTAGATGATCTTTGTTCATTGCTGTAGTTGTTTGGTTACATACACTGCCAGAAAAAAAAATGTAACACCCTCAAAGACTATGTTAATTGGCAGCAGGGTATAATACGTGCATATTGAGGGTTGCAGTGTTAGTGATTGTCAGGTCATCGGCGATCAAATACCATTTGGAGACCTGTATGTGCATCCTCTGTTTCGACTCCCGCAAGCAGGCTTTTCTACTTCCCCATTCATTCTAAATGTTCAAATTAAATTGTTTTTGTATTGTTTTCAGTTTTCCAAAACAAACCACCTAAACCTCCAAGTCCTCAACAAGCAATGCAGAAGGAAAATGCAGCTGGAAATGAGAGTGGATTTGTAAGTCTTATGAAGAGACTTATGTTAAACAGAAGTTATATAGTGCTCCTTATTGCATATTCCATCAACCAATCAGCTCTCTTTGCATTTAGTACTCTTCTCAACCAGATTATTGTACAATATAAATACGAGGTGAGAAAAAAAAATATTTTCATTAAAATAATATTAAGAAGCTAAAGCTATTATTATATTTATTTAAAATAAGTAAATTAACTACACAACTAAACTATTGTAATTAATATGTGTGTGGAATCCCATCATGCCTTTTTAATGCAGAAGCAATTCAATGTGTATTTGTGAATGATTGTTCATTGCATCGGATGTAGTTGTCAAGAGAGTAAGTTAAGAGGATAATTTTTGCTGGAATGGGAAGAAAGCCTGAATTGACTCAGTGGTCAGAGCATCAGCACATAAAGCTGAAGATTCAGTGTTTGATTTCCAATTCAAATAGAAATTGTTCTCTTTACCATTGATTACAATTTTATTTTAAAAGCTGATGAGCTGTAATTAACAATAATAATTCCATTGTTAATTTTTAGAGGTAGACTTTCCAGTCATAGGCTGGAAAAATACTGACAAATTTCATTTTTATCCACCACACTAACTCAAGTAGCAGCATGCCTACCTCCTTTCTAGTGGGTAAAGTGTTCAATTCCTGGCAGGGTTGGAGAATTTTATTGTAAAATTATCAATCTAGGGGCTATGGTGGGTGGTGGTAAAAAATTTTTAGTTATTAGAACATGCACCTGAATTAAATTTCAAACCTTCTGCAGTACATACGTTAAGAAGGTATGATGTTCTGTTGGTATCAATTTGACCACCAGATGGGATGTTAAACCTGGTGATGCCATTATACAGTAAGTATGTTCTATGTTATATGGGGGATGTTGATGAAAAGAAAGCAGGAGATGAAATCCAGTGCTGGAAAATAGTCTAATCCTGTCTAAAAGCACCATTGGAATCATGAGGCTTACTGTCCCCAGCATTGCTATCAACAGTACTATAAGCCTTCTAAACTTATATATTGTGGAGAGTTTCGTAATAAATTAATGAGCCAATTTTTACATCTTACCTGATATTTTATGTTTTCTTAAACATGGGAACTGAATTTTTCAAAAGGACACATCCCTTTCATTTTCAACCAACATTATGACTTTTTTTATTTAACTTTTATAGGAATTAATCACTATGAGGTTTAATTTATGGTGAAATTAAATGTTTCTTACCTCTCCTCATATAAATCTTCTAAGTAGATCACGATTTTGAGACCACAAAGGTCTCATCTCAGCACTTTCATCGGTCCACCAACAGAGGGAAGAAGAAGAGTTTCTTCCGATCGACATAACATCAGTCGCCAGGAAAGTGCTGAGGATGAAACCGTTGTGGTCTCGAAATTGCGATCTACTTAGAAAATTTATATGAGGAGAGGTAAGAAACATTTAATTTCACCATAAACATTATGACTACTGGATTTTCGTTGGAATCTCCATCTATAACGGTTTTGTAAGCTAAAACTGGCATCTGACACAAAAATTTATGAATTAAAAATATTACATCACACCCTCCTAATCTCAAGACTGAAAATTTTATATATTTAAGTAATTTTATCACCTCACCTCATATTCTTCTTCATCTTAGACCTGTTTCTGGGCCTTATTCAGTTATTTCATTGAAAATACTGAGGATGGAATCGAAAAAGATCCCGAAACTGGCCTAAGAAGAAGAAGAAGAAGAATATGAGGTGAGGTGAAAAAATTATCTCATAGTGTTAATTCTTAAAAAAATCAATTGAAAATTTACATTTGAAATTTCCATTACCACCATATATTGTACCTGGGCCCAGAAGTCAGAGAGCAGGCATGCTATCATGTGGCAGATTATGATATCCTAAGTAAAGTCTTAAATTTTTCATTGCAATAAAAAAGAATATACATTTTGAAATAAACTACATATTAATGTTATAAAACAGCTTTGCTATTGTTTATGTTCCAGAATGAAGAAGAGCTTGGTGGGATAATTGGTGTAATTATGATTGCATCAGGAATGATAGGGTCAATTATATTTGGTATAATTCTAGACAAGACTCGCAGGTACAGGTAAGTAACGTAAATCACGTAAATATCAGTAACAGTTAATAAATGACAATAAGAAGTAACATTATGAGGTTCTTAATAAAGAAGTTGAGTCTGTCCATTTTACCTCATAAATTGTTGTTTTTTTACATGTTTAATTATGCAAGCATATTTAACAGACCCAACTTATTTATCAGTAACAGTATTTACTGCAAAACAATCATAAATATTAATAATAAATTATTGGTCTTATAATTTTTAAAGATAAAACAGAAATAATTAAATGCCTTATTTTATTTCATACGTGGTACAGTCATTAAATTTTGAGACTGAGTGCATAGTGGCACTGTATTACGCTATAGCGCATAGGTGGCGCCGTGGTATGGTACCTTGTCAGTTAGTCTCTCGTCCCAGCAAGAGACAGTTGAGTGCATTCACTGCAAGCAGAACTATGGCCTTTGTCGTGATGGTGATTTGAATGCGCATGTCGGAACTCGAGATGTCACAGTTAGAGCAACATCAAGTTCTGTCAGAAATTAGGCAAGACTGCTGTCGAAACGTTTCAAATGATGCAATAAGTTTACGATGAGTATGCATTGAGTCGCCGTGTTGTATTTAGGTGGCACCGACATTTTTTGCAAGGAAGATACAGTTTGGAAGATGATGTGCATACTGGTCAGTCTCAAACAATTTGAACTAAACACAAGATCGAAGAAGTTGTGACGTTGGTGCATGCTAACTGCTCCCAATCAGTAGATGATCTGACAGCAGTGGTAGGGGTCAGCCATGGTACTTGTTACAAAATTCTGTCTGATGACCTGGACATGTCTCGTGTTACCTTATCCAGCACAGTGTGCCAGGAATCCTGTCGCAAGACCAATGTGATGATCACATGACGATTTTTTCTCTTTCCTCGCATGAAAGCAATCCTACGTGGGCGTAGATTTCATTCTTCTGAAGATATCATGACTGCCATAAGAGAAGCCATACAGGACCTTCCTGTCAACATCTTTCAGCGGTGCTTCCAACAGCTATACCTACCACCGTTGGCAAACATGCATGAAGGCCAAAGGGACTATTTTGAGGGAGGATGTGATTCTATTTAAGTGTATGCCTAGTTATCAGCATCTTGTGAGACATTCAGATTCTTGTGGGTGCCTATCCTCAGGCATAAAGTCTCAGAACTTAATGACTGTACTAGTATAATAAGTTTCGTCAACTGTCTTAGTTCTGTTTGGTGAATCTTAATTTTAATAAATGCAAGATATTTTTATACTGACTAGTAATTACAATTGGTTTATTTTAGAAAGAAAAATTATATTTGAGCTGAGAGTCGAACCCTGGATCTCTGACTTTGTATGTCAGTGCGATAACTGTTACACCATTCGAACTTCCGATAGGAACATCAAATTTATTTCCACTTATACAATTCTCCTTTCAACTGAAGGCCGATAGCCATCACTATCAACAATGCCATCTGACGACATCTGTTCAAAGAATTTTTTTATTTATCATGTCCTCTACAATTCACCTCTCTCAAATCATGATTAATGTTATTCTCACAACTTTTCTTGGTCTACTTACAGTCTGCTCCTTCTGGTTTTCTTACTAGAAGTGTCGTGCCTCTTTTTCATTCTGCATTCATATCACATATTCTGCCCATGATATTCTATAAGATTTATTGATTGTTCTTATTATTTCTGGTTTCCCATATAGATCATGTAGCTCATTGTTATGAAGTTTCTCCATTCATCTTCCTTTCATCCAAAAAAATTACTACGCATTTTATTCTCAAATACTCTTTTTTTCCCGCCTCTCTTAAAGTAAATAAGCATATTTGGCATTAAAATATAAAAGGAGCTGGCAGATTAACCCTTGAGCACGGTTTGCCGTACTTATACGAGACCGGCTTCCTCCCTTCTGTGCGGTCATTTAAAAGTCCATGCAGTCCCCCTGTGCGGTAGTATTTTTAAACTACTCACACAGTAACTTATTTTAGATAACTAACTAACTAGCTCACTGGCACTATCGAACCCGTAGTTCATGGCCATGCAGACATAAGGTCTCCATACAACCCTATCCGGAACTAATGTTTTGTAATCACCCCGTGTATAATTTACTTCCCTCATCATATTTAATGTTATTCTCCCATTCATTCTTGGTCTACCAACTGGGCGTTTTCCCTCTGGTTTTCCTACAAGAAGCTTCCATACACGTCTTTCATTCCCCATTCGTGACAGATGTCCCGCCCATTGCAATCTATGAGACTTAATTAATGTCATTATATCTGGCTTCCTATAAAGACCATGTATTTCACTGTTATGTAGAGCTTATTTCAGATATATATTAAATTATGAATAAATTATACTTAGTTACTTTATATTTCTAATCTTACTTTGGTTATAAATATCCTTTGTTCACAGAAAGTCTATTTTGATATTGATTGTTGAGCGTATTTATTTGTTTCTTCAACAATAATATTCAACAACGTGTGGTCGAATATTTCCTCGAATATAGCAACAATGTCCCCAGAAACATCAAACTGTGGACCACTGATGTCACAGAAAGTCTCTCATATTGAATTAAACGTGTCCATATTTTGCCATACAAAATCTGTGGACACTTCCCCTAGCCCTGTAGCAATCAAAACACGTGTCAGTGTCTGAATATCTTGCCCGTCAACACAGCTGATGTCACTATCACTTATCTCGTGAGGAGGTTGTGTATAATCAGGCGCAAAGAAACCATCCTCACTATCTGATATAGACGCTAAATCACTATGTTTATCAATCTCATCTAAAATTTTGTCGACAAACTTAAAATGTTTCTCTTCTGACAACACTTGGTTTCCTGCACACGCACGAGCCATGGTTACACAATGGCTGCGATAATTGTTTCAAAAGAAAAGTTTGAGACCACACAATGAGACACTTTACAGATATTTATTCTTTTTCGGCAAAAATAAGGTACAGGATATGTTCAGAAGAGGGTCTGGCTGAAAAAAAAAGTATTTCCTTTCACTAACAAGTAGCCACCTCACTCCACTTGCCCTGTCATAAATTATGTCGTAACATGAAGGGGAATCTTTCCTTAACATGGTGACAAAAAAATAAGTTCTCCAACATGTAAAACAACCTAGTTATAGGCTTTGGAAATCATAGATGTACCACGCGTGTTGACATGGCAATCTGCATTTGGATATTTAAAAGTCCTGGCGTTCTAACACATCCTTCTGCATCTGGGAAGGGAACGCCATGTTTAAATATCCACGCTGATGGGTTAATTAGTCAAAAAAAAAACACTACAATTTGCATGGGAACAAAACCCCTGGTCAACCCATATACATTCCTATAATGTTGAATGCAGGCTTTCACGGCCGGTAATAATAATGTTGAGTGATTCCAGGCTATGGTCCATTACTGGTGTTCCTACCAGACATTTCTCCCTCAACTGCGGAGAGCATTTTCAGTGGCGAGTACTTCTAGGTGTTGTTTCCTGGTCGAGCCTCTGACCAGGAAACAACACCTAGAAGTACTCACCACTGAAGATGCCCTCCACAGTTGAGGGAGAAACATTTGGTAGGAACACCAGTAATGTACTATGGCCACATAGCCCAGAATCACTCAACTTTATAGATTAAGTTATAATCTAATGAATAATCAAAATATTGTCTTGTTTTCTAGGCTGAACACATTTATAGTGTTTGGATTAAGCTTTGTTGGGATGGTTGCAGTTACCTACACACTTCCAACAAAATCAGAAACTGCAGTTTACTTCAGCACTGGATTCTTTGGGTAAGTGCCAACTTGAATTTGGTAGTAATGTTACCTCTTTGTGCTATAGAGAAATCTCAATTTTATTCGTCTAGTATCATCTCCCCATTTCTCAACATTCTTCTTAACTTGTTCTTTTCATAAATCTCAGCTGACCTCTTAGTTTCTTCCCCTCCTAATCTAAATTCCAGTTCTTGTCTTGGCATTCTTCATTTTTAAACTACTATCTTCCATTTCATCTTGTATTATATCTAAGTTCAAAATGTCTCTTACTTTAGTGTTCTGTATTCTATCTCTTTTGGTATTTGAAAGCATGATTTCTCTCCAAGTTTAAAAACATAGTTTATGCATTTTTCTTTTACAATCTTCTTCTTCATCTAATGACCTTCTAGCTCATTAAGGGTCGAATGTTTGAACGCATTAGACAGTAAAAGGCGTTCTCTGCTGATAAAGTTTTATTCAAACACATTTTTTCTTACTCAGAAATCTATTCACGCGGTAATAATTGTAAAGCTACCTGACAAGGTACCTTAAGATCGTAGCTCAAGATATAAACTTATGTGAAAATCCCGAAGGGAACCGATGGTAACCGATGTAGTTTGAAACTTATCCAAGATGTTGGACCTTGAAGACTTCGATCATGTTTTCGGTATACGCGGAGAAGAGGAATTTGATAGAGTCTACCAAAGAATTCAACTGGAAGAACAGGAGAATCAGCGTAATATTGCGCGTCGCAGACATGTTTGTATACAGTATTATTTGCGGGATGCAAGCATAAATGCATTCCTCTATAGCAGACGAAAATAACGGAAGTGGTTTTATCGCTGAGAATTCTGGGTAATTCGTTGCCAATATTACGAAAACGTCAACATTCATGCATGACCGGTTAAGGTGGCCGTTAATTCGATCTCTGCTCACCAGTGATTGGAAGTAATTTGAGTAGAGAGTAATGTATTTGCATACGACCCTAAGAATCTTGCATCCTAGTACAATTTCATTATATGTTTGGTTGGTGTCTAATGTGCTGCATCTAACAGTGAAGTTATTAGCAGTCTTGCTCTTCAGTACTTTGAAATTTTGGAAGTTTCCTGCTTGACGGCTGTACAGTTGTTGAGGGGTTCATCATACTTCTCTTCCTCTGAGTAGTTACATAGGATGCATCTTGGTGTAGACAATATATTGTTCCTGTGCAAGTGTTGGTTGGTTGGTATCTAATGTCGAGCACTTGATAATGTAATCATTCGCTCTCGTGCACTCCAATATTTAGCAGGAAGGCTGGTCTCTTCTACAAAAGCTGGACAACGGAGGAGATGGTTTCTTTCCATATCTTCATTTAAATTGCAAAAAGAGCATTTAGGTGAATCTGTTATGCCAAGTTTGTGTAGGTGTTTATTCAGGCAGTCATGTCCCGTTAGCAGTCTGAATATTGCTACTGCAGTAATGTAGTAATGTCATAAGCTTGTAGATTTTCCCATTCCTTTCCAGATGTTTTGGTGGTGTATTCTTCTCTACGTTTATTGATATAATTATTTGAGATAATTCTTTTGGTAAAGTGAAAGGAAACTGGAGTAGAAGTTGGGTTTGAAACAATTTTGCTACCCTTCCTGGCCAGAAAATCTGCTATTTCATTGCCTGTCACTCCACAATGGGCCGGAATCCATTGAAGTACAACTTTTTTATCTAGATGGGATAACTGTTTTATCATTTTGTGACATTCGATAATTTTGATGCTTTTGGGTGTTGTGTCTTGTGTTATAGCAAGAATGGCTGCTTTGGAGTCACATAGAATTACAACTTTTGTAAATTTTTGGATGTGATATAAAAGATTTTGTAAACTTAAGAAAATTGCTAGAATTTTGCCATCAAAGTTTGTTGAATTTGTGTTTAGTTTACGATAAAAGGAAAAAAGTGGGCATACTGCACCAGCACCAGTGCCATCGTCATTTGGTAGGCTGGAGCCATCTGTAAAAATGTGCAAATGTTTAGCAACGTAATTGTGACCTGTAGTTATTCTGAATTGTGCAACTGCTGTCTATCGTGGAAGTTGACATGAAGTTAGTGTTGCGAAGGAGGCATTCCCATTTCTTGTCTTTTGTAGATGACTGAAATCTATTGTTAATGTCCTTTGTTTTTTATTTTATTGCCATTTAGCCAAAATATGAGATATAGGTTTGGGTGTTGGTGATTGTGTTAGCAGGAAACTTTCTTCATGTTATATAGCTTTCTATATACAAGAATATGGGTTTTTCTTTTTATTTTACAATTCAATGGTAATCTAATGCCACAACAGACATAATTAAATTGTAGTATTTGGTCCTACTTTGTATCCTTCTTTTTAATCAAAACCAAATTGGGAGGTAACACTATGAGGTATTTACATTAATGAATGAGTTGGAGAAAATGTTTTAACATCTCACCTCATAAAGTCGCATGCAAATACATTAGTCTCTACTCAAATTACTTCCAATCACTGGTGAGCTGACTCTTACTTACTTACTTACTCACTGGCACTATCGAACCCAAAGGTTCATGGCCGCGCGGACATAAGCTCTCCATACATCCCTATCCTGAACCAATGCTTTCCAATCATTCCCTGTATAATCTACTTCCCTCAAATCATAGTTAATGTTGTTCTCCCACCTCATTCTTCGTCTATCAACTGGGCGTTTTCCCTCTGGCTTTCCTACAAGAAGCTTCCATGCATGTCTTTCATTCCCCATACGCGCAACATGTCCTGCCCATCGCAGTCTACGAGACTTAACTGTTCTTATTATATCTTGCTTCCTATAAAGACCATGTAGTTCATTGTTATGTAGTCTTCTCCATTCACCTGTCTGTTCATCTCTCTTTGGTCCAAAAATTTTCCTAAGAACTTTATTCTCAAATACTCGTAATCTCCTTTCCTCCCTTAAAGTAAGAGCCCATGTTTCGCACCCATATAATATAACTGGTAGAATAATAGTTTTATATATTTTCAGCTTAACGTTTTTTGAAAGGAGTTGGGACATCAAAAGTCTCTGCAATGCATAATAGCATGCATTTCCAGAATTGAGCCTATGTTTAATTTCTTTTTGCATCTCATTCCTATTTGTGATTATTGTTCCTAGGTATTTGAATTCAGCCACTTCCTCAAAATTTCCCTCATTTGTTATTAGCTGTCCATTTCCATTATATACTGAATTTCTACGTGTGACCATATATTTAGTTTTACTGATATTTACTTCCAGTCCTAATTTCTTAGTGTTACTCAGTAGTGTGTGCGTGTTGGCCTTTAGTATCTCCTCGCTATCGGCCAGTAGTACAACATCATCAGCATAAACTAACAGCTTATTAATACCATTGAGTTGTAAGCCTTCCTCATTCTCTAAAGACTCAATGGCATGCTCTAGTACAAAATTAAATAGTAGTGCATCTCCTTGTTTCAACCCATTCTGGATTTCAAAAGTGTCTGATAACTGTTTGCCTACACGCACCCTACTCTTTGAGCCATTTAGACACATTTGTATAAGTCTAACTAACTTTTTAGGAATTCCGAACTCCAGCAGGATACTATATAACTTCTCCCTCTTAATTGAATCATATGCTTTTTTGAAGTCTACATATAGTTGATGTACAGTACCATTATATTCCCATTTCTTCTCTAAAATCTGTCTTAAACTGAAAATCTGATCTGTTGTAGACCTGTTTCTTCTAAATGCACATTGATGATCTCCTAGAATGTCATCAATATAGGGAGTAAGTCTGCTTACTAATATATTTGTTAGAATTTTGTACGAAGTTGAAAGTAATGAGATGCCCCTGTAGTTGTTGCAATCAGTTTTATCTCCTTTCTTATAAATTGGTATGATAATTGATTCCTTCCATTCATCTGGAAGAGCTTCTTTTTCCCAAATCATACTAAGCAACCAGCGTATCTTCTCCATCAATTTTTCTCCCCCTGATTTTATCAGTTCTGCTGGGATCTCATCTGTACCTGATGCTTTATACATCTTCAATTTTTCAATCGCCATTTCAACCTCTAATGCACTTGGCTCTGCGACCAGCATTTCTGCTGTCTGTAACTTATCCTCCTCAATGTCCTGTTCTGTATGTACATTTAATAGCTGATTAAAGTAACCTTTCCATCTATTTAATATACTCCTAGAATCTGCAATCATATCCCCATTTTCATTCCGAATTATGTTTGTTCTAGCCTGAAACCCTTTCTTCTCTATACTAATTCCCTGATATAATTCTCTAATGTTCCAAATTTTTGCATTCATTTCAAGATCATTAATCTTCTCTCTCAAATATTCCCTCTTTTTACTCTTTAGTAACTTGGTGGTTTCCCGTCTAACACTACCCAATTGCTCTAAATTTACCTCATTTGGCTCGTGTAACCATTTCATTTTTGCTAGCTTTCTTTTCTTTACAATGTCGACACATTCCTCATCAAACCATTTCTTGTTTTGCCTCTTTTTTAAACAACCAATGCTTTCTGATGCTGACAATTTAATAGCCTCCCATTCTTTATTTATATCAGTTTCTTCTTCGTTTGCCACATTGTCATCTGAAGATTCCAGTACTTCAAATCTATTAGCAATTTTGATTTGGTATTCTTGCCGCATTTCATCATTTTTCAAGTTTATTAATTCATATTTTACAGAATCAACTTTAGCGTTCATTCCTCTCATAAGCGATAGCCGTTGTCTGATTTTCACTCTGACCAGATGATGATCCGAATTGCAGTCTGTCCCTCTAACTGATCTAATATCAATGATGCTACTGTGCCAGCGTTTATCCACTAATACATGATCTATCTGGTTCCAAGTTTCTCCATCTGGGGACGTCCATGTGTATTTATGAATATCCTTATGCTGAAATGTTGTGCTCTTAACAATGAGATTCTTTGATGTGGCAAATGTGACTAATCTAACCCCATTGTCGTTACTATCTTCATGAAAACTGATTTTGCCTATTGTTGGTTTGAATATATCTTCCCGCCCCACTTTTGCATTAAAATCTCCTAAGACAATTTTCATATGATATCGTGAAAGGCTATCAAATACGCATCAATAAAATTCTTCATAGAACTCACATCCTTGATCTTGTCATCTTTATCCTTCTGTGGGGGCATGTACATTTACAATTATAAAATCATGTTGTTTACCCTTTAGAATTATGTATGATATCCTATCACTAACAAACTTAATATCTCGGATAGCGGATAGGATCCTCCTTCTGACTAAAAAACCCGTTCCAAATGCAGGTCTTTCTGCACCCCCGTAGTATAACGCAAAGCTTCCTGATTCCTGACTACCTTCTCCTGGCCACCTAACTTCCTGTAAAGCGACTATATCCAAGGGCGATTTATCCAATTCCCACGTTAATATCTCTAGTGTCCCGCTATTGTATAAAGTCCTAACATTCCATGTTCCTAGGAACATGTCCCTGTGTTTGAGCCTTTGGCATGGGTTCCCTGAAGTAGTCCCCGCCCGGAGAACCAAATGGGGGACTATTTGACCTCCGGAAAATTTTACCCCAGATGAACCCATGTCCGCATTTCTTGACTGTTGTATTTTTACGGTGAAAGATTGTCACTCTTTCGCCCAAGGTACTTTTTTCGTCTGGCTTATCACCTTCGACCAGTCCGGCATGGGTAACCCTATCGGCAGCAATGCTACCGCCGGCATAGCTCTCAGGATCATTTAAGCACGCAAGCCACTCCACCACGACAAGGTAAAGATACCATGGAGGGGGTGAGCTGACTCACCGTGAGCAAGTGCAAAGATCGAATTGGCTACCCACAAACTGGTCATGCATGAAAGTCGTCATTTCCATAATATTGGCAAGAAATTACCCAGAATTCTCAGCGATAAAACCACTTCCGTTATTTTCGTCTGCTATAGAGGAACGCATTTACACTTGCGTCCCGCAAATAATACCGTATACGACGTCTGCGTCGCGCAATGTTACGCCGATTCTCCTGTTCTTCCAGTTGAATTCTTTGGTAGACTCTATCAAATTCCTCTTCTCCGCGTATACCGAAAACATGATCGAAGTCTTCAAGGTCCGACATCTTGGATAAAGCGGCAAGGTTTCAAACTACATAGGTTACCATCTGTTCCCTTCAGGATTCTCACAATAAGTTTCTATCTTAAGCTATGATCTTAAGTTACCTCATCAGGTAGCTTACGAATTATTATCGCATGAATAGATTTCTGAGTAAGCAAAATCATATTAGGATAAAACTTTCTCAGCAGAGAACGCCTTTTATGGTCTAATGCGTGCAAAGATTCGACCCTATGAGATATTTACATTAATGAATGAGTTGGAGAAAATGTTTTAACATCTCACCTCATAAAGTTGTGTGTCTTCACTATACCAGTTTCAAAAGTATAATTTTACTTCCATCTTCAGTCAAACTCCAACTGTCGAAATTTTGCCATTAACACCATCTTCTGAACTGCCATCTGGTGTCAATTTCATGAACTTGGAGATAAAATTATTCTTGCCGGGAATATAAAAATTCATGGCTTTATATTTATTCTTCTGAATGTATATATTTCCCAAACTGTTGTATCCTTCTGCTTATATATTCATTTTCTTTTTTTAATTTTGTTTTCTAAATTTATATCACTTCCTAAATAAACAAACTTTTCGCTTGTATAAAATAGTGTCCTCTGAATGCATTTTAAGGATGCCCTTTAACATTTCAGATAATTAAAAACACATTTGAAATCTGGATATAAAATAACATAAAATAATTATATTGAACTTTTATAGGAACAAATCACAATGAGGTTTAATTTATCTTAAAATTAAATAACATTATATTATGCTATTTTAAGAGTATAACTACCTAATGCACTGACACTATTGAATCCATGGGATCATGGTCACGCAAATATAAGTTTTCCATACATTCCTATCTTAGCTAAAGTTTTCCAATCATTCCTTGTATAATTTATCTCCCTCAAATCATGGATAATGTTATTCTCCCACTTTATTCCTGGCAGCGTAACTCTGCCCAGATGATCCAACCTCATAAGTGTGTTACAATAATGCCAATGCCAGGAAAGAATATCAGAATGTTGAAATAACCTAGTGCCATTGATTAAATTTTTTTTTTTCACACTCAGATTTTAATTGTTAAGCTCCATCCACAGTAATTCTGCCTGAGGGCAGGTCTTTCACTGCAATCATAGTATTTTCATGTTATGCTTTGCAGCTTTAGTAGGGAATTATAGGTGTGGTAACTTCCCATTGCTTTCCACAACGGTGAAGGATGATGATGATGGCTGGATGATTTTTGGGGACAATTGGTCCCTAAGTGTCCTGACATTTGTCTTACAGGTGAGGAAAAACCCCAAAAAACCTCACACAGGAGCCTGTCCCGACCGGGAACCGAACCCGGGCCCACTGCATGACAAGGCAGCATGCTACCTCAAGACCATAGTGGTGGACATTGTTAAGTCAATGACCAAATTGTTAAAGAGATCCTTAATTAAAATAAAAACTAAACTAATACATTTAATATCATATATTATATGTGACTGTATCTTTATCTGCTATCACTTTACTGAAAAACTTGTTACAAGAGTTTGATATTACATTTATTAAGATTGTTATCATCACATTGAGATCTGTTCAAATTGGTTATCCACTTATGTTCATAAGAGAACATGCACATTTAACATGTGTATTATTATCAACAATGTTAAACACAAAATAATAATAATCTTCAATAATTTTTCTTAGATAAACCTTATATTATAAAGTAAACTGCTAAAATATATACCTGTTGGAAGGTGCCATCGTCCTCAACTGTGTTAAAAATTATTTAAAATTAGTAACTGTAGGCTTTTCAGTGGATTGGATTATTTGGTCTGTCCTGTCTCTAGAATTCATATTTGCTCTCCCCAATGCTTTTTAGATCTTCCATATCTTCTCTTATCCTGTGGTCCATACCTGTATGATTGCAATGGAATTCATCTTGGTTGCATTTGTTGTAAATGAAAATACTAATTTTATCTCTGAATCCATCGATTATTTCTGATATAAATTGAGATCCTGATAAATAGATTCGTTTGTTTTCTGGTCAAGAATAGCGTATCCTGCAAGAGGTCTAACAAGGGAATTGTCAACAATTGCATGTTGAAACCTACCTTGAAATTTCTCCCAGAGAAGCGTTATGATGTACAATGATAATTTTTAACTGCAAGTCACAAAAATCAAAGCCAAAATCCAGCAATGGCAGCCCACTGTATGGAACAGATGTATAATCAGCATAGAGTGGAGTGAGGCAAAATGTGGCGGGTAGTGAGGGTTTTCCAGTTTGCCAATACAGGAGTTGTATTACCCCTAGAGTTTAAATGGGAGATTTGGCACTTGATTTTAGTGTCTTGCAGTTAAAAAGACAGATTTTTTTTGGACATGGCTTTTGCACATCACAACGCTTCTTTGGAAGAAATTTCAAGGTAGGTTTCTGCATGCAATGGTTGCCAGTTCCCTTGTGAGTAATTTCATTTCTACTGATTCAATTCCATTGCTCTATGCTGTAGTTAGAATCCAGTTTTCTGACTCATATAACAATGACAGATTTTTTTTGGACATGGCTTTTGCACATCACAACGCTTCTTTGGAAGAAATTTCAAGGTAGGTTTCTGCATGCAATGGTTGCCAGTTCCCTTGTGAGTAATTTCATTTCTACTGATTCAATTCCATTGCTCTATGCTGTAGTTAGAATCCAGTTTTCTGACTCATATAACAATGACAGATTTTTTTTGGACATGGCTTTTGCACATCACAACGCTTCTTTGGAAGAAATTTCAAGGTAGGTTTCTGCATGCAATGGTTGCCAGTTCCCTTGTGAGTAATTTCATTTCTACTGATTCAATTCCATTGCTCTATGCTGTAGTTAGAATCCAGTTTTCTGACTCATATAACAATATAGTTTTAAAGTACTTTCCTTTCTCACTTTTCTTAATATAGTTTGTTTAATTTTACCAATTATTGACATTACTTTGTCTACTTCTGTTAATTTTTTTTTTTAAATTGGTAACAGGCAGCTAGTAGGGACTCCAATGAAGTTGCATCAGACTTAGCAAGCCAGTAGTGGATAATATTCTGTTTTCACAGGACAACCTATTTTATGTGCTGCATTAATTTTGAATATTTTTATGATTTCTTCAATTATTAATTTTGCTTATTTCTTACTTTGTTTCAGGTTTTTCCTGATAGCTTACATGTCCATTGCATATGATCTTGCAGTAGAAGTTACCTACCCTGAACCAGAATCCTTCACATCAGGATTTTTAACTCTATCCTGCCAACTTGTCAGCTGGTTAGGAACTCTGGTTTATGGAGAAATGGTTCGATCTGTTGGTGCAGAATGGTCTAATAATTTTCTCAGCGTCGCTCTTCTTATAGGTACAGTCTTGCACACTGTTATAAATCCGGATCTGAAGAGACAGGCAGCTTATAGGTCTGTCACAACCCTCGTGATGGACAGATAACAGTAAATAATTATACAATAAATTCCCAGACTTTTGTATTAGGATCTCTAATAAGATCAGTTTAGTCTTATCTTGGGAGGTTAATTCATGGTGCAGTAGCCCACAATGGGCAAAAGCTTACCAGATGACTGCTAGTCTTAATATATAGAGTAAATCTACATGGTCTTTAATATAGACATTATGTATATAGGGTGTAACAAAATTAATACTCAATCTTGAAGGATAATACAAGAAATCAAAATAAACATTTTTTGTAAATATTTATTTATCTTATGGCAGAGACTGTAAGTAATTCATCTTCTCTTTGGTATAGCCTTCTTAAGTTGTTAATATATTGTGAACTGCAGTTTACAGATAGAACAATCAAAGGAGACATTGACTATATTTTATGTCATCTGAATTCTTGTAAATTATACATATCTCTAAATTGATTTCACACGACTTATTTGAGTATATTAATTCATTATCATCATCTTTCAAATAAGTTTAAGACCCAAAGCCAGTTACTGTTTCAGTGAAACATTCTTGGTACATCTTTTTCTAGGATGTCCCAAAGATCTCTTCCCTTGAGGACGGTATTGAAGTATGACTTTTGGAAGTCTATTAAGATTAATTCATTGAACATGAGTTTTACACTGTAGTGTTTGCACAATATCTTCATTTCTTTTGCGGTTCATGTAAATATATCCTTGTGTTACTCTAAAAAAAATTCTTACTTATTTTAGGAATTCTCACTATGAGGTATATGCATTAAGGTAGAATTTTTTATCACTCACCTTATATTGTTCTTCTTATTTGACTATAAACTAATTTCGGAACATAGTTTCTGTTCCATCCTCAGTATCGTCACGACCGTTGTTCTGTCGTCTTGAAGAGCTGTCCTTCTCTCCTTCCATTGGCTGACTGAAAAACCTCGAAACCAGGTCATTCTCACTGGGAATTTGATGAACTTTGAAATTCCCAGTGAGAATGACCTGTTTCAAGGTTTTCCAGTCAGCCAATGGAAGGAGAGAAGGACAGCTCTTCAAGATGACAGAACAACGGTCGTGACGATACTGAGGATTGAACAGAAACTATGTTCCGAAACTAGTTTATAGTCAAATAAGAAGAACAATATGAGGTGAGTGATAAAAAATTCTACCTTAATTAAAAAATTCTTATATCATTCTGCTGATATCAGTATTATACATGGTCTATGCTTTGCTTCTGTAACATAGCACAGGTCTAGCTAAGTTTTTTATATAAACATGGCTGTCGGTATGTATTCTAAAATACCTTTTGCTGCTCTACTCCTTCTAAAGGAAGCCATGCTCAGGATATTTACTATATGATTATTTAATAAAATGCTGCTCCTAAGCCAGCATTATATAACTCTGCCTTATATTACTTCTAAATTTACATGTCCTATAACAGACATGTAGTTATCATTTTTTGATCTGTGATTATTTAACAAAACAATATTTGTTTTGATTTCTTGTATATCTCTAAAAGTTTGAGATATCAAAACATGTTATACATTATATGTATATATGACCCCAGATTTCATACTCATATGTAGGTTTATCAAGAAATTGAGATACCTAGATTACTTACATTAAAGCAGGTGCTGGAAAAGTCAGTCTTCTTCTCTCAAACAACCAGCACATCTCATTTTATTTTATTTATTTATTGTGTAACGTTCAAAAGGTTAACGAATACCTCATAATTTTGCTTCAAATTAAAGGTAACCTTAAATAAAGAAAACATACTGTATTATAAAAAAATTACAGAAAGTGACACTATGATGTAAACATCAATAAAGTCAAAATATGAATTGTAAACTTCATACTTCACCTCATAAACTAAAATCATATTGCCTTGACATGTTTCATAGACCATCATTCCCACTTATATACGATACTTAGGAAATAAAACTATTAGGTTTTATTTAATAATCATTAAGTGATTCAGATTTTACATTTCATATTTGAAGACAAAAATATATGCCTGGACTGGGGTTTGAACCCAGAGTCTTTAGTTTTATATGATAATGCTCTTCCACTGAGCTATCCAAGGCCTCCAATCAAGATGCAAATTTTTCTCTTATACATTTTAATTCCCGAGAGATCAAAGGCTTGCGAACTATTGCTCGACATGTGAATGGCAGCTTCTTATTTAAGAAGACTTTAATGAGAATTTTAAATTACTTTATAAGGCCAGTAGAGCTTCTTTTGATGTTTTTATTATAAATTTAATATTTCTCACTAAAGGAGAACTTATATTCGTAGAAAAAAAAATGCCTAGACTGGGGTTTGAATCCAGGGTCTTTAGTTTTATATGCTAATGCTCCGGAGAGTGCCAAAGGCTTGCATATTATCTCATATTTTGTAAGAACTCAGGACGGATTTCAAAAGGTTTCCCTTCTATTGTCAACAGCCATATGCCAGTTGACAATGAAAGGGAGAATATTTAAAACTGGTCCTGAGTTTATACAAAATATAGGTCTATTCAGAAAGAAGGAACAGACTTTAAACATTCATTTCTTCCAAACTACAAAAATAGAAACACAATTCCAATATTCCCGGAAAGAGAAAAGTTCAAATTTCACTATTTTATACATTCAATATGAGCACCATGTGTTACACAACAAATATCAAAATGATGGCTCATTTCCTGCCACATACGATTCAGCTGGTCTCTGATTACCAAATTCACAGCTTCAACAATTTGATGTCGCAGATTTTCAAGAGTGTCAGGCATAGGGGGATATGTAATCCCACAGATAAAAATCACAAGTCTGGTGATCTGGGAGGCCAACAGTGATGAAATTTATCTTCTGCTCCTCCTCTTCCAATCCAACGTCCTGGAATGGTGTTATTCAGGTAATGTTGGATGTGGTTAGAGAAATGCGGCCATGATCGGAACTTCAAACTTTTCTCATTTTAGGAACATTGGAATTATGTTTCTATTTTTTGTAGTTTGAAAGAAATAAATGTTTGAAGTCTGTTCCTTCTTTCTGAATAGCTCTGTGTATGAGGTGAGGCGTAAAATCTGATTCATCTAATGACATCATTTTCATTTTCAACTAAATTTGGAATGATGGTCTATGCAACATGTCCAGGAAATGATATTTTTTTATATTTAATATTTATTTATAGAAGGTTTAACAACTGAGGTCATATAATGTCTACATTTTTTGATGATAGTATGGAATGGTGTATATGATTAAATTGATTCTTGTAATGAAACTCCAATCAACATTTGTCTTGATGATTGAGGAAAAATATGAGTTTCAAATGCTACTGCTTCAGCCAACTTGCTCAGTAGAGAAAATATCTTATTTTATGAAGTGAGGTGTAAATTGCCCAATTCATATTTTGACTTCATTAAAGTATAATTGATTTATAACAAACACTGAATATTAAAGTAATATATAAGCAATAATAACAATATTAATTTTTGTTGAATGTTTGGCATAAAGATGGTTAGTTAAAATTACCCATAAGTTCTTTATTACATTATGATCACAATATTACAAATGGTTTGAATTATCAACTTCTTTTGTCTATTTATATTCCCCAATTTAATTTCTTATCTTAAAAGCACTTCTAATAAGTTCTTTTCAGTGGTTCTTAATCTGTGGTCTATGATAATGATAGGCTGACCAGACATCCCAGTTTTGCCAAGATAGTCCTATTTTCACATAAATGTCCTAGTGTCCAAAGAAAAAATCAGTTTGTATATTTTTCCAAGTTCTTGATCAAATAATTTAGCTGTATAAAGTTACAAAAAACATGTATTTTCACACTATGAAATAGCATTGCTTAAGGAAATTCACCCTAACAAAAATGCAGTCAGGTGGAAATTAATTTAGTAGGCTACAATTAGTTTATTGTCAGTTCATGTAACGGAACTTTATTCACATGGAAAATATGACAGATTATAATGATGGTTATCCCTCTCTAGTCTTTGAGTTCTTATGTTATAATTCTCTATTAAAACTAGTAACTCTGCCATCTAGCAACAGTAAATATACTGTTCCCTCACCTCTCTGTGCTGCCATATCACATTATCAGTTTGAAAATATCTAAATAAGTAAAGTAATGTTGGCCATGGTGGACTAGTGATTATGTCCCTTGCTTCTGGTCCCTTGGATCACAGATTAAAAGGTGGCTGGGATCGATGGATTTTTTTTAGGGTGGAAAAATCCAAGGATCAAGCCCTCCAGGAGGAACTTTAAGCTGTGTGTCCCGAGTGTGAAAATTTTCAGGCTCATAAAGATCCTTAAGCTTGAATAAAGTGGCCTCTAAGCAAAATTTACTGTACTTCATCCTAGTAATACCTTAGTTAAATTATTTTCAGTCTGATTATCTTACCTCGATATTAATGTTGATTTGTTCTTGTTTAATTAAATTATTTTCAGGCTGATCATCTTACCTCAATATTGAGGTAAGATGATAAGACTGAAATTAATTTAATTAAAATAATATTGTTTAGTTGTTCCTTCACTCACCTCATACTTCTTAACTCCCAAGCAGACTCGAGTTTCTTCACTTCATTTGTGACATTCTCAATGCTGTATTACATTCACAACTGATTTCCAACGGCCTCTTCTCCTGCAGGAGAACGTAATACAGCATTGAGAATGTCACAAATGAAGTGAAGAAACTCGAGTCTGCTTGGGAGTTAAGAAGTATGAGGTGAGTGAAGAAACAACTAAACAATATTAAAATAAACTTCATAGTGTTATTTCCTACCTACATAACTTAATTAATTAAAATAACCTGAAAATATCACTTCCTAAAATTAAATATTAATAGTTGTCTACTAGATGTCTCATTGGGTCGGTATGTTGACTGCATACCATTCATGACATCTTTAAGGAAATAAGAGTAAATTAACTTGGTTTAGTAACTCCAGACTAAGGAGAGACTAAGATCCAACATTGGGCTGTTACACCATTGTAGATTGTAAACAGAAGTAAAGAAATGTAAATTTCAGTGGAATGGAGATAGGTCAAATTTCATTTAATTTCACAACTGGGTTTACACAAAATTCCAAATTTATTATTTCTCTCACAATTCTTCACTCTAGAAACACACACAATTTTCTTCTATGAGAGTCTATTATAAACACAATTTATCCCATACTCATACATGCTGTTGTTTTCACTTTAAACATTTTCTTCACTATTTGCTCTTCAGATGATATTCACTGATCAGAACTTGGACATGACCAATTCGTCAGATCACTTGCATCTTTTGTATTTGCAAAAATTACAATTATCTGGAACCCAATCTCAATCTCTCTTGAATGGAGATCTTGAGAGGCCAAGTCTTTCTAGAAAGAGATGCATTTGGAAAATCATCCGGATAAGTCATTTGCATGCAAGTAGAACACAGTCTGAATCCCTATTGCCTTTTAAGGTGAGCTCAAAGTTGTTCTGCTGCAAAATTTAAAAGCAATAATTTGAGCAGCATATCAACAATCCACCACAATAAGTTAACCCATTAGCTCAGTTTTAATTGCCTGACAACCTCTATTTTGAAAACAGAAAAGTTGAGTTTTTTTTCTCTATTTTCAAAACACTAAACTTGAAGAAAATAAGGTGAAAAAAATCCAAATGTTGTATTGATAATATACAAGTTAACTAAAATTAATATTTAACAATGCTCTTTAACAGCTAGAGTCATTAGCATCCCAATCCAAATCTGGGCATGAAAGATTCAAGAAATTTTGCTCAGATGCCTGTTATTTCAGAATTTAGGTTCTTTTACATGCACATCTATGACACAGGACCCATGGCTTTACTTCCTTTCCCAAGGAAGCCCTGCTCAGGAATTTTGCCCTTAAAACTCTACTCCCCTGGCAGAATTTATTCCATGATAATTAGAGCCAGAGGTGAGCATGATAATCACCAATCCACTAGGACATGTTACCTAAAGAATGCCCTTTCAAGGGACATACAAAATATAGTAGAAATATATTTAGATTTATCAAGCTTTGCTAATATTCTGAATAACTGATATAAAATATAAACAAGCAAAACTCATCTTCCGAGACTGATGGATTAAATAATGAAGTAAAGTGTCCTGATTTTTCTCAGAAATCTGGTGCCTAATAATGGAACAAGTGTGCTGCAACAGACTTAAATTAAATTAAAATTATTCAAATATACTATAAAATTAAAGAATCAAGTAATAATTTTCTTTAATACTGAAGAAATTTGCTAAAAAAGTTATTTTATGTTTAATTAATAATGTATCCATATACATTTTAAACATAATTCTAGCTTATGTAATTGGCCTAATTGATAAGTGTGTTCCATATAAGGTTTAAAAAATTAAACCTAAAAAACACATTAGTCTTATAGTAGAGATAATGCTTCCCTATATATGTGAAAAATTGAGACTTATGTTTTTGAAATGTTCTACCAACTCAATTTCTCCAATTTATTTTTATTAGCTAATACAGCAAAACTTCACCCAAACAACCACCACTGTTTATTTAACTTTTATAGGAATTAATCACTATGAGGTTTAATTTATGATGAAATTAAATGTTTCGTACCTCTCCTCATATAAATTTTCTAAGTTGATCGCGATTTCGAGACTATAACTGTCTCATCCTCAGAACTTTGTTGGCGACTGGTGTTCTGTCGATCAGAAGAAGCTCTTCTTCTTCCCTCTGTTGGTGGACCGATGAACCTCTGGATCAGGTCAAAATTTGCGGGAATTTTGAAGTTCATAAGTTTTAAAATGGAGAAGTGGAAAAGTCAGCAGTAGCTGCTCATGCTTGGTCCGAAAAACATTTAATTGAATCAAAAGCCAGTCTAATTAAACAAATAGACAAACAAAAGGAACTCACGGTTTGGGAAAAGATCCACATTCAGAAAAACAAAGGAAAACTTATGAACTTCGAAATTCCTGCAAATTTTGACCTGATCCAGAGGTTCATCGTCCACCAACAGAGGGAAGAAGAAGAGTTTCTTCCGATCGACAGAACACCAGTCGCCAACAAAGTTCTGAGGATGAGACAGTTATAGTCTCGAAATCACGATCAACTTAGAAAATTTATATGAGGAGAGGTAAGAAACATTTAATTTCACCATAAACCACCACTGTTACTGACTACTTTCATTTGGTACAGAATATTATACCCATAAGACCAATATATGTTCACTCTCTATAAGACAATCAATGATGGGTTTACAAATATTTTGTTCCTTCTAAAATGATCACTTGCTCATATTAACTAATTACATAAAGGCTACATTCTTGTCCTTGTGTGCTGAAGGGAGATAACAGTGAACAGTTATTTAAATCCTATAGCCCATTACATCATATTAACTAATACATAAAGGCTACATTCTTGTCCTTGTGTGCTGAAGGGAGATAACAGTGAACAGTTATTTAAATCCTATAGCCCATTACATCTTTTGCTTATTGTAATAATGTAACAATCATGATAAAAACATAAAATTTTTATCATCAGCATCAAGGGTTTAGACCTTAAGGTTTCTTCCAATCTCATGTTAGAATTGGTCTATCTTTTACTGGGTCTTCCTACATTTCTTCATCCTAGTGGTTTGTAATGAAGAATCTGTTTCAGAATTCTATTGTTATCCATTCTTTTGATGTGATCCATCCATTCATCTCTGTATTGTGCAATTATATCTAATAGTTTGAATATATTTAGTTCTCTTTGAATATTTCATTTTGTTTTCAATCTGTTATTGTATAGCCAGCCACACTCCTCACAAAGCTCATTTCTGACGTTTCAACTCTTTGTTCATAGTTTTTGGTTAAGACTCAGTGTTCATATCCATGTAACAGTGTTCGAACCGCCATTGTTTTATAAAATTTTAAAAGTGTCTCCTTTCTAATTCCTTTGAGACTTTGTTTTATGATGCCACATATATAATTAAATGTACCGGTGTCTATTTTGTTTGCAATGTCTTTACTTTTTCTATATGACACGTTGTATCTCAGATAATTAAAACTGCTCACCTGTTCTATTATTTTATTCTCTAATTGGTTTTTGCTCTTAGAGGCTCATACCCTAAAAAAGATAGAACTTTTGTTTTTAAAGTAGATTAAAATGTTTTCCTATTTAAATACATAAAAGTAATTTTTTTTCTAAATTCAGAATCATTCAACAATAGTTAATTGTTATTATTGTTCAACTACTGTTAAATGATATGCAACGATCATATGATAGTGCAAGACACGAGTGCGGCAGTAAATTTTTCTAATCAATACTTCTAAATTCATGATAAACCATCGTTTAGGTTACCAAGTTAAAAAATTTTAAATTTGTTCCTGATATATCAGTCATCCTCAAATAATATATCAGGTTTAACTTTTATAGGAATTAATCACTATGAGGTTTAATTTATGGTGAAATTAAATGTTTCTTACCTCTCCTCATATAAATTTTCTAAGTTTATCGCGATTTCGAGACTATAACTGTCTCATCCTCAGAACTTTGTTGGCGACTGGTGTTACGTCGATCGGAAGAAACTCTTCTTCTTCCCTCTGAGGGAAATCGTGATCAACTTAGAAAATTTATATGAGGAGAGGTAAGAAACATTTAATTTCACCATAATATATCAGGTACCAGTACAATTTTTAAGATTATAACCTTCTAACTTTTCCTATGTTGTAATAATATATTCAAGAAGATACTTACATGGGAACTGTCAACCATTGCATGGCGAAACCTACCTTGAAATTTCTTCCAGAGAAGCGTTGTGATGTATCAAGGCCGTATCCAAAAAATTATCTGCCATTTTTAACTGCAAGACACAGAAATCAAAGCCTGAATCCAGTAATGTCAACCCACTGTACAGAGCAGATGGACTCCTTGCATGAGTAAGAGCAGAATGAAGTGAGGCAGGATGCAGCATGGAAGGCAGGTAGTGAGGGTTATCCAACCTACCAATTGAGATGTTGTATTACTTCCCTAAAGTTTAAATGAGAGATATGATGCTGGATTTTAGTGCTTTACAGTTAAAAATGGCAGATATTTTTTTAAACATGGCCTTGGTACATCACAACACTTCAACATTAACATCAAACTTCATGGATTAGGTGTTTGTCTGTTCTGATCAGCCCAGCGCTTTCTTGGTCTTCCTACTGATCTTCGTCCTCCAGGATTATACATCAGTGTCATCTTTGGTATCCTATCATCTGTCATTCTTTGCAGATGTTCTGTCCATTTCCGTCTGGCTTAATCATGTGAGACTTTTGAGAAAAATCATTTTACATGGTGGGTCTCCAGCCCGACACATAACTCCCAACCTGGAGGACTGGAGGTTTTCTGTTGGGGTCCCTTTCCCTTAGAAGGTTGCCTTCTTCTCGGTTGATGAGAGTCCTCTTCCTGGGTTTATTTTCAGAGTTTTCCTTATCCTACACCCTTGCCAATACTCACACTTGGAGTAAAGTGTGTTGGGGCTTTTTATTAACAGCCATGTCTAGATCCATCGTATTCAGTTACAGCAGGGCCACCTCTTGCAGGATGTGGTTCTTCACCACGTATGGACGGTCTTGGTTATAGCTTCATCAGAGATAAAAGTCTTGCATATCTCCTCCACTTAACTCTTGGTTGGCGAGGACAACACTTCTCTGGGAGAAATTTCAAGGTAGACTTTGACATGCATTGGTTGACAGTTCCCTTGTTAGTCAATCCCCAACTTTCAGAGTATATGTTTAGTGGTAAGCTTAAAGAGGTTTCACTATATTAAATATTAGGACACAGTTAATTTCAAGCTAGGTCTGGATTGTCCTTATATTTCACTGTACCACTAAATTTTTTGTATGTTTTGTAATAGTCCTTGTGTTTTTAAAAAGGTTGAGAAGCATTATTTTATTTAGTAATATGCCTAGATCTTTAGGAATTTTTATTTTATGAATGTAATTGAAGAGCAAGTGACTAAGGATCTAAGTATCAAAATTTCAGGTTTCATTTTTTTGCACAAATGAATCCCTTGGCAATGTACTGTGAATGGATCATAGTCTACTTAAATGTTTGTATTACTTTAATGCTGCCAATATATGTATGCATTATAATACAAAAGTTCCATTTTACAACACTTTTTTTTCTCTCCTCAAAAAATGTTAATTTTGGTACTTAGATCCCTCGACACCAACACTTTTCAATTTTATCTACATTTAATTATTTTTCTTTACTGTAAATAGATATAAGCTGTTTATATCTGGTTTCTTTAAATTAAATCTATTAGCATAATGTGTTTTGTAACTTAATATTGTAAATTGTTGGTTATATCCTTATTAGAGGAAGATCTTTAATTGTATGATAGTTCACTGAAGGAATTTCTCTCTAGTTAGTAAAGACTTTTTTTAACATCTTCAAATAAGTCTTAGACAATATTTGAAGAGAAAAATTGTACACCTAGACTGGGGTTCAAACCCAGGATCTCTAGTTTTATACACTAAAAGTTTTCTCTTCAAATATAATTTGTCCTTCAATGAGAAATGTTAAATTTATAATAAAACATTTTATGTCTTAAGTAATTTTAATTTTTGGATGCATTTTAGTATAATGCCTCACATATCTAAAATCAACCAGATATATGAAAAGTAGATGGAGTATCTTAATTTTAATTTAAAAGTTTCTAATGTAAAAGTGAGCTTAATTTCAAGAGTGTAAAATATACAAAAAAAAAAAAGCTCTTGGTCAAGCCAATGAAAAAAAATTAGCGTATTACTCAAGTTTTTATTAAATCAATATTGTAAATAAAAAATAATTTTTTGCAGAAAAAAACTGTTTTTATATGATAGAAACTCATAAAACCTTTTCCATACCTGATATCTTCAACTAATGAAACTGTCCAGATTTTCAGATTTATGAGCATTCATAGTTTCAGCTGAGTTGGTTAAAAGTATACTGAAAAAGGAAAACAGAGGAATCAGAATAGGGAAACATATTTTAATGATGTTACATACAAATTTATACACTCAATTTGATTATTATTTTTTTAAGAGAAAAGTATTTTTAATCAAAATTAAAGTGGGAAAGTAATACTATGAGCTATTTTCAATTTATAAATGAGTTGGAGAAAATGTTTTATATCTCACCTCATAGAGTTCCACGATACCGATTTCAAAGGTGATTTCACCCCATTTCAGTCAGACTCCAACTGTCGAAATTTCCATTAACACCATCTTCCAAACTGCTATCTTACTCACTCTCACTGGCACTATCAAACCCATAGGTTCATGGCTGCATGGACATAAGCTCTCCATACATCCCTATCCTCAGCTAATGCTTTCCAATCGTTTCCTGTATAATATACTTCCCTCAAATCATAGTTAATGTTATTCTCCCACCTCATCACCTCATTCTTGGTCTATCAATTGGGCATTTTCCCTCTGGTTTTCCTACAAGAAGCTTCCATGCATGTCTTTCATTCCCCATAAGCACAACATGTCCTGCCCATCGCAGTCTATGAGACTTAACTGATCTTATTATATCTGGCTTCCTATAAAGACCATGTAGTTCATTGTTATGTAGTCTTCTCCATTCACCTGTTTGTTCATCTCTCTTTGGTCCAAAAATTTTCCTAAGAACTTTATTCTCAAAAACTCGTAATCTCATTTCCCCCCTTAAAGTAAGAGTCCATGTTTCGCACCCATATAATATAACTGGTAGAATAATAGTTTTATATATTTTCAGTTTAACGTTTTTTGAAAGGAGTTGGGATGTCAAGAGTCTCTGTAATGCATAATAGCATGCCGCTATCTGCTGTCAATTTTATGAACTTGGAGATTAAATTTTGCTTGTTGGGAATTTAAAAATTCATGGATCTATAATTATTGTTCTGAATATATATCTTTTCCCAAACTGTTAATTCTAAAGGCATCTCTAAATGTTTTAAAATTTCAGTTTCTCTTCGAATTTTGTGATTCTCTAGCAAACTATGAGCTGCAACTGCCAATTTTTTTTAATTTCACCACTTTAATATTTATAAAATGTTCTTTTGTACAAGTTTCTAAATTTCTAGTTTACTCTATATATACTTTCTTGCAGTCATTGCATCTAATTTGATAAATTCCAAATTTTTTACTATCTGTAATATTAACCTTTTTATTAGTTATTAATAGATTATCTAAACTAAATTTGTTAATCGGTGCCAACGTAATATTGAACTTGTTACATAGTTTGTGTCCCAGGATGGTAATTTTCTTGAATTGTTTCTTTTCTTCTTAATCAGGTTGTAGGGTAGTGTATTCTTTAAGTCTTTTTTTTTATTGTTTAAGCCTCTTTAACTTAGGTAAAATTTTTTATCACTCACCTCATATTATTCTTCTTTTTTGATTTTAAACTAGTTTTGGAACTTTACACTTCAGTTCCATCTTCAGTAATTTCATGACCGTTGTTTAAAATTAAAAAAAGAAGAAGAATATGAGGTAAGTGATAAAAAATTACCTAAATAATATACTTCATAGGGGACGTGCCATAGCATACTGGTTAAGGCACTGCGCTACAAGCCGAAAAGGTCGAGGGTTCGAGCCCTGTGGGAGTCAGGATTTTTAAACTGACCCAAACCCTCTGGCAGCACTATGGTCCTGGGGTCGACTCAGCCTCTAATGTAAATGAGTACCAGACACTTGTTCTGGGGGTAAAGGCGGCCGACGTGCAGGGCTAACAACCCAGCTGACATCAAGTGCCGATTGTTTATAAAAAGTGGGAGCCTTAACCTCCTACTACCCCAAGGGCCTCCCGAGGCCTGTCGTGGGATCTCTTTTACTTTATATACCTCATAGTATGGATTCCTAAAAAAAAGTAACTCTTTAACTTATTTATTATTATCCTGTTTCCAAAACCATTTAATGTAGATATGTTTATTCTTTCTTAAAATTTTCTTCACATAGGGCCGCATGCAAATACATTAGTCTCTACTCAAATTACTTCCAATCACTGGTGAGCTGACTTTCCGTGAGCAAGTGCAAAGATCGAATTAGCTATCCACTAACTGGTCATGCATGAAAGTTGTCGTTTTCATAATATTGGCAAGAAATCACCCAGAATTCTCAGCGATAAAACCACTTCCGTTATTTTCGTCTGCTGGAGGAATGCATTTACGCTTGCATCCCGCTAAAAATACCGCATATGATGATGTCTGCATCGTGCAATATTACGCTGATTCTCCTGTTCTTCCAGTTGAATTCTTTGGTAGACTCTATCAAATTCCTCTTCTCCGCATATACCAAAAATATGATCCGATATCTTGGATAAAGCAGCAAGGTATCAAACTACTTCAGTTACCATCGGTTCTCATCGGGTTGTTCACGATTCGTTTCTCTGCTAAGTCACTTTGCCAGGTAGCTTAGGAATTTCAACAATTATTATCGCATGAACAGATTTTTGAGTACGCAAAAACGTATTTGGATGCAACTTTCTCAGCAGAGTACAGGCAGAGAACAACTTTTACAGTCTAATGCGTTCACAGATTCAAGCCTTAATGAATGTTGTTAATCTTTATATTAAACTGTTGAATACTGCATGTTTATGTGCAATATGCCTTAGTTGCCTGCTAGATGTCTCACTGAGTTGGTATGTTGACCGCATGCCATTCATGATGTCTACGGACAAATGAACTTGGTCTAGTAACTCCTAACAAAGGAGAGGCTATGGTTCAACATTGGGCTAAGCCATTATAGATACACAGATGTGCAATATGATTAAAACCTGATGATTTAATGTAATTGTCTGTATAAGTATCTTTACTGTATGCATTGAATTCAATTTTTTGTTGCTGTTCATTCCAAATTACATTCATTTCCAAAAACAGGATTTGATTATTTTTCTCCAATTCAATAGTAAATTTCACAGATTCATCTCGAAGGTTAAGTAATTCCAATTCATGTTTTATAAATTTGCTTGGAAAGCTACAAAACAAATTGAAAACAAATTGCAAATCTTTGTAAACTCTTGTCTGAGAAATATCTGGGTATATGGTGGCCAGAGATTATAACAAATAAAGAACTTTGGAGAACAAATTTTCAGACAATGGGCTAACAAGGCTCCAATCAACTTTATCTCCACAAAAGCTTCCAGAACTTACTTTAATGAAGAGTAAATGATCCCCAGAATAAGTTTCTATAAAAATAAAAAATCTCTACCCAGCAATTAAATAGACAAGACCTAATGTTGTAATCAGTTTAAAGAATTGTTTGATATATTTGGTGAATAATGTTAGCACTTTTTTTATTTAAGCTTAAACAGTAATAAAATCTATGGGAATTCTATGCCACCATCCCATTTACATCAATCTAAATAAAAAACAGAAAAACACACAATTAATTGTGCACTATGTGAATAATTACCTGAGATAAATATACATATAAATATATAATATTTAAAGAGAAAAGTTATATGCTCAGACCGGGACTTAAACCTGGGATCCTTGGTTCTCTAGACCAAGTAGACCAAGTGCTCTACCAACTGAGCTACCAGAGCAAATACCGATTTAAATGCAAATCAAGGGTCCCAGGTTCAAGTCCTGGTCTGAGCATATAATTTTTCTCTCTAAATATGATTTATCCATCATTGAGATATAAGAAATGAATAATAAATATATATATATGTCCACCGTTGTGGTCTCGAGGTAGCGTGCTGCCTTGTCACGCAGCGGGCCCAGGTCAGTTTTTCTGGGTGAGGTTTTTATTGGGTTTTTTTCCTCACCTGTAAGACAAATGTCAGGAAAACTTTAAGGCCCAAACGGTCCCCAAAATCATATGGCCATCATCATCATTCTTCACCAGTGTGGAAAGCAACGGGAAGCTACCACACCTACAATTCCCCAGTAAAGCTGCAAGCATAGCATGCAAATGCTATGATTGCAGTGAAGGACCTGCCTTCAGGCAGAATTACAAAAAAGAATATATATATATATATATATATATATATATATAAAATGTTGATTTTTTCCCCCTAAAATGAGATAAATGCCTTAAAATCAGCATATTTGCAATGTGAAATATGTAATCCCCTTATATGTGAGTAAAATATTGGCTTTAGCAGAAACATGTGTTATCACATTGGCTAATTTAACGCTAGCAGTCACATGTTCTCTGATTGAATATTCACAGATGGCATAGAATTGCCTTGCTTGGTCTGAAAAACATTTAATTGAATCAAAAGCCAGTCCAATTAAACAAAAGGAACTCACGGTTTGGGAAAAGATCCACATTCAGAAAAACAAAGGAAAACTTATGAACTTCGAAATTCCTGCAAATTTTGACCCAATTCAGAGGTTCATCGGTCCGCCAACAGAGGGAAGAAGAAGAGTTTCTTCCAATCGACATAACATCAGTAGCCAAGATTGTACTGAAGATGAGACCGTTATGGTCTCAAAATTGCGATCTACTTAGAAGATTTATATGAGGAGAGGTAACAAACATTTGAAGAGTACAAGGGAAAAACAATCAGAGTCCACTTTTTAATATTTTGCAATAATTTAATTTGAAGTTTAGAAACGCAGCAGATTAAGCGCTTTAGACATACAGAAAACTTTTTTTTTTTCTGGACTGTTCTCAAGGTGTTTTTCTAACAAACTCTTCTTTCGAAATAAGTGTCATGTATTATACAGTCCTATTTTTCAACAATGAAAAGTCAAGGTGCACATGTTTGTAAACAAAAACAATCATAGTCCACTTAATTTACAGAATGTTATACATAACTGTTACATTATACATAACTCTTTGCCTTATAAAATGTAAACAATAAAAACAATAAAGAAATTAATTTATTCTCTACACCAAGTTACTCATTGGTGATTATGGGTAATCTTGAAAAATAGGTTTGAGCATTTTCGGAACAGAATTTCTTTAAGGATTGGAGGTCATCGTATTTTTCCTTGGAGAGTGGAATTAAACTTGAATACGAATGTTCTGGCTGATTTTCAGTCTGTGCATAGCACTTTTTGTCAACAATAACATACGACTCCCAGGAGCCATTGTAAGAGGTGTGACTGTTGATAGTTCTAGAAGAAGTTCTGTCAACTACAATTTCTTGTATTTCTCTTATTTTCATTGGACTTTTTTTCCTGTATTCTTTGCTGAGAAATGAAGACCATGACTTGAACTTATCTTGGCAACACTCGATGACACTGAAGGGAGATGGTTTCACATGGCAACTTTTGATGTGCTCGTTCCAATCGCTGGTTGTTTCAATGTGGGCTTTTTGATTTATTAAACCCATATCTTCATCACATTCCATGTAACTGTGGCTTCTAATGGGAAAGGTTACTTTGATTTATTCAAATCTCTTGTATTTATGAACCATAGCATGGATGAGGCGAAATAATGACAAAATTTTTATTTTGCCCGGGACAAGAATCACAAAAAATGTGCAAATATCGAACTGAAGAGTCCAGATGATGAAAGCAAAAGTCATACAACATTGATGCAACTTCATCAGCTCCTTTTTTTGTTATGGTCTCATCGTAGGTATAAAAGTATACTTCTCCAGAAGCGAGAACATGCACATTAAAACATGTAAAAAGACAGCTGTCACTTGTAGTATACACCATTTGTGCTGATATTAGGTACTGGAAGATTTTTCATGAAATACATGCATATTACCGCAGGTTCATGACTTTGCCTAGCTTTAATTTATGCTTCACATTTCCGTTGATAGAAGACTTCAGCTTTCTTCTTATGTAATAAACTAAGAGTTTCTAGCCGCTTAATTTCTTTATTTATTTCTTCAGCTGCAGTACTGCTATCGTTAAGTTTCCTTGCAAGTACAGACTGCTTTTTTGCTTTGAATTCATCACATGCAGAGCAAGATTCTGACCTGGGATATCCAAAAGCAATATTAAATTTCGTCTGAAATAAGTTCCAATAAAATTCATAAGACACTGGAAACTCTGGAAATGTCTCTGTGTACATTTGATGCAATGTTTTGATGTTTAATTCTTCAGGTAGGTACATTTTACATGTTTTGTGAAAATTGTAGTGAGAAGGATGGCCTTGAAGGGAACTGATGTGTTTCATAACATTTTCAACAGCCTCAGTTGTCTTTTTTCATGGGTCTATTAGAGTGAGTACCCTCTCCGGCCAATAGGAGCATGCCCAGTAGTAGGAAGGGATTTCTTGACTGTTAACATATTCTGGTTTGTTATACCATGCACACTCATTAAGGCTTTGTAACAAACTGGAATTTCCAACAGCTTTTCCATCCCTCTGTAACATGTACCTTGTAAGAGTAAGAGTGGTCTCTGAGATTGCTTTCTTCTTCTGGTTTCCGTGCGCTTCTTCGTTTCACTGGCATAACTGAAATTGGTGAACACAAGTGTGCACTCTGTATATTCTTATCTCCCAGTAAATTGAATTCACGAATTAATACATTACGTTCATGTTTTGAAATTTTCGTGTAACACTTTTTCTTGCACTTGCAATCTTCACCAGGAACATGACTCATCGCTCTTATGCGTTTACTCGCATCATGAAGTCTACCATATTTAGGTCTTTTCTTTCCTCTACTCTGACGAACTGTAACATTAACACTTGATTCCATGTTGAAAACTAAACTGCTTGTCTACACACCAGTAAAAAAGGCTTCATTGAACAACAATGCAGTTTACTACCAGTAAAAATAAGTGCCACAACAATGAATAGGTATGTAACAAGTTTAAAAAACCCAAGCTGACCAACATATAAAAAGTTCATACTCTCCAGAAGCAGTGCAAAATTACTCTCATTTAAATTGTATATGGACTCTGATTGTTTTTCCATTTCACAGTGGACTACGATTGTTTTTCCCCTGGACACTTTATTTCAATGCTGATTTTTAATGGATTACAAGTGAGTTTTTCCACGTATGAACCTCTTGGAATATAGTACTAGGTACATACAATCCATTGGTACCAGAATCTCAAATTTCACCAAAAGTGGACTTTGATTGTTTTTCCCCTGTACTCTTCATTTAATTTCACCATAAATTAAGATGTTGTTGAAGTATTCTGAGATATATATTAAATATAACTGTATTTAAACATGGAAACATTTTTGTGTATTGTCATTATGTACTTATCAATATGACAAATACTTGCTAGTATGAGGTCATGTAATTCATATTGCAATGGATGGAATAAACTGCACTTTTAGACACAAAGCACTCTTCTCCTTCAATGTAAGCCTCAGGAAGATGGCTAACAGTGTGCGGATTTAAAAACGTTGAATGACATTGTATTGTAGTGGAATGCTACAGTATATACGCAACACATACAATATATATATTATTAAGTTACTATTATTTATAACATTTAGACTACTATCAAAGCAATGTTGTATCTTGCTCCAGTATTATGTTTCGTTTTAATTAAATATCAAAGAGTTTCATTCTAACTTTTGAAAGTATTAGCCGCGCTAACAGTGCTAACATGGACCCTCCGCCATTGTAATAAAACATCTTCCTGTGGCAAAGCTTTTTAAATTTTTATCTTCTTTCTCCATTCTTCTCTAACTTCCCATTCCAATTCTGTCACACCTAGCTCCCTTATACCATTTAAATCTAGGTTGACCTCTCTTTCCTTTCCCAGGTGGAATCTATTTCAAAGCCTGTCTAGGTAATCTATTTATCGTTAAAACAACTAATTGTTAAAAAAACCCAAAGCATCAAAGCTGGAAGTAACACTATGAGGTATTAATAATGAATATTAATAAAAATAACATCTCACCTCATATTTTTTTAGAATTGTTTGGGAGAAATTAGTATTCCATCATCAATTTTTGCTGGACCATTGTTCTGTCACTGAAGGAAACATTGAATCATGACAAAAGAACAACAGTAGAGTAAAAACAGGCGATGGTGTATTAATTTCTCTGAAATCAATCTAAAAACAAGACAAAATATCATGTGAGATGTTATTTTTACTAATAGATACTTTGGGAAAACTATTTTACTTGTGGTATAGTAAATACCAAAAATAACGACTGAGCTACCAAGATTAAGAGATATTAATTTTCTGTAACCCAACAGATGGCACTGTTGATATATGTCGGTAATACATCAATCTGTAATTTATGAATGAATGAGTCATTCATGAATTAAGAACCTCATAATATTATTTCCCATATTTAAGTATGAATCTGTAATTTGTTAGTTCCTCCTACCAATCGCCTGAGTTCTCTGGAGTCTAGCCATCACAGTTTAATGTTATCGTCAGCAATCTCTTTTAGTGGGTTATCGCTGCAGCTGATCTTGGAAAAAAAGGCTCTAAATTATTTCAAAATAACATTACAATCCTACCTTTCACATCCACAAAAAGTAGAATTAAAAATAAATATAATAAATTATATTAATAGTGAGTGGAGAACATACTTTTAATGACTCACCTCATACAATTTCAAATTTCTTTGATACCGACGGTTTCAGACAATATCTTCTCCCTCTTCAGTCATGGAAGCCATGTTAAAAATATGTTCTCCACTCACTATTAATGATATAACCTCACAATGTTTACGTCCCAATATTAATTTAAATATAATAAGTAATATATTTAATTAATGTTGGGAAGAAAACATTATGAGGTATAATCATTAAAATTCATCGGAGAACATATTGTTTAAACAACTCACCTCATAGGATTCATGCTTCCATGATATCGCGATTTCAAACATAATCATGTTCATCGTCAGCCATAACTCTGACTGATGAAATTCTTCGGCCGTCAACTATTCTATTGTCGCCATCTTCAGTGCTGCCATCTATGGTTGAATTTATGAACTTCGAAATCAATGTAATTTCGTTAGGGATATCAAAATTCATTGATCTATTTTTGTTTTTCAGAAAAAATTTTGATATCCCTAATGAAATTACATTGATTTCGAAGTTCATAAATTCAACCATAGATGGCAGCACTGAAGATGGCGACAATAGAATAGTTGACGGCCGAAGAATTTCATCAGTCGGAGTTATGGCTGACGATGAACATGATTATGTTTGAAATCGCGATATCATGGAAGCATGAATCCTATGAGGTGAGTTGTTTAAACAATATGTTCTCCGATGAATTTTAATAATAAGTAATAGTTTTAAAAAACTAGAAAACCGAACTAAAAAATGAAAAATAATTTTAATTTCCAACACGCTTGGGATAAAATTAAAGTGGTCAACAAATATAACCTCAAACACATCTAGAATAAAACTAGAGTTATCTACAAAAAAAAATAATTTTACCATCAAAAGCGTGGGTTGTTCTATATCAATTAACCCTTCAGAGCGGGTGAACTTAAATGGCCGGCAATACCCTGTTGCGGGAGGAGAGTGTTCAAGGGTATTTAAATCCAGCCGTTCAGTGCCAGTATTCCAATAATGCATTTAAATGGAAATATCTTGAGTAATTTAAATGTTTTTGCAATTCATTTATGGTGAACCCTTAATATAATATTTAATTAATTAAATTTATTATGGTTCTCACGTAACATCTCTGCATGTGTAGACTTATTTATGATTGTTGTGCCACAGTTGAAATAGGTCCTATTTGTAAGTTTCTCACATAAGTAGCACAGTGAATTGCACTAGGAATTCTTTGAAGAATTCAGAGAACCAGCTCTACCTAACAACACAATGAAATATATACACAAAGTGGAGGGTCTTCAAAAAAAAAAATCCCAGAATGAACTTCGAAAATTGGTGTGATAAATCTTCAGAGTGTAAACCAGCAGTTTGACACTCGGGCACCAATAAGTGTATTTTTTTCCCCTTGTGTTTACTTTGTTCATGTTTATTACAAACACATTGCTTTCATGGGTTGACCTTCTTTCTTGTAGAGAGGGGGGCAGCCTTCTCCAAATGTGTCTTTCTAATGCTTTGGAAACATTATTTTAGGTTGTGTGCCTTCAAAAAATTGTCTTTCTACACATGAGACCTGTTGTGCTAAAAGACCTTCATCAATCCTAAATTTCAATCTGTCTTTCTTCTGGTTTCCAAGGTGAAACCAGTTGATGATATATGACTATAATAACTTCATGGGAGGTGTGGATTTGAAAGATCAACATGCTACAAGTCAGAAGATCGAGGGTTCGAGTCCCAGTGGGTCAGGATTTTTAAACTGAACCAAACCTTCAGGCGGCACTCTGACCCCGGGGTTGACTCAGTCTCTAACTGAAATGAGTATCAGATGGTGAAATTAAATGTTTCTTACCTCTCCTCATATAAATTTTCTAAGTTGATCGCGATTTTGAGACTATAACTGTCTCATCATCAGAACTTTGTTGGCGACTGGTGTTATGTCGATTGGAAGAAACTCTTCATTTAATTTCACCATAAATTAAACCTCATAGTGATTAATTCCTATAAAAGTTAAATATGAGTATCAGATGCTTGTTATGGAGCTCCTAAGGGCCTGTAGTGGGCCACTTTACCTTTAAGATACTGAGTGAATAGAGGACTAACTACCTTTCCATAATGAAAGGGTATCGTCAATTGAAATATATATATCTGAAATTTACTGTTGTGGTACTGTACTATGGTGTAAATCAGAAATAACTTTGTTGGGCCTTTATATGTACTGAATTTTGTGACATTATTATTAAAAGTGAAGAGATTTGAAAATAGATTCAATTTAATAGACAAGCTAATCTACAAAAAAAAGACGAATTTATTTTTCTAAGAAATCCTTTATCAAGTTATAAATATAAGAAAAAATCAGAGGCCGCAAGAATAAATGCAAAATATAAAATTATTTTAACTTGTTACTCATCGATTAACATATACACTAATATGAACTTTGCAGTCTCTATATAAAAGTTATATAAACGGGAAACAGTTAATGTAAACACAAAGATCATAATAACAGTTTAAAGCAGTGCGCACAGCTAGCGTATAAGTCACGTCGCTCTGAATCTTATGAAGAATTCAACCTGCATACATGTTACGTACCTCCACACTGACAGGTTAATATATTTGATAATAATAATAGAAGCGCACACATATGTGCATTAGTTTAGGTCTCTGCTGTATGCCAGCAACGATTTTGTTCTCTTTAAACATACATTGAAATAATATCTTTCACACGGTCTATCACAGAGCTTACACACACAGTCCATTGACGGATCGTGATAGTTTGAAATTTTGCAGAGTTTGGGTGGTATCCATGCACTGCGTATCTTGTTGTTTGGTCCAGTCCAGTCTTGATTGATCATTGCATCTGTTGCATAAAAATCATCCGGTATTTCTTTTTTCTTCTTTTGTCTTATTTCCTTCAATGTAGTTTCCTGTTTAGTAGCTGGTAGCAGGAACTTTGTGCGTAGATCTTCCACAAGGAAAGTTTCCCGTGCTAATTCATATGCAAGTCTAGATGAAGCAAATTTTGAGACCCCCAATGCTGCTTTTAGGAATCTTGCTTTCACTTTTTCTAAGGTATTTAAGTCTCCATAACCGAGGTCAGTCCAAGTGATTTCTATTCCATACGTTAAGATGGGAAGTATTTTGGCCTCAAAAAGTTTCATGGCTGTTGCAAGAGACAGTTGTGTGATGTTTTCTATGTCATATATGGCAACTATAGCAGCTGCTGCTCTCTCTTTTGTATGAATTCTGAAGGATTTGGCTGTTGTTTGGAGTGTTACTCCTAGATATTTGAAGGTGTTTGTGACTTGCAACAGGTTGCCCTGGAGTTGTATTTGGTCGCCATCTATCAGTCGATATTTGATAATAAACAGATATTGGTAAAAGTAAAGTCTCTAAGAAGAAAACTTAAAACCATAAAAAGCACCCCACGCTTTTGATGGTAAAATTATGTTTTTTTGTAGATAACTCTAGTTCTTTTCTAGATGTGTTGGAGATGATTTTTTTGTTGACCATTTTAATTTTATCCCAAGCGTGTTGGAAATTAAAATTATTTTTCATTTTTTAGTTCAGTTTTCTAATAAAGTGTGTTGTTTTAGTTTTTTTAAACTATTATTTATTTTTTATTATTGATTTCGTACATCTCAATGATGGATAAATCATATTTGAAGAGAAAAATTATACGCTCAGACCGGGACTTGAACCCGGGACCCTTGGTTCTCTAGACCAAGTGCTCTACCAACTGAGCTACCTGAGCAAGTACCGATCTAAACGCAAATCTTTCTCTATATACATTGTAATTCCCATCGCAGCATTTGGTGGATGGGAATTACAATGTATATAGAGAAAGATTTGCGTTTAGATCGGTACTTGCTCAGGTAGCTCAGTTGGTAGAGCACTTGGTCTAGAGAACCAAGGGTCCCGGGTTCAAGTCCCGGTCTGAGCGTATAATTTTTCTCTTCAAATATTATTTATTTTTTAGTTTGGTTTTGTAATAAAGCGTGTTATTTTAGTTTTTTTAAACTATTATTTATTTTTTTAATTTTTAGTTTAATTGATTGTCATAAACTGGAATCCCATGAAAATTTAATTGCTTAATACTCTTCTAAAAAAAATCCTCTGGGCCGGATTTGAACCAGCGACCTATGGATTACTGAAATTATATACCACTACAGTCCACTGCTCTACCAACTGAGCTCTTACAACGATTGACTAAAAAGTTGATAAGTCCGCAACCTATTATACCAGTTTTTATTTTTTTTTATTTTCTGATGATTCTGGCCAGGATTTTAGAAAAAATTATGAAATTATTCTATTGTCATGGGCCCTTTACAAGTATACAAAGTTTCAAGTCGATCTCCAATGTTTTTAAGTGGGTGAAAATTGTGTTCAAAGATTCCATTACATAGATACAGGTCCGTTACATAGATAGACAGATACAGGTCAAGCTAATATAAAGCATGTAAAAAAAACACACAGGCAAGATATATGCAATAATGCTGAAAACAAAAAATGGAATATCGTTAACAAACCAGAAAATATTCCTCAAATACCAAATAAAATTATAGTAACTGAATTTAGACTTATCACTGAATTTGACTATTTAGCTAAACATTTAAATAAAATAGGAATTTACTAACTAACTAACTGGCTCTATCAAACCCATAGGTTTATGGTCATGCAGACATAAGCTTTCCATACATCTGTATCCTGAGCTAAAATGCTTTTCAATCATCCCCTGTATAAATTACGTCCCTCAAATCATGGTTAATGTTATTCTCCCACCTTATTCTTGGCCTATCTACTGGGCGGTTTCCCTCAGGATTTCCTACAATGAGTTTCCATGCTCTCTTTCATTCCCCATTCATGCCACATGTCTTGCCAATTGCAGTCCATGAGACAAATGTTCTAATTACATCTGGTTACCCATAAAGTTCATGCAGCACACTGTCATGTAGTCTTCTCCATTTGCTTGTCTGTTCATCTCTCTTAGCTCCAAAAATTTTCCTAAGAACTTCACTCTGAAATACTTTTAATCTTCTTTTCACCTCCTGTCCCAACTCCTCTATGTACAAACTAAAACTTACAGGGTTGATGCTTATGCTCCTTGAGCCTTTAATGATGATCACTTAGTCCCATATAGCATCACAGACCGTTGCAGTCTTTGCCCATTTCCCTGGGTAAAGGCTCCATTTATATCCTGAGAGAAGTGAAATAAAGTAAGGTATGGCAGGACATAACTGAGGATAGGTACCGGTAATGAAAGTCTCACAGCTACTCAATCCACCCTTTTCCTTCTGTGGGTATAGTATATTGCATACAGAATAAAAGGAAACAACTGAAAGGTAAGGCCAGCGGTCAGCTGCTCCTGTTAGTCGCCTCTTACGACAGGGGGAGATCCCATGGTGCTATTCTAAGCTGGACACCACACAGCTAAGGAAACTTATAGTTAAGGAAAAGTCTACATCCAAAAATACAAGGAAACGATAATTCATTTTGAAATTCCTGAGAAAAAAGATTTGATTTGGAAGTTTATAATTGATTACCAACAACAACAGTCAGATGTCAGTTGAAGGTGAGGAGAGTCTCAAATCTATCTTGGAGAGGAAACAAAATATGAGGTAAGGTTTTAAAATCTGATTAATTTATTGTTTGTTTAAATGGAACTTCATATACTAATTCCGAGCTAAGTTCCAGCTGTACTGTAAACAAACTTGTATAAGGTATTTCTCCGCCGACTCTGTCTATTGGAGGAACTGTGGTACTATTTTTACTTACCATATGACTGTATAGAACTGTCAATGATAGAAACATTGTTTTTAGGCAACGTCATAATATATATATATATATACATATATATATAATAAATTGCACAGGTTGTGCAGAAGATATATAAGTTACATAAGTTTTTTGTCATTACTTGGTTCACATTGTTTATTATTTGCAGACTTCTAGCAGGGATTTCACTCGTTTCTTGTATGTGGTTACACGGTAATGATCGCATAGTTGTTCGCACAGTTCACACACACAGTTGTTCCCGGGATCATGAAAACACTTGGTCTTCCATATTTTGTGGTGGTATCCATGCACTGCTATTGAGTTCACCAGGTGTCGGAGTTCTTGATTGGTGTTGGTCCAGGATCTGTTTGTTATGGCTTCAGTTGTAGAAAAGTCCAGCCATATCTCCTGTCTTTTCTTTTCTCTTTCACGTAGTAGTATATTTGAGCTGTCTGTGGATGTAGCCTCATATGCAAATCTTCTGTGAAGAAGGGTTCCCTGGCAAGTTCGTATGCTAGCATTGACTTTGTGTTTTTTGAGACCCTAGGGCAGCTTTCAAGAAGCGTGATTTGATGCTACCAAAGTTATTAGGACATCATATTTTACAGATATAAGACTGAATACAAGATAAGATGGTGCCAATAATTAGAATCAGATATGGATTCCTTGCAGTGGATTCTCTTCTTTTTCTTCTTCCATTCTTGACTGCTAGTTTCTCCTGGATTGATAATTTAATGAGAGAGTCTACAGTGGTGTCATACAAATTATTAAAATTTTCCTTAGATATTTTTTATGCCACTTCAGAATGTCATCACAATCTATTACTAATTTGTTTTGGTTTATTTCAACAAATTCAAACTCTATCTTGTCCAGAAGCACACTGAAACTAGTCTTTTTAAGATTTGACAAGTTGGGATCACTATTTACAAAATAATGCACCTTTTAACATAAGGCACTTCTTATGAACTCGTTGCGCTAACTTCTTGCCTGGGTGTACATTTTTTCCTCTAGTGTTGATAGATATCCTTTATTTACAATTTCATTACAAACAGAATTTATGCTCCATGCTGACACACCTGTAAATTCAGGTGTTATTTTTTCACATCCTGAATGGCTAATGTGGGATATTTTCACTAACTGTTTGAAGGAATTCAAATAATTTGTTTCTCTCCGCTTTTCAAAGGCCTTAATTTCAGATATTTTAGAAATTTAATAGAAGCAGCTATTTTGAAAGAATTGAAATTCAACCTGTTCTGCATTGGGCATGCGTAAGAATAAAACAATGAAAAAAATATTGAAAGAAGCTGTACTGGCTTTATAATGTAATGTAAAATTCCCAATTAAAGGTCTTCTTAATAAAGAAGCCACCATTTGCAAGATAGAAGCAAAGGCTTCATTGCATTCGGTGCACGGGAATTAACAGCGTATATAAGAGAAAAATTTGCGTTTAGATTTCTCAGATAGCTCACTTGGTAGAGTATTTGCCTAGAGTGTGAAAGGTCCTGGGTTCAAATCCCAGTCTGAGCATACAATTTTTCTCTTCAAATATAATGAAATGCTTATTTCATCTATTAAACTTGTAATTATATTAATTAATGAGTTGGAGAAAATGCTTTAACATCTCACCTCATAAAGTTGCATGTCTTCATGATACTGGTTTCAAAAGTATAGTATTACTCAGTTGAAGTTTGACTGACGATGGAAGTAAAACTATACTTTTGAAACTGGTATCGTGAAGACATGCAACTTTATGAGGTGAGATGTTAAAGCATTTTCTCCAACTCATTCGTTAATGTAAATACCTCATAGCATTACCTCCCACTTTAATTTTGATTAAATTGTAATTTCATATTTTAAGATTCTGCCTTATAACTTATATATATATACTTGTATTATTTTTATGTTTTATTTAGAATGTTAGAGAGTGAACTACATTTTCTTACAAGCTCAAAGGTAAAATTATTATTTGATCAATGAAAATGAAGTCATAATCTGCTTTGTTTACAGTACAAGTAGAAATTAGCTTGGAATTAATATAGCGTTACTTCCTAATAAATATCTAAATTAATTACATCTGAATTGGAATAACACTGTAAAATTATAACTACTTATTGCTGTTTGTAACAGCATGTCTCTTTAAATCGGCTCGTATTTGAATATGTATAAGTGTACCAATCACAAGGCTCATGCATAAAAAGGCATTCATCCATGTTGTGCTCATGTGTGCTATCATCTGTTCACAAATAATTATAAATAATATGGCAAAAATCTGTGTTGGCATAGCCAGCATTCCTGAAGTGATTCCTTCTGGTTCTGGATATGTTAATTCTGCACAGAAATCATAAGCAATAGGCATGTATCCTCCCAGAAAAGATCTGAAAACAACAAATCACAATACTCTGACAGGACAGTTGAAATGTTTTAATGTGTTATAATTAGTTAGACAAGGATTTTTATGCAATAAAAAACTTAAAAATGCTTTTCATAAATTTATTATGGTAAATAACTTTATGAGGCTGACCAGCCTCATGGGCTATTGGTCAGCATTTCTGACTACTGTTCATGAGAACCTGGGTTCGATTCCCGGTCAAACCATGGGAATTTCTTCTTAAAGGGAATCATTCCTGTGGTTGTCCATGGTCTGGAATTTAGGTTAAGAACTCTCCTGGCACTCCATATCATTTATCACACATCATATCATTGGGGTAATGTAACTCCGCTTCTAGGTGCCCCAACTTCAGAAGTGGATTACAATTACCGTATATCTTGGCAGATAAGGCGACCTTCAGATAAGACGAGGTATAGATTTTTGTCAAAGTTTTATAGTTTTATTTAAATTAATATTGGGAAGTAAACATTATGAAGTTATATCATTAATAGTGAGTGGAGAACATATTTTAATCGACTCACCTCATACATTTTCAAAATTCTTTGATACCGACGGTTTCAGACAATATCATGTCCTTTTTTCAGTCATGGCTTCCACATGACTGAAGAAGGACATGATATTGTCTGAAACCATCGGTATCAAAGAAGTTTGAAAATGTATGAGGTGAGTAGATTAAAATATGTTCTCCACTCACTATTAAATTTTATAGTTTTAGCCTATATCTGTCCTATAAGACGATCCCCAAACTATCAACGGTCTATGAATTTTACTGGGAAATTCTCATATAAGACTTAAAAGCATAATAATAGTCCCTTCGATTGGTTGCCGGCCAAAGGAAGGCAAGACCAGTGATGGGGCTGCCATCTTATAGCCTCTGGTCAGGCTTTTCTGGAGAAGAAAAGAAAATAAAGGAAAGAAGAAATGGAAGAAAGGAAAGACTCCCTAGCCCTCGGATGCCCTAATAGCGTCGGGGTCGAAAAAAACAAGAGTTAACCAAGAGAGGTTAGATAGTAAAGTTAAAAGAGTGCAAAACACAAGTAAGTGGAAGAAATGTTTTGCTCAGCTTGGGCACCTTGTGGTCGCCATCCACATATCCCCTAGATGAGGACCCCTGAGGGTCATTCGACATTCCGGATGAGCGTGGCCTTATCTCGAGGTTCATCAAATCAGTACCAGATGGCAACGATGTCTCGAGGTTCATCAGATCAACACCGGATGGCAGCGTTATGGAGGGAGATTCCAACGAGTATCTGGTAGTCATAGTGGCGGTTGAAGATGAGTGACAGGATCATTTGAAAACTATGGTTGCCGTGTTTGATAAAGCATGAAATATGAGGTGAGATGTAGGAATGACTCATTAATTTATTAATGAGGTAAAATGATAAAATACTCAACTTATTTATTACAGATGGAACTGTAAAGACATTGTGGAATTATATTGGGAAGCTCAAAGAAAAATATCTTAAATGCTAAATGCCTGTCATTTGATACTACTACTACAACTCACAAGTTTTTGTGTTCAATGGTTAGATGTGTTTATGTGGTTTATTTTCAATTTATGCATGAAGAACAGATGAAAGCCGAATAACAGCAAATAAGATGCGATTTATGTGCCATACAGCAGGCTATACAAAGTGGGACCATAAAAGAAATGAGGAAATTATGGAAGAGTTGGATGTAGAACCCATTCTTCACCATATACAAAACTACGAGAACAACTGGAAAGCCCATCTTCAATGAATGCCATCTCATAGAATTCCAAAAGCCATGCTTCGTTACTGTCCCCAAGGCAAAAGATTGCTGGGAAGTCCAAAAAAGTGCTGGATGGAAAATTCCTCTTTGAGACCGTAACAGGCCACATGGCCTAATACTTGCATGGATGATGATGATGATGAATTTACTGTAGATCAGCAATCATTACTAGCTTACTGTATAGTGTATACAAAATTACCGTATTCGTAATTTTTCAAATTAAATTTTATTTTCATTCAACTGGCAACACTGTTACACTTTCAATAAGTTGTACTAGCACGAGAGATGACCCCGCATGGAAGGCGATAGAGGGGAAATGAGATTGTTATGATAAGGAAGGAAGACTTTCCGCGTGAGAAATTTCTTGTTACGCTACTATCAAACCCAAAGATATAAGTTATCCACATATTTAAATGTTATACAGTGCCCTTTGCATCATGCATAGTAATAATAACACTATATTAATAATTAAAAGAAACAACGCAATATAAGCAATAATGCCCATGGTGTGAAATTAAATGTTTCTTACCATAAATTAAACCTCATAGTGATTAATTCCTATAAAAGTTAAATATAAATAATGCCCATGTTTATTTACTACACAAAACAGACTGCAAAAGATTTGAATAACCGGATGTTTTCAGGACTGGTTTGATAGTAGCTGTACTCACGGGGATTCATTAACAGTTCCCCCCCCCCAATGTCAACTGATCGGTTTGTCACCGCGCATCATTATGTCAGTTGTAATCAGTGCTTGCATTGTTATTTGTGTGTCGTGTGTTCAAGTAATTTTTATTATTTTATCCTAAGTGTAAATATCAGAAAACCGATAAAGTGTGGGTCTAATTATGTAACCAACAAAAAGAAGAAAATTTCATCATCATCATAGCACATTCACGAATTTAGGCCATTTGTTGACCTGTTTCGGCCTCAAGAGAAACACCATCCAGAAGTCTTTTGAGTGGACGTCCTGGTCTTCTTCTTCCTGCAGGTTGATAGAGCTTTTTTCGTGTTGAGACTTGAAAGTAGTTTTGAAGTTCCTTAGGACAGGTTACTGGCCCGACGCTAAGTAGTCCAGTGGTAGGGCTGCTACCTTTTAGTCTCTGGACAGACATTAGGATACCGCATTTACTCAGTACCTGATGGAACGGTTATACCGCCGTGACTCGGTCCTCAGAGCCTCGTTTGTGAAAACAGGTTGTACCACGAGAAGGTGAGGATGAGAATTGGGTAGGAGAGGTTATACACACGTCACTACCCCTTACAACCCAATATAAATTTCAATCTAATGTTTTTGTACCTTGTCCTATAAGACGGACCCTGGATTTTGGGGGCTTTTTTTTATGGTTCAACTATCGTCTTATCTGCCGAGATATACAGTAAGCCAATGCCAGGAGAGAACACCAGAAATGTTGAAATGACAACCTGGAGTACTGAACAAAAAAAATATTGTTTTTTCCTATCTTCTGCCATCCTCGTGACTGTGTGAAATTTTTGTCCTCACCTTCATCTTCTAAACTACCATTTAGTATTGATTTGATGAACTTAGAAATCAAATCTTGCTCGTGGGAATTTAAAAATTTATGGATGTACATATTTTCCCAAACCATCAAATCCAAGGGTTTCACCAAATGTTTCAAGAGTTTAGTTTCTTTTTCAATTTCATGATTCTCTAGCAAACTATGAGCAGCAATTGCTGATTTCTCAATTTCACCACTTTTAATATTTCTAGAGTGTTCTTTTGTGTAAGTGTCTTAATTCCTTTTGTTTTTCATTCTTTTTCTCCTTCTTCTTCCTCTATGCATGAAAGCTGGCAGCTTGTTGCATGTTCATTCACTTCAGGTCCAGGGTATGGTGACGTCCTCCCATCGTAATTGTGGTCTTCCTAATGGCCTTTTCTGCTGAGGTGTCCAGTCACGTACTTACTTCACTAATCTACTGTTCTCCATATACTGTTCTATGTGATCGTTCCAAATTAGTCTTCTATCATTTATCCAGAGGTTTACAGGTTTAATTTCACATTCTTCTCTAATAATAGAGCTGCGAATTTTCTCTCTCAGCAATTTTCCTACGATTTTCCTTAAAATTTCATTTCGGTTGTTTCATTAATTTGTTTTGTTTTTTTTTTTAGTTTCTGTTCGGCATTCACAACCATATGCTAAAAACTGATCTTATGACAGATTTATAAATTATTACTTTTGTACCTATTCTTAAATTTTTATTGTTTTACATATATATATATATATATACATCCATAGTAATTCTGCCCGAGGGCAGGTCTTTCACTGCAATCATAGCATTTTCATGCTATGCTTTGCAGGTTTACTAGGGAATTGTAGGTGTGGTAGCTTCCCGTTGCTTTCCACACCGGCAAAGGATGATGATGATGGCCATATGATTTCGGGGACCGTTTGGGCCTTAAAGTTTTCCTAACATTTGTCTTACAGATGAGGAAAAACCCCGATAAAAACCTCACCTAGAAAAACTGTCCTGACCGGGGATCGAACCCGGACCCGCTGCAACACTTTTCTATCCAGTCTTCCTTGACAGACCTCTTGTTTCTTTCGACCCTGATGGTATTAGAGTATTCGAGGCCTACCTTGAGACCACAGTGGTGGACTATATATACACACCTTATTACAGTCTTTGCAACTTATTTGATAAATTCCTGATACTTTACTATCTGGGGTATTAACTTTCTTATTAGCTATTAGTAGATTACCTAGGCTAAATTTATTTATCAATGATGCTAATTTCTTGATTTTTTTAAAAATTTGTTGTGTGTTTCAAGATGGTAAGTAATGGTGAAATTAAATGTTTCTCACCTCTCCTCATACAAATTTTCTAAGTTGATCGCGATTTCGAGACTATAACTGTCTCATCATCAGAACTTTGTTGGCGACTCCCACAAAGTTTTGATGATGAGACAGTTATAGTTTCGAAATTGCGATCAACTTAGAAAATTTGTATGAGGAGAGGTAAGAAACATTTAATTTCACCATAAATTAAACCTCATAGTGATTAATTCCTATAAAAGTTAAAAAAAAAAGGTAAGCAATTTTCTTGAATTGTTTCTCTTTCTTAGGGTGGTGTATTCATTTAATCTTTTTTTGTTGTTTGAATTTCTTTAATTAATTTATTATTTAATTATATTATTTTTGGTCTGGACATCTTACCTCAATATTAATGTTGATTTGTTCTTGGACATGTTTCAAAACAATTCTCTGTTTTATCTTCAGGTTTTAATCATATGGCATATTAACAGGCAATTTTCAACAGTATACAGATTAATAAACATTCCACTAAATGAATACATTCACATTTTAAACAAAGCTAGTTTAAATGGCTTTGAAAAACAGATAATAATAAATTAATATTTAATTTTAGGAAGTTATATTTTGAGGTTATTTTAATTATATTATTTTTGGTCTGGACATCTTACCTCAATATTAATGTTGATTTGTTCTTGGACATGTTTCAAAACAATTTTCTGTTTTATCTTCAGCTTTCCCAGACTGGTTTTATTTATGTTGCATTATGTTGCACCACCTGGATGTCGATGTCAGCTCCATCCTGTGGTTGGCCAAAGAACCTCCAAACAAGGTCACCCTCCATCGGAATATCAAAATTCATAACTCTGTTTCTGTTCTTCTGAATATAAATTTTTTCCCAAATAGTCAGCTCGTTTGTATTTTCTAACTGTTTTAATAATTTAGTGTCTGAATTCAGACACTAAATTATTAAAACAGTTAGAAAATACAAACGAACTGACTATTTGGGAAAAAATTTATATTCAGAAGAACAGAAACAGAGTTATGAATTTTGATATTCCGATGGAGGGTGACCTTGTTTGGAGGTTCTTTGGCCAACCACAGGATGGAGCTGACATCGACATCCAGGTGGTGCAACATAATGCAACATAAATAAAACCAGTCTGGGAAAGCTGAAGATAAAACAGAAAATTGTTTTGAAACATGTCCAAGAACAAAATCAACATTAATATTGAGGTAAGATGTCCAGACCAAAAATAATATAATTAAAATAACCTCAAAAATATAACTTCCTAAAATTAAATATTAATTTATTATTATCTGTTTTTCAAAGCCATTTAAACTAGCTTTGTTTAAAATGTGAATGTATTCATTCTTAAAATCCTCTTCATTTAGTGGAATGTTTATTAATCTGTATACTGTTGAAAATTGCCTGTTAATATGCCATATGATTAAAACCTGAAGATTTACTTTGAAGAACACAGAGTATATGAGATTAAACATTTATGACACTTTTTTATTATATTAAAAATAATTATTTCATATGTGATAAAAAATGTGGTAAAACTGAAAAATACTTCCAAAACATTAAAACAAAAATATGAGAAACTTGTACTAGTAACTTACTATAAAAATGAATGTGGGAACTCACCAATTGCAGCTAGACATTATCAGTTATCTGATTCTGACAATACAATACAATACAATACAAACAAACAAGAAATCTTAATAATTTTTTGAAAATAATTTTTTTTTGTGCTTTAACTGAGATTTGAACCCAACATATCTAGTTTTATGTACTGGTGCATTAACCACGTATGTTATCCAGATATCTCACAAATTTAGGAATTGCTGGACATTATCTTCTCTTTATGTCCACTGCTGTGGTCTCGAGGTAGCATGGTGCCTTGCCACGCAATGGGCCCGGGTTCGATCCCCGGTCAGGACAGTTTTTCTGGGTGAGGTTTTTTATCGGGGTTTTTCCTCACCTGTAAGACAAATGTCAGGAAAACTTTAAGGCCCAAATGGTCCCCAAAATCATATGGCCATCATCATCATCATCACCCTTATCATTATCATCATCATCCTTCACCAGTGTGGAAAGCAATGGGAAGCTACCACACCTACAATTCCCTAGTAAAGCTGCAAAGCATAGCATGAAAATGCTATGATTGCAGTGAAACACCTGCCCTCGGGCAGAATTACTATGGATGGATGGATCTTCCCTTTAAAGAAATTTAAAACTCTTTCTTTTGTAATTGGTTACTCAGCAGATTAGAGTTGATAGTTTCTTATTTTTTGCTTCTCTAATAATATTGACTTGGTTCATTTTAATTTCAATTTAATTTGTATAAGTATTTACTACTATAATCATTTAATTATGTTATGATATTAACTTTTTTTTCTGTACATAATATTTTCTACTGGTTGAGAGGTTGCTAGAGAAGGCCTTAACTTTGCCAGTTCAAATAAATAAATTATGGAACTTTTATAGGGATAAATCACTATGAGGATTAATTTAAGATAAATTAAAATGTTTCATACCTCTCCTGATAACCAGAGTTCTAAGTATATCACGATTTCAAAGCCTTGGCAGCTTCATGTTCAGTACTATCTTGACAACTGATGTTATGTCAATTGGAAGAACTACTTTTTCTTCCAACTGTTGGTGGACCGATAAACCTCCAGATCAGGTCAGAATCTGCGGGAATTTTGAAGTTCAAAGTTTTTCTTTCTTGTTTTTCTGAATGTGGATTTTTTCCCCAAACCATGAGTTCTTTTTGTTTTTCTATTTGTTTAATTAGACTAGCTTTTGATTCAATTAGATGTTTTTCAGACCAAGCATGAGCAGCTACTGCTGACTTTTTCACTTCATCATTTTTGACATTTCTAAGATGTTCTTTCACCCTTGTTTTCAAATTTCTTTTTGTTTTTCCTATATAAATTTTATCACATTATCTGCACTTGATCTGATAATTCCTGATTTGTTTTCTTATTCAATTTTTTTCATTTTTATTGGTTTATCGGTCCACCAACAGAGGGAAGAAGAAGTAGTTCTTCCAATCAACATAACATCGTCACCAAGATAGGACTGAGGATGAAGCCGCCAAGGCTTTGAAATCACGATATACTTAGAAGACTGGTTATGAGGAGAGGTATGAAACATTTTAATTTATCTTAAATAAATTATTATTATTATTATTATTATTATTATTATTATTATTATTATTATTATTATTATTATTATTATTATTATTATTATTATTATTATATTCAATATCATGGCAAGTAGGTTATGTATAGAAAAGAACAAGGCATTTCTAAGAGAAACAAAAAATATACTCACCCTAAAAGAGTTGCAGTAATGTACACAGAAATTTCAGACTTCATTTCTAAACTCACTGTAAATCCTGCAGTTCCCAGAAGACTCAGTGAGAAAACAGCAAATGAAATCTCTCTAAGAAATAAAATAACATAATATATACTACAGGATCCTCTTTAATTCCAATATATTTTATTTCTTTAAATTATAAGCATTAAATTAATTTTATTCATTTAATTATAAACAGGTATAAAATGTAATAAAACATCTTCCTGTGCCCAAAGTTATTAAATTAATTTATTTTATTAAATAAATAGGGTGAGTCTGTGGCATCTTACCTCATAAAAGTTGAGGTAAGATTTATTGAGAAGAACCTCATAATATTACTCCCTATTGTAATTGTATAATATTTTATTAAAATTGGTCACTCTATCATTGTTATTAATCTCCGGGCGTGGTCTACTTCAGGGAACCCATGCCAAAGGCTCAAACACAGGGACATGTTCCTAGGAACATGGAATGTTAGGACTTTATACAATAGCGGGGCACTAGAGATATTAACGCGGGAATTGGATAAATCGCCCTTGGATATTGTCGCTTTACAGGAAGTTAGGTGGCCAGGAGAAGGTAGTCAGGAATCAGGAAGCTTTTCATTATACTATGGGGGTGCAGAAAGACCTGCATTTGGAACGGGTTTTTTAGTCAGGAGGAGGATCCTATCCGCTCTCCGAGATATTAAGTTTGTTAGTGATAGGATATCATACATAATTCTAAAGGGTAAACGACATGATTTTATAATTGTAAATGTACATGCCCCCACAGAAGATAAAGATGACAAGATCAAGGATGAGTTCTATGAAGAATTGGAATGCTTATTTGATAGCCTTTCACGATATCATATGAAAATTGTCTTAGGAGATTTTAATGCAAAAGTGAGGCGGGAAGATATATTCAAACCAACAATAGGCAAATTCAGTCTTCATGAAGATAGTAACGACAACGGGGTTAGATTAGTCACATTTGCCACATCAAAGAATCTCGTTGTTAAGAGCACAACATTTCAGCATAAGGATATTCATAAATACACCTGGACGTCCCCAGATGGAGAAACTCGGAACCAGATAGATCATGTATTAGTGGATAAACGCTGGCACAGTAGCATCATTGATGTTAGATCAGTTAGAGGGACAGACTGCAATTCAGATCATCATCTGGTCAGGGTGAAAATCAGACAACGGCTATCGCTTATGAGAGGAACAAACGCTAAAGATGATTCTGTAAAATATGAATTAAAAAACTTGAAAAATGATGAAATGCGGCAAGAATACCAAATCAAAATTGCTAATAGATTTGAAGTACTGGAATCTTCAGATGACAATGTGGCAAACGAAGAAGAAAACTGATATAAATAAAGAATGGGAGGCTATAAGAGATACTATTAAATTGTCAGCATCAGAAAGCATTGGTTGTTTAAAAAAGAGGCAAAACAAGAAATGGTTTGATGAGGAATGTGCCGACATTGTAAAGAAAAGAAAGCTAGCAAAAATTAAATGGTTACACGAGCCAAATGAGATAAATTTAGAGCAATTGGGTAGTATTAGACGAGAAACCACCAAGTTACTAAAGAGTAAAAAGAGGGAATATTTGAGAGAGAAGATTAATGATCTTGAAATGAATGCAAAAAATAGGAACATTAGAGAATTATATCAGGGAATTAGTATAGAGAAGAAAGGGTTTCAGGCTAGAACAAACATAATTCGGAATGAAAATGGGGATATGATTGCAGATTCTAAGAGTATATTAAATAGATGGAAAAGTTATTTTAATCAGCTATTAAATGTACATACAGAACAGGACATTGAGGAGAATAACTTACAGACAGCAGAAATGCTAGTCGCAGAGCCAAGTGCATTAGAGGTTGAAATGGCAATTGAAAAATTGAAGATGTATAAGCATCAGGTTCAGATGAGATCCCAGCAGAACTGATAAAATCAGGGGGAGAAAAATTGATGGACAAGATACGCTGGTTGCTTAGTATGATTTGGGAAAAAGAAGCTCTTCCAGATGAATGGAAGGAATCAATTATCGTACCAATTTATAAGAAAGGAGATAAAACTGATTGCAACAACTATAGGGGCATCTCATTACTTTCAACTTCGCACAAAATTCTAACAAATATATTAGTAAGCAGACTTACTCCCTATATTGATGACATTCTAGGAGATCATCAATGTGCATTTAGAAGAAACAGGTCTACAACAGATCAGATTTTTAGTATAAGACAGATTTTTAGAAAAGAATGGGAATATAATGGTACTGTACATCAACTATATGTAGACTTTAAAAAAGCATATGATTCAATTAAGAGGGAGAAGTTATATAGTATCCTGCTGGAGTTCGGAATTCCTAAAAAGTTAGTTAGACTTATACGAATGTGTCTAAATGGCTCAACGAGTAGGGTGCGTGTAGGCAAACAGTTTTCAGACACTTTTGGAAATCCAGAATGGGTTAAAGCAAGGAGATGCACTATCTCCTCTACTATTTAATTTTGTACTAGAGCATGCCATTAAATCTTTAGAGAATGAGGAAGGCTTACAACTGAATGGTATTAATAAGCTGTTAGTTTATGCTGATGATGTAGTACTACTGGCCGATAGCGAGGAGATACTAAAGGCCAACACGCACACACTATTGAGTAACACTAAGAAATTAGGACTGGAAGTAAATATCAGTAAAACTAAATATATGGTCACACGTAGAAATACATTATATAATGGAAATGGACAGCTAATGACAAATGAGGGAAATTTTGAGGAAGTGGCTGAATTCAAATACCTAGGAACAATAATCACAAATAGGAATGAGATGCACAAAGAAATTAAACATAGGCTCAATTCTGGAAATGCATGCTATTATGCATTGCAGAGACTTTTGATGTCCCAACTCCTTTCAAAAAACGTTAAGCTGAAAATATATAAAACTATTGTTTTATACCAGTTATATTATATGGGTGCGAAACATGGACTCTTACTTTAAGGGAGGAAAGGAGATTACGAGTATTTGAGAATAAAGTTCTTAGGAAAATTTTTGGACCAAAGAGAGATGAACAGACAGGTGAATGGAGAAGACTACATAACAATAAACTACATGGTCTTTATAGGAAGCCAGATATAATAAGAACAGTTAAGTCCCGTAGACTGCGATGGGCAGGACATGTTGCGCGTATGGGGAATGAAAGACGTGCATGGAAACTTCTTGTAGGAAAGCCAGAAGGAAAACGCCCAGTTGGTAGACCAAAAATGAGGTGGGAGAACAACATTAAGTATGATTTGAGGGAAGTAGATTATACAGGGAATGATTGGAAAGCATTACTATGGAACAGAATGGAATATTTGTTGAAATATGAGGTGAGTCAAAATTTCCAACTCATTAATAGTTAAAAGAAACCTCATAGTGTTATTTCCTTCATATATTAAATGATTTTTAAATTTTGACCTTAAGGTAAACCCTAAATCCTTATGGATTTTGCTGATTTGTGGAGAATTCTTTTTTCTGTTTTATTCCAATAGCATATGCTGAGATTTGTTGTGAAAAACCAAAAATTGCACCTATTAGAGCGATTTTTAAATTTCAGTTCAGGTGAAACCCTACTCCTAATGGTCTGATTTTCCTGATTAACAAATTTGATCTTAAGTTATGTAGATAGGAAATAACACTATGAGGTTCTTTAATATTGTTTATTTTTTATTATTTCACTCACCTCATACTTCATAAAGTATGAGGTGAGTGAAATAATAAAAAATAAACAAAATTTGATCTTACTTTTTTTAAAGAATTGCTATAAGCATTAATTGATATATTATTAACTACATAAAAACATTGACTTGCCAATGTGATATTGAAATAAATTTCTCAGGACAATTATCCTTTCCCTCTGCATTTTCTTTTAATTTTGTTTTTTATTGTGTTAAGTCCCACACTTCTGCATGTAGCAGCACAATTGGTTGCTTGTTTTACATAAAACAATATGTAGTCCTACAGAACTGAAATCAGTCAATATCTTACTTCAAGGTAATACACTTATCATTAATACTGTAGTATCATGTAATGATGATTCTATAAAACTGATCTCAAGTCAACATGTACTGACTCATCTACAATTTCCCTCCTCTTCTGAAACAACAACTTCTGGCACTTTTCCACGTTCTGGGAATGCAAAGCTAAGTCCCACATAATAAATCTTATATATAAAAATCAATGTTTGTTTGTATGTTTGTTGGTTTGTTTGTTTGTTCGTATTCTATGAGCGACCATACCGTTGATCCAATTTTGATGGGATTTTTTGCAAAATGTTCAGACGATTCCCGGGATGAACATAGGCTATAAGAGAGTTGTAACAGTCAACCCCTTCATCCCTAACCCTTTGTAGTGAAAAATGTGAAATAAAGTCCCTATTTTGATGCTTAAATGGCTTACGCTGCCTAAACCATAACAAATACACCAAATTAATGTACACAGAATTGAATATCTCACAAAACTCTACAAAAAAGTCTGCGACCTACATATGTTTATCTTTTACGGATAACTCACAATAACCATTTTTGTTTTTCATCGATGCCAAGAAGATCGGGATAAGTTGATTCTCGGACAAGCATGCTCTGCTATACTGTTCATCCGATTGAGATAGGGCTTTTTGAAAAATGTTCAGGAGATTCCAGGGATGAACATAGGCTATAAGGGAGTTGTAATACTCAACCCTTTCACCCCTAAAAATCACCCTTTGTAGTGAAAAACTTGAAATAAAGTCGCTATTTTGACGCTTAAATGTCTTACGCTGCCTAAACCATAACAAATACACCAAATTAATGTACACAGAATTGAACATCTCAAAAAGTTCTACAAAAAAGTCTGCGACAGCATATGTTTATCTTCTACAGATAACTCACAATAACCATTTTAATTTAATTTTAGGAAGTTATATTTTGAGGTTATTTTAATTATATTATTTTAGTCTGGACATCTTACCTCAATATTAATGTTGATTTGTTCTTGGACATGTTTCAAAACAATTCTGACGATAAAACAGAATTGTTTTGAAACATGTCCAAGAACAAATCAACATTAATATTGAGGTAAGATGTCCAGACTAAAAATAATATAACCATTTTTATCTTTCATTGATGACAAGAATATCGGGATAAGCAGATTCCCGAACAGTGCACGGCTAGTGGTTAAAATATATTAGCATTTATTTATGAGTAGCAGCGTACGCCGGGTATTAGCTAGTAAAATATATAAAATTCATAAAAAATGGAAGTAAGAATATTTTTTATGAAGTTCATACATTTCAATATAATTTTTATTTGTATTTACCTAAACTTGTGAGTCTTGTCCAGAAGAATGCCAAATAATACTCCTGCAATCATTCCAGATATGACAAAGACAAAACCTAATCTTCCAGCCAATTCTTCACCATCCTGGAAACATTCACACATGAATTAACATTTTTAGCTATTAAATGCCATCAACTAAGCACAGTGTAGCATTCTCAAAATGATTGGAAATAATTCTGTGAGTAGGGTGATGATATTTAGCAATTTGAAATCATTAATGTAGTATTTTTATTTCTATATTTAGCATTATGTAGCATTTATACATTTACAATTTTGAATTTTAGAACATTTTGAAGAAATCAAACAAGTTATTATGATTACTTTTTTAGGAATTAACACTATGAGGTAATATTTATTTAAGTAAAATTGTAGAAGAATAAGAAGGAAAATACGAGATAAGGTGATAAAATTTTATTTAAATAAATTACGATCTTAGAAAAAAATTAATGCTCAAATTTTTTAAAACATTTGGAAAAACCTTTGGAATTGACAGTTTGGGACAAGATATATGATCAGAAGAACTAATTTAGATCCACGAATTTTGAAATGCCTGATGAACAGGACTTGATCTCAAAGTTTATCAAATCAGTACCAAGATGGCAACATTATAGATGAAGATTCACCAGTAGTCATAATATCGGCTGAGGATGAGAGGGATGTCCTCTTGAAAACTGCAGTTCCCATGTTTAAAAAAAACATGAAATACGAGGTAAGATAAGAATTGACTCATTCATTCATGAAACCTCATAGTGTCACTTTCTTTAAATATTAATGAAAACTTAAAATCATGTCAAACTTTTAATATGCATTCAGACACTATTATTTAATATGGGAGGTTAGAAGGAAAATGAGTTTCTGTACCTTTAAAATTCATATTGAACAACTGTTGAAGTTGCTTTGTAATAAGTTAAAAAATAAAATTAGTGCCTGAGAAAACAATCGTCCTCAACGCTAAAATTCATTAAAATTGTGAAGACCTTTCAGAACTACTTGTTCCATATTGAACTTTTATAGGAAAATATTTACATAGGAAAAATTTACATAGGAGAAACAAAATGAAATTTGAAAACATGGGTGAAAGAACATCTTAGAAATGTCAACAATGGTGAAGTGGAACAGTCAGCAGTAGCTACTTATGCTCAGTCTGAAAAACATCTAATTGATAAAAGGCCAGCCTATTAAACAAACAGAAAAACAAAAAAAAACCACAGTTTGGGAAAAATCCACATTAAAAAAAACAAGAAATATTAAATTTGAAGAGAAAAATTTTCGCCTAGACCGGAACTCGAACCCGGGACCCTTGGCTTTCCGGGCCAAGTGCTCTACCAACTGAGCTACCGAGGCGAGTTACGATCTAGACGCAAATTTTTCTCTTATATACGTTGTAATTCCCTATCGCCAAATGCTTTTGAAACCATTGTTTCTATCTTTGCAAATGGCGGCTTCTTAGTTAAGAAGACATTTATTGGAAATTTAACATTACTTTAAAAGCCAGTAAGGCCTCTAATGATGTTTTTATTATTAATTTAACATTTCTCAATGAAAGATAAATTAAATTTGAAGAGAAAAATTTTCGCCTAGACCGGGACTCGAACCCGGGACCCTTGGCTTTCCGGGCCAAGTGCTCTACCAACTGAGCTACCGAGGCGAGTTACGATCTAGACGCAAAATTTTTCTCTTATATACGTTGTAATTCCCTATCGCCAAATGCTTTTGAAACCATTGTTTCTATCTTTGCAAATGGCGGCTTCTTAGTTAAGAAGACATTTATTGGAAATTTAACATTACTTTAAAAGCCAGTAAGGCCTCTAATGATGTTTTTATTATTAATTTAACATTTCTCAATGAAAGATAAATTAAATTTGAAGAGAAAAATTTTCGCCTAGACCGGGACTCGAACCCGGGACCCTTGGCTTTCCGGGCCAAGTGCTCTACCAACTGAGCTACCGAGGCGAGTTACGATCTAGACACAAATTTTTCTCTTATATACGTTGTAATTCCCTATCGCCAAATGCTTTTGAAACCATTGTTTCTATCTTTGCAAATGGCGGCTTCTTAGTTAAGAAGACATTTATTGGAAATTTAACATTACTTTAAAAGCCAGTAAGGCCTCTAATGATGTTTTTATTATTAATTTAACATTTCTCAATGAAAGATAAATTAAATTTGAAGAGAAAATTTTTTTTTTTTCTCCTTCTAGTCCCCATTTTGGTGGACTTTGGGAGGCAGGAATAAAATCGGTTAAATCCCTTATGAAAAGGACTATAGGCAAAACTATTCTTAGTTTTGAAGAATTGTGTACTTTGTTGTGTCAGATCGAGTCTGTACTAAATTCTAGACCTATCTGCACGCCCAGTGAATCCCATGAAGAAATGTACCTAACTCCCAGTCACTTCCTGGTCGGTAGACTATTAACTAGCACTATCCCTCCCGATATAGCCAACTGTCCCCTTTCCTACGATACAAGGTGGAAGGTAGTTCAGGCTCTCTACAGGTCTTTCTGGCAACAGTGGTCCAGACAATACCTGCAGTCACTTCAGCAAAGGAGGAAATGGCTGTCTGCCGGAAGATGGTGCCCAGCTGTCGGTGATCTTGTGATCCTTCGGGACGACAACTTACCACCTCTGGTATGGAAGACTGGTGTGATCCAACAGCTTCACCCTGGGATCGATGGTGTGGTGCGAGTGGTCACCCTTAAGACTAAAACTGGATTATTTCGACGAGCAATTGTGAAACTTGTTCCCTTACCCAGTTGTGTTGAGAGATTCACCGATGTGTTAAATCGTGAGATCTCTCAAGGTTTGAACTGCGTGGCGTACGCACCCTTCCCTTGTGCTTGTGGAGCTCCTAGCGAGCGGTCTTGTGTGTGTGTGTGTCTCGTAGATGGCGGACGTGTTTAGTGGTGCGCCTCTGCACATAGTGTTTAAGCATCTACACGAGCACATAAATAACTGTGAGTGATAAATTAAGGCTGAAATCAATAGCCACACATTATAAGCATTATTAAGTGAATTAGAAGAGGGACGCTCTGTGTAAGTACTTTGTGAGAGAACTGAAAGCGACGAGAGCACGTGGTAAACTTACTGTACAAGACGTGAGCACGTGTAAATTACTTGTTTAAATATAGTCTTATCTTCATATGTTTAATTATTTGTGTCACAGCATTTCCTAAAATACAGTCCACTTTCCAGAGAGAAGAACTTTATCGCTATTTACAGGTTAGAAATAAAGCTCAGTGAACAATTACCTGTATGTGTAGTAGGTATTTATTGTTATTCTGCTACATATTTTACACGTGCTCACGTCTTGTTCAGTAAGTTTACCACGTGCTCTCGTCGCTTTCAGTTCTCTCACAAAGTACTTACACAGAGCTTCCCTCTTCTAATTCACTTAATAATGCTTATAATGTGTGGCTATTGATTTCAGCCTTAATTTATCACTCACAGTTATTTATGTGCTCGTGTAGATGCTTAAACACTATGTGCAGAGGTGCACCACTAAACACGTCCGCCATCTACGAGACACACACACACACGACCGCTCGCTAGGAGCTCCACAAGCACAAGGGAAGGGTGCGTACGCCACGCGGTTCAAACCACGAGAGGACTCAGGTTGGCCAACATTGACAACTCCCGCCAACCACTCAAGGCAGCCAACCTGAGGCGTCAACATGCTCCCCCCTTTGAGAGATCTCACGATTTAACACATCGGTGAATCTCTCAACACAACTGGGTAAGGGAACAAGTTTCACAATTGCTCGTCGAAATAATCCAGTTTTAGTCTTAAGGGTGACCACTCGCACCACACCATCGATCCCAGGGTGAAGCTGTTGGATCACACCAGTCTTCCATACCAGAGGTGGTAAGTTGTCGTCCCGAAGGATCACAAGATCACCGACAGCTGGGCACCATCTTCCGGCAGACAGCCATTTCCTCCTTTGCTGAAGTGACTGCAGGTATTGTCTGGACCACTGTTGCCAGAAAGACCTGTAGAGAGCCTGAACTACCTTCCACCTTGTATCGTAGGAAAGTCTACCGACCAGGAAGTGACTGGGAGTTAGGTACATTTCTTCATGGGATTCACTGGGCGTGCAGATAGGTCTAGAATTTAGTACAGACTCGATCTGACACAACAAAGTACACAATTCTTCAAAACTAAGAATAGTTTTGCCTATAGTCCTTTTCATAAGGGATTTAACCGATTTTATTCCTGCCTCCCAAAGTCCACCAAAATGGGGACTAGAAGGAGGAAAAAAAAAAAAAAAAATTTTTCTCTTCAAATTTAATTTATCTTTCATTGAGAAATGTTAAATTAATAATAAAAACATCAAAACAAGAAATACTTATCTTCTTCTTTCCAAGTATTAGGCCAAGGCCAGTTACGATCCTATAGAAAATTTTCCCTTCAGCATTTCATAGGACGGCCCAGTGATCTTCGTCCTCTTGGTATATAATTATAAACAGCTTTGGGGATCCGATTTGAACTCATTCTTCCTAGATGGTGTTTCCAATTTAGTTAGTACTGTTTAATATATTCCAAAATTGGCATAGTCTTCAATTCTTTTAAGATATCGGTATTCCTTTTCCGATCCCATCTGGTGTAACCCGCTGTTCTGCGCAGGAATCTCATTTCACAAGCCGTTATTCTGCTTTCATGTTGTCTTTTTAGTGTCCATGCTTCACTACCATAGGTCAACACTGGTCTAGCCAAAGTGTTATATAAACGTAATCTGGTGTTTTTTTTTTGTACAAGGGATGGTTTCATAACTTGATTAATAATGCCCAAACTTTTATTATACCTAGTAATTTTTTCAGGGATATCTTTTTTCATCCCAGATAGAGAGATAATATCCAAGATATTTAAATTGATTAGATCTCTCTAAAATTTTATTCTGGAGACAGATTTTACTTTGTATGGGGTCCTTCCCATTAAATGCCGTAATTTTAGTTTTGTTAATTGATATTTCCATATTATTTGGCACCTATTTTTAGAAATACTTATGAACTTTGAAATTCCTGGGGATTCTGATTTGATCCAGAAGTTCATCGGTCCACCAACAGAGGGAGGAAGAAGCAGTTCTTCTGATCGACATAACATCAGTCAACAAGATATTACTGAAGATGAAGCTACCTAGGCTTCAAAACTGGTATAATTAGAAAACTGGATATGAGGTGAGGTATAAAACATTTTAATTTAAATCTTACTTGATCCATCTTCAGCTGCTGAATTGGTACTGATTGTTTTCGATGAGCATACTATATAGAGAGTTGACAAGCTGCTAAACGAGAATGCATTTAACAACTTCAACTCACTATACAGTATGTTCATCGAAAACAATCAGTACCAATTCAATTGCTGAAGATGGAACAAGTATTTAGGTAAAATTTTTATCACTCACCTCATATTCTTTTTCTTTTTTTATACTAGTTTCGGAACTTTACACTGCAGTTCCATCTTCAGTAATTTTGTGACTAGTTTTGTCATCGTGAAGAGCCGCCTTTTGTTCCCTCTGTTGGTAGACTGAAAAACCTCAAAATCAGGTCATTTCAAAGTTTATTAATTTCTCCTTTTTTGCCTTTTTAAATGTAGATTTTTTCCCCCAAACAGCGAGTTCTTTTGGTTTTTCTATTTGTTTTAATAATTTAGCCTTCTTTTCAATAAGAAGTTTTTCAGACCATGCATGGGCAGCCACACCAGATTTTTCTACTTCCCCTTTCTTGACGTTCTTGCAGTAGCTGCTCATGCATGGTCCGAAAAACAATGTATCGAAAAGAAAGCTAAATTATTAAAACAAATAGAAAACCAAATGAACTCACTGTTTGGGAAAAAAATCTACATTCAAAAAAACAAAAAGGAGAAATTAATAAACTTTGAAATTCCCGGAGAAAATTACTTGAGGTTTTTCAGTCCACCAACAGAGGGAGTGAAAGTCGGCTCTTCAAGACGACAGAACAACAGTCAGGAATTACTGAAGATGGAACTGAAGTGTAAAGTTCCAAAACTAGTTTTAAAAAAAGGAGAACGTGAGGTGAGTGATAAAAAATTTTACCTATATAAATATACCTCATAGTGTGAATTCCTAAAAAAATAACTTAAAATGGATCAAGTAGTTCTAAAAGGCCTTCACAATTTTATTATATTATTTAATATTGAGGACAACTGTTTTCTCAGATACTAATTTTATTCTATTTTTTTAATGGGTTTATTGTCAAATCCTAAGCATTCCATACTTTTACACTTACCTTGAAAAAAGAAAGAATTATTTGATTAAGTAGAGTGGAGAGTGCAGAGAAGACACCTTGACTCAAGGAATATGCCAATACAAGATATACAAAATTCCGATTCAAAAACAATCTTCTCAAAATAGGTAAGAAGTCTTCTCTGCTGTTGCTAATATCTTTATTTGCCTTTAGTTTTGCTTGTTGTGGACTAGGTGGAGTTGGAGGCCTATCTTGGAAAACTTAAAATCACACACATTAGTATTACAATTTCATATAAAACAGAGACAATCTTTAAAAACTAATACATAATAGTTGCTAAAATATTGTCTATGTAGAAGATTATAATATTAACCCATCCACCTCTGACAGTCCTAGTGATTATCATGATATTCTCTGGTTTCAAAGTTCACACGTTCAAATGTGAGTGGGTTTCATGGATTTTTAAGCAATAATCCTTAAATTAATGAGTCATTTTTTATATATTACCTCATATTTCATGTTTTCTTTAAACACAGGAACTAGTTTTCAAGAGAAACATCTCTCTCATTTTCAACTGATATTATGATTACCGGCTTGAAAATGAGAGAGATGTTTCTCTTGAAAACTAGTTCCCGTGTTTAAAGAAAACATGAAATATGAGGTAAGATGTAAAAGATGACTCATTAATTTACGAATTAAGAACCTCATAATGTTATTTCCCATATTTAACTATGAATAATAATCCTGTTTCCTTCATGATAGTAAAGCCATGGTCATTTTTTATTGTTATATCATGAGCTATTTGATAAATTATTAATTATTTATATATGTATAGCATTTATAACTACTTTAGTATTTAATACTATTGTAATACAGAGAGATGAAAAAAAGGTGCTACCAAACATTCAGCTTCCTTGGCACGTAACCATCACCAGGCAGGAAGTGGTCATTCGCCAAGACTCATTGAAGGATATTGCAGGAAGAAATAGATAAAAAAAAGAGCACTATTTCATTGAAATAAAAAAATCAAATAAATCAAAATATCTGTGAGCTGTGTGCTAAACACTGCAACTGTTACCATATTATGATGATCTTGAAGAAGATTTTCAGGCTGTAGGCCGTGGTCGTGAGGCTTGTAGTTCCCTCACGTTTCGCCAGAGACTGCATCTGGCATCCTCAAGAGTTGTCTTGAGACTGGCAATTCTGTCTACTGTCTGTCCTATTTGTACGTTCACCACGATGTGTTCGTAAGTTATATCTGCCTTCTGATTGGTCCGCGTTAGGGACTTCCATTGCTCCAATGAGATTACTATTTGATGGTCTAGTCAACTGTACATTATATCTGCCTTCTGATTGGTCAGCAGTAGGGACTTCCATTGTTCCAATGAGATTGCTGTTTGATGGTCTAGTCGACTGTACTTGTAGAGGTTTACATTCTGCGTTTTTTAGAACCGGTATCCATACTTTGTTGACTTTTAATGATTCTTCTTTTCTATTGAAACTGTTTTTATGTTTGAATATTTTGATGGCTTCTCATTGTAGACGGATAAAATAGTGTGTGAAGAATCATTAAAAGTCAACAAAGTATGGATACCGGTTCTAAAAAAATGCAGAATGTAAACCTCTACAAGTACAGTCGACTAGACCATCAAACAGCAATCTCATTGGAACAATGGAAGTCCCTACCACTGACCAATCAGAAGGCAGATATAATGTACAGTCGACTAGACCATCAAATAGCAATCTCATTGGAGCAATGGAAGTCCCTAACGCGGACCAATCAGAAGGCAGATATAACTTACAAACACATCGCGGTGAACATACAAATAGGACAGACAGTGGACAGAATTGCCAGTCTCAAGACAACCCTTGAGGATGCCAGACGCAGTCTCTGGCAAAACGTCGGGGAACTACAAGCCTCACGACCACGGCCTACAGCCCGAAAATCTTCTTCAAAATCATCATAGCAACTCCGGCCATGAAAGTCTATGTGAATACGTTACCATATTGTGTAGTGTCAGAGGAGAGATGTGTCCTTGAGGGCTTACTGTGGAGGGGACTAAATGGTGGACACGAGAATGAAAACTTGACATTGTGTGCTCTCCGTTATTATTATTATTATTATTATTATTAAATAGATTAAAAAATGAACATCATTTCATTGAAATACAAAACCAAATGAATTGAAATAGGAACAAAATATATCGGTTTTCAAGAAGCTGGAAATGTAGTCCCCCTGATCTATGCATTTCTGAAATTAATTAAAAAAATTCAAGAACATTTTCTGGAGCACTGCTTGTGATATTTGACGGATTTCTATGTAATTGCAGTCTTTAATTCATCCAGGGTGTGTGGATTATTATGGCAAACATTAAAAAAAGTACATTAAACACAAACTGTTTAAATACATTAAGAGAGAATTGTATAAGGAGAAAGAAAAGTTGGCATTTGTATCGGGTCTTGAATGGTGTAATAACTGCACACTGACATACAAAGTTAGAAGTATGGCAATAAATTCCTGGTTCAAGCATTAATTTTTGTTTTTAAAAAAATTAATTTGTCCTTGACTGGAATATGTTAAATTGAATATAACATCAAAATATTAAGCTTTACCACCTAAAAGAAATGTAAAATTCTCATTAAAAAAATATATATAGAATTCGTCTGAAGGTGTTGTTAATAGCACTAGGTATCTGCCTTCGGACGTAAGAGAATTATATAAGAGAAAAGAAAATTTGGCATTTGTATTGGGTCTTGAATGCTGTAATGGACTGCATGCTGACGTACAAAGTCAGAGGTCTGGGCTTCCAAGAACTATCTAACTAAATTTAACATGTTCCCTAAAAAAAAAAAAATGTATTCAACCTATTCAGAAAACAGTCAGTTTTATACAGACTCATAAATTAATATTTTTAACAGGTTTCTTGTGGTTTTCTTAGTGACAAGGCAAATGCCGGAGTAGTCCCCTAGTTCCCACCAGTAAATTCACTTTCAAACTTTCAATCGAGCAAAGCTGCAGTGTTTAGTGCACAGCTCAATTTTGGGAAAGTGGATTGACCGGATTTAATTTCATATTTGGAGCTGGTTTTGCGGCCTTCTCTCCCTATGAGCGTGCAAACTTCAAAAGGTCCACACACTTACATACAAGAAGAAACAGTCTTTAAAACACATCATTATAAGTCATAATACAAAAATTTTTCAAAGTTCACATATTAGGCATGACTAGTACATGTAATGCCGTGAGATTGGCCGACAATAATATTGCATTCTTACACATTTAATTACTCAAAAAGTCAATAAAACCAATTAATTACATAAAAATAAACATTAACAACATATATAAATACCAAAGTCTAAATAATTTCATAATGATAGTCAAAAAACAACATTACAAAAAAGCTCATGATGATATAGAAGATATATCGAAACATGTTCGAGAACAAATCAACATTAAATTGAGGTAAGATGATACCAGATTAAAAAAAACTTGATTAAAAGAACCTCAAAATATAACTTCCTAAAATAAACCATTAACTACAAAAAATACTCAATTCCCATTGGCTAATGGTTGTAAAACAACAGCCAACAAAACTAGCTGCTAGAAACATAGCAAACTCACATACACACCGCTGCTGTTTTGCTCGTTTAGAACATAGTTTCTATATTTATTCGGTAATTATTTATCAAATCTCAAAATCATAACCAGGGCAAATGCTTTAGCAGGAACCCGGGGTTCTCCCATCCAGGACATCCAAGGAGAACCGAAAGGATTGCTCACTGGTAGTCATTAACTTGGTTATACTGCAGGGCCTTCCTATAAGCCCAGTTACCCGGCTGGTTCAAGCATTCATTTTTCTTTTCAAAAAATTAAACACAAAAATTAAGTCTTGCTTTAGAATCAGCAGCTGTAATCTATGAATATGATGAATTTTGTATGAATAAATCTTTAAACGTTTAAAGTGCTTCTAATATAGATTTGTTGTGATATTCAAAGTTCCTGACTAGATGCTGCTGGATTTTATAGGACTTAATTAAATTCTCACATACATATAATCAAGATTTTCTTGAATAAGAACTCTCTTGGGGCTCGATTATTTTATTTAATACTGAACCAGTTTTTTACCATTTTTTTAAACAGTCTTATGCATTAAAATTCATCGGAGAACATATTGTTTAAACAACTCACCTCATAGGATTCATGCTTCCATGAAATCGCGATTTCAAACATAGTCATGTTCATCATCAGCCATAACTATGACTGACGAAATTCTTCGGCCATCAACTATTCTATTGTCGCCATCTTCAGTGCTGCCATCTATGGTTGAATTTATGAACTTCGAAATCAATGTAATTTCGTTAGGGATATCAAAATTCATTGATCTATTTTTGTTTTTCTGAATGTATATTTTTTCCCCAAACAAGTAGAGAAACCTTTGGAATTGACAGTTTGGGAAAAAATATACATTCAGAAAAACAAAAATAGATCAATGAATTTTGATATCCCTAACGAAATTACATTGATTTCGAAGTTCAAAAATTCAACCATAGATGGCAGCACTGAAGATGGCAACAATAGAATAGTTGACGGCCGAAGAATTTCGTCAGTCGGAGTTATGGCTGATGATGAACATGACTATGTTTGAAATCGCGATTTCATGGAAGCATGAATCCTATGAGGTGAGTTGTTTAAACAATGTGTTCTCCGATGAATTTTAATGATTATACCTCATAATGTTTACTTCCCAACATTAATTAAATATAGTCTTATGCATAATTCAACAATACATTGCACTGATATATATGGTAAGTGGTCACTGAAATCACTCTAAGTATATACGGTATGGATGATGAGAAGTGGAAACAAAGCATCAATGCACGCCCTGTTTGGTAATGGTCTCATGCTGAGAATGCTAAATGTTTTGTAGCCCCTTCTTTGCAGCTCTCACTATTATTTTTATGTCCACATTTATGTTAGAGTACTTAATATTGGTCGAGAGTTAATTATAATTGAGGCAGTTAGTAGCAAAGGGTTATAAGTTTTTTTTTCGCAAAAAATAGTTTAATGGACAATTACATTCTTGAAGTATAATTTTACAGAGTATTTATTGGTAAAATGGTATAAATTAGAAGTAGATAAAGTATGATTGTTATCATCTTTCAATTATCTATGATTTTCTTATACAACTTCAACTTTAAACCTGTTTTCTTCAAAACAGCAAAACTTGTACTTACACCCCTTCGCTTCTAATCACCTCAATTATAATTATGTATAAGAAATGCACTAGAAATTGGATATTGCAAGTTATTTCCATTTTTTTGATAGTTATGCATCAACAATCAAGAGCAGGAACATTTGGTGCTTAGCTGTATGATGTAAAATTTAGATTAACATTTATGAAGATCTGGTTTCATAGCTGTTTGCTGCAAAACATAGAATCTCTGATTAGGACTGATGGCATTTACATTTTTCTTTAATAATATGGCTATGTTTAAAGATTTAGTGCTAAAAGTTTGCATACACTTACTTCATGAGCCAGTGCAACAGATGGCCTCAAAATATCATTTTATTATAAATAATTCCAATACTATCTGTAAATAACTTACATAATCAAATTCTAACTCTGGATGGAAAGATACAAGTAACTCTTTTTTTTTATAAACATGGATTTGTGGTTGGTTGACCCAGATGTTATGATTAAAAGACTAAATTACCTTAGGGATAACAGCATAATTTTAATTGGCACTTAGCCAGTTGATGCATAACATTGTCTAATTTATCTCAAGTTCCAAAAATGCAATTCAGATCTAAATACTTACAAAATACAGCAAGGATGAAAATTGCTGTAGAAACTCCACCAGTGATATAAAAGAGAACTGACAGTTCAGAACTTGTTTCTTCTATGCTTAAATTGTTCTGTACAATCATTGTCGGAATGAAGAAGCCAAGAGCCATGCCTATCTATCAAAAAATATTATATCAGGTTATGAAAAAACTACTATAGATAACAAGTAGAACTTACTCAAATTCAAAATAATTATGTCTACGAAATAAGGATAAGAGAAGTCTATTGGGAAGAGGGATAAGATATAATTCTTAATCAAAAAATTATATCTCTGATACTAATTACTTGACAATATTACAACTTTTTGTTAATTAAGGGAACATTTGGGCCTGGTTTTAAAAGTATATGTATAATGCGTAATATGTATTTTTAGATACGGTATCTTAGATATTTCACTTGGACTGAGAGCAACACATTTTGAAAGGCAATAGAAACCACACTACAGAATATTTTATACAGGCCCAATACAAGCAAGAAGATAGTAATATTGATAGATTCAATGTAGACATACTTTCTGCTGATGATGGGACTAGTCCCAAAAGGCCTACAGAAACCTCATGTTTTAACGGTTGAAGAGATGGACTTAAAAGGTATATAATTTGATAATATAATTCTAAACTGAGGTGAGGTATTAAATGTAACTCTATTTTATATTTGAAGAGAAAAATTATATGCTCAGACTGGGGCTTGAACCCAGGACCTTTGGCTTTCTAGGCCAATACTCTACCAACTGAGCAAGTTCCAATCTAAACATATATTTTTCTCTTAAATACACAGTTAATTTCTATTTATTAATTAAAATAAACCTCGTAGTGTCACTTCCTTAGAATATTAATTTTAAATCCATTCCTCTCAAAATCTACTTTTAGGAGTTAATATACTCTAACAATCACCCACCAATTCTTACTCTATGGGAACTTTATCAGCATATGTCTCATAGTTCTGCAACAAAGATTATGTCTCAGACCACAGCTACAGCATGGGACATTTATAATTGAAGCAAATAGGTTAATCCAGCTTTTTTTTTTTTAGTTTTTCATGAAAAGATCAATAAACTAATTTTAAATTTTAAAATCAATGAACTTACTTCATTTCCAAACATTCCAAGAGAACATGCGGTGGACACTTCATTTTCACCAAACCATGCAGCAGCAACACATGGAGAGACATTGAGCATAAACACTGAGGACATAGCAACAATAGTTTGTCCAATGAATGTTACCCAGAACAGATCAGGTCTCACAGATGCAATCTTTATACAGCCACCAGCTGCATTTCCCAATGTACCCAATATTATGGACCAGCGTAAACCCTGTCACAATATCATCAATTATCATTTTACATTTCATTTCCTTCTGCTTTCAAATCACAAGTAAAGAAGGGAGCATAGGTATAAAAAAATATTAAAAAAAGGAGGGAAGTCACTTAAAAATAACCTATATACAGGGTGAACTAAATTCAAAATTAACCTATATACAGGATGAACTAAATTCCCATTACAGGCTTTGAGGATGTGTAGTGGGGACCAAGGCAGTTAAGTTTAGCATAGGAAGTCAATTAAATTATGTAGGTAGGAAATAACACTATGAGATTTATTTTAATTAATTTGAGTTGTATTTTGACTCACCTCATATTTCTTGATTTTTATGCAGACCTAAGTTTCTTCACTACCTTTGTGACATTTTCAATGCAACATCACGATCACAACTGCTGTCCTGCAGTTGTCTATCTTGTAAATTGACTTCTGCGCTCTCTGTTGGCTGACCGATCAACTTCCAAATCAATCCCCTCTCATTTTCACCGGATACTTCAAAATTCATAGTTTTCTTTTTATTCTTGCATACCAGTATGTAAATTTTCTCCCAAATTGTGAGTTCCTTTGATTTTTCCAAATGTTTAAGTAATTTTGCCTGGGTTTCAATTTTGTATTTTTCTGACCAAGCATGTGCAGCTATTGCAGATTCTTCCATTTCTCCATTCTTAACATTTCTAAGATGTTCCTTCAATCTTGAATTTAAATTCCTTTAAATCAGGAATTTAACAAATTGAATGTAAAGATTGTGAAAAGATATACATGGGGAAAACAAAAAGGAATTTAAATACAAGATTGAAGGAACACCTTAGAAATGTTATGAATGGAGAAATAAAAAAATCTGCAATAGCTGTACATGCTTAGTCAGAAAAACACAGAATTGAAACCAAGGCAAAATTACTTAAACATTTGGAAAAATCAAAGGAACTCACAATTTGGGAGAAAATTTACATACTGGTATGCAAGAATAAAAAGAAAGCTATGAATTTTGAAATACCCAGTGAAAATGAGAGCGGATTGATTTGAAAGTTCATCGGTCAGCCAACAGAGCGCAGAAGTAAATTTACAAGTAGACAACCGCAGGATGGCAGTTGTGATCATGGTGTTGCATTGAAAATATCACAAAGGCAGTGAAGAAACTTAGGTCTGCATAAAAATCAAGAAATATGAGGTGAGTCAAAATACAACTCAAATTAATTGGAAGTCAAGTCCGGAAACATACAGTTTTCCCACTACATGCAAAGTACCACAATGCATTTTTTTATAAATACAACAGTAAGTAACATTAAGAGGTTTATATTTGAAAAGAAAAATATATGCCTGGACTGGGATTTGAACCCAGGACCTTTGACTTTCTATGTCAATGCTCTTCCATCTGAGCCACCTAGGCTCCAATCTAAATGCGTATTTTTCTCTTACACATAGTTAATTCCCTAACCCCAAATGCTACAAGCCATTGCTATGATTTTTGCAAATGGCAGCTTCTTTATTAAGAAGACTTTTTATTGGGAATTTAAACATTACTTATAAAGCCAGTAGTGCTTCTTTCAATGTTAATATTATTAGTTTTTAAACATCTTAATGATGGACAAATTATATTTGAAAAGAAAAATATATCTCAGATGGAAGAGCATTGACATAGAAAGTCAAAGGTCCTGGGTTCAAACCCCAGTCTATGCGTATATTTTTCTTTTCAAATATAATTTGTCCATCATTAAGATGTTTAAAAACGAATAATATTACATTAAGAGGTTTGTTTAATATTATACCACAATGCATGTTCAAATTTTCCATGCCCAAAAACTAGGGTATTACATATGTCATTCACTGATCACCTGATGTTCCTTACCCACTACAGGTTTGTTTACAATGCCATTCAGTTGAGTTTGTGATAAGCTGTTGTACTTCTGATGTTTGTTCATACTGTATTAAGCTGTATATATTACATTTCATTTGTAGTGTGTTGCTGTTGACCATGATGAACTACATATTTGCTGACTACACTGGATGTGGAGTTGGAAAAGCAGAGCCACCATTTATGTACCCATACCCATTGTCCCCTGGCCTGCTGAGCCCACACTCAGTTTGATCTGGGTGCACTCTTGGCAAGCCAGATGGAATCAATGAGCAGGGCCCGTGGCCTGTCTCTTCCAGCTGCTTTAGGGACTTAATGCCCTCTTCAGCACATTGATATTTTTTTTTTCAAAGTTGGTAGAGCGATGATCCAGCTACCTACCATAACCAGCCATAGATCGGAGACAAAAATCCGGTCATTGAGTATTAATAAGCCTTTTCTTTCCATTTTTCATTAGACGTTATTTTGTTGTTGTTTGATGTCAGAGGAAGACAATTTATAAGACTGGACGCATCCTGCACGAATATAGAGTTTAAGTGATTAATGGTTTGTATTAGTGCATATCCGAGACTTTTGTAACTTAATAAATAATGTAACAGTGCTTTGGTTTTACTTTTTTCCTTTTCGATATGCAGATGGTTTCTTTTTTTGTTTGGATTTGTCAAACTATTGCATTATGTTTTATGGATGGCCACTTTTAGCCAGTTGTGTTTCTGTCTCAGTGGGATGGTTTATTGTAATTAATTGGAGATTTTATGTTTTTGTTTATAGATTTCTAAGTTGGACTGCTGTTGTGTTTGGAGGGGCATTATGAATAAGGTTTCTTACTGATGGACATGACAAGGCTCTTGTTCTATATTTTAAGCTTAGGGATTTGATGTGAACAGTCAGAGGATCAGTTTTAGATAAGTGATGGAGAGGTCGGTTGGGGAATGACTTCCTGAGATTCATGCATGTTCTGATAGAGTTCCTGTATGTTCTCTTTAGTAATTTATATTTGTTTTGTTGAGTTTGAGTAATAATGGTGCTGCATAAGCCAGTGAGGTCCTTAATACTGTGTTGGGTTAAATACGCCGACATGTTGTTACTGTACAGCCAAGCTCAATGCAATGGGAGGGCTACTCATCTGAGATTATCGGGACTAACAATTTGGGGAACAGTGGATAAGTTGTGGTAGCCCAACTGCTTGGCCTAAACGTTCTCCCGACTAGACCCCGCTAGACTACTACCTGTGGACCCACATGAAATCGATGATTTACGAGACTCTTGAGGCATCTGAGGAAGACCTACTGGATCAGGTTATGGTAGGGTGGGGCTATTTGGATCAAAGTAATAAACAGGTTCTTTGAGCATATTTTTTGCACAGCTAAGACACCATTTACAGTGTTTTCTCTTGTGTGGGAAGTTGTAGAAGACGCAAGAGGATTTATTAAAAATCTTTCAAGTTATTGGTAGAATTTGAATTTGAAGTAGGTAAGGTGTCAAGCGTATAACAATTGCTGTGATAGTTTTGAACGTGATGAATAAAGTTCTGATAACTACAGTTTTGTTACTGTCATAGCCTGCGAAGTCCACTGAGTCATTTTATGTGACAACTAGTGATATATGTTGCCTGTTCACAAGATTGATTACATTTTATTTACATGGGGCTATTTGAATCACTTGCTAAGAGGCGATTTTTGGATATTTAAAAATTTCTTCATTCTTAATTTAAATATAGTTAAATCAATAATTAATTGTTTACATCTAAAATTTAATATTTTCAATGCTGACATGCCTATCAATGACTAAAAATGAATGTGAAGCACAGAATGAAAATTCATCAAAAAAAGCTAACTTTATCAAATATCTTTCAAGCTTTTGATAGCCAGGCTTTTGTTACTGTATAGCCCTTCTTTTGTGAAGTACTGCCATAGACAAGGGTAATGAAGAAAGCTATAAATAGAACGAAGAGATAAGCTTGCTCTTAACATCTCCACAAAACATAGAAAAGGAAAAAACCAAGAGAAAATTAACTTTTGATATGGTTACACAAGCAAGGATGGAACCTGCTAAAAATCTGTGTCAAGACCATTGAGGAGCTGATGCGTCAGTGCAAAGTGACAAAATGAAGTCATGGCTCTTCGAGATACAGCGAGTCATCAGAATCATCATCGGATGAAAATAACACATCTTGTGGCTTCTGTGGTGTCAGATATTTTGAACAAACAAATGTGGAAAAAGGTGATTAGATAAGTTGCTAAAAGTGTCGCGAGTGGTACCATAAAATTTGTGTAGGTGGAAGGGGAAGAAAGTGATTTATTTGCAGTAAATGCATTTGAACTATATTATAATACTCAGACATATATTTTCAAATATCTTACATGTGATCCAATAGCCCCATATCTAATCCAAATTGCCCCATTTATTTGAAAATTTCTTCTTAATACAGTGTTTTGTTTTATTTTTATCTAACAAGAAATTATGAAAGTAATAAAGTTTGTTTTATCTGTGTTTAACAAATATGTAAAGTAAATTTATGTAGTATGTTATGGGCTGTACTATCAGAAGTAACATGAACTGTGGTCAAGAAGTAAAGCAAAGGATAGTAATGGCAAAAGAAACTTAACAAGAAGAGAAGCATTTTCTGCAGACCTTTGGCAAAAGAATTATAGGAGAGGCTAGTGAAGTGCTTTGTGTGGAGTGTAGCATTGTATGGTGCAGAGACTTGGGCATTATGATGGAATGAGGAAAAGCGACTGGAAGCTTTTGAGATGTGGATATGGAGAAGAATGGAACATATAAAATGGACAGACAAAATAAAAAATAAAGATGTGCTTGACAGAGTGGGTGAAGGAAAAACAATGCTGGAACTCATAAAAAAGAAGAGGTAAAGAAATTGGATTGGCCACTGGCTAAGAAGAAACTGCCTGCTGACGGATGCCCTAGAAGGAATGATCAACAGAAAGAAAATTAGAGGCAGAAAAAGACATCTGATGATAGATAATATTAAAATAAATGGTTTGAATGCGGATACAAAAAGGAAAGCTGAGTTAAAGAAAGAATGGAGGATGCTGAGTTTGCAGTGAAAGACCTGCTCTTGGACAGAAAACAATGTATGTATATATGTTATGTATGAAAGTATGCATTTGTGAAACATAAATGGACCTCAAATTTGAAATTACGTAAATAGCCCCACCTTACCATACTGTATATGTGTTGACATCGATCCCTTCTTGTATGTGAATTCAGACGAAAAGCAACAGGCATCAGAGAGAGCAACATGTGTTGTAGTTTTTTTGCATGTACCAGGAAAATGGTATGTTTCCGGGCATGAGTTTCTATGCTAAATATAACTGCCTAGGTCCCTGCTACACATCCTCAAAGTCTGTAATGGGAATTTAGTTACAATCTGTACATAAATATATAAACAAATAAATGTATCTGCCAGCATAACATTGGAATGAATGGAGCAATTTTAACCAAACTTGGATATGAGGTAACAGAACCTTAAGGGATGAGAGAGGGGGGTGATATGTAAAAAGTAATACACTATACACCAATATATCTATGGAATGTCTGGAGCTATATCAAGCAAACACATACACATGTAACTCATAGTGTTAAAGTAACTATAGGGGTAAGAGACCCCTAGCACCTCTAGGAAGGAGCTTGAATTTAGTTAAGTTTTTAACCCTTCTTAAGAGCAACAACATACCAGACTTCTCTCTTCTTTTTTCTGTTGTAGTTTAATCTCTCACCATATAGGTATTTTACACGTCCCTTGCCATTCAGGCCTTATAGTGGTACAACCTGTCAGGAGAGGAATTTCAAACTAAACATACTTTTTTCATCACACAAGACATGAAAGACTTCCTTGAATGAATGATCAGCTGAATTCAGGACTTCCTCTGAGATAACACAACATTAAGATGAAATACACCATTCACTCACAATTTCATAATGTGATGCATTGTTATACTAGCTTTTGAATTTCATGGGTGGTGGCGAGAGTAGGGATCTTGCATTGTATGGTATAAAAAAAGATTTGCGAACTGTCAACATGCATAAAAAGCTCTCTACACATCTATCCTTCCAAGTCTGGAAAGTTTGATTCCCGAGACTCCTACTCTGAAAAAGTCTCAGTTATATCCCAAGAATGTTTCTACCCTTACATATACATACAGGGCTTTAAAAAAGAATTTCATTAATTTCCCTATTTTATGCATTCAATATGAGCACCATGTGTTACACGAAAAATATTAAAATGGTGGCTCATTTCTTGCCACACACGAATCAGCTGGTCTCTAGTTATTGAATTCACAGCTTCAAGAATTCGATGGCTGAGATTTTGAAGAGTGTCAGGCATAGGGGGATAAAACCATGGTCTTTTACGTAACCCCACAGATAGAAATCACACGGGGTTATGTCTCATGACCTGGGAGGCCACTGGCAATGAAGTCGATCTTTTGCTCCTCCTCTTCGAATCTAACAGCACCAATGCAACTATGATCACAACTTCAAGCAACAGCACCAATGTGGCCATGATCGGAACTTCAAACTTTTCTCTTTCTAGGAACATTGGAATTGTGTTTCTATTTTTTGTAGTTTGGAAGAAATAAATGTTTGAAGTGTTCCTTCTTTTTGAATAGCTATATATACACCATTGTGAAGGTCGGAGCAAGTTAGTTGTCTGTAGATTGCAAAACAGTGAAGTGGACTCAAGAGTGAAGGAACTGTGTTAAATGAAAATGTTTGTGATTGGGAAGAAATGTGATAATTAAATTGTAAATCCAAAACATTATTGGCAGTAATTTCTATAAGAAGAATCAGTGGAATTTTTGTGAAGCTAATAAAATAAAACGAAGGAGAAAAGTTTGGAGGCCTAGGTTACAATGGATGGATGATGTACAGGCGGACCTATGGAAGATTGACATAACAAGCTGGAGAAATAATGCCAATGGATGGTTGTTATGAGGGAGGCTTAAAGGACCATCATGCCAATGATGATGAATAAAATAAAATTGTAGGCTTTCAAGGCATGAGTCTTGATTCTCATTTAGTGGTCTTCCAGACTAAATGGCCATGATCCAGTTTTGTTAAAACTCGACATTTCATCTACTACTGCAGTAGACGTCTTCAGGAGATTCTGTGTGCTCCTTAACTGTTGGCTGGAGGTTGGAAACAGTCTCTCTATTTATAGTCGGCTCCCATATGGCAGCATTCTTTAGGCAGTCTGTTACATTGTTTTCTGATTGGCCTATAAAAAGGTGGCATAAGGATGTGGTGACCCCATCGCCCATTGGATTTACAAATGCAATCAGCCTAACTGAGTATTGGCGAGATATCCATAGCTAGTGACTAGGGGAGGAAATGCCCCTACTCTACCTCAAGAACTGAGGCAGCAAGTTTGGATGCCAGGAAGGCAGCCCCACCACCAGAATCGGAAGCTGTAGGTTGATAACCTGCACTTCTTAAACCCTCTTATCAAATAAACTAAGATGAAAGTAAGTCGGAATGCTCAATTGAAATATTGTGCTCGAACTGGTTTCTGTAATGTACAAGATAAAGAAAGTTTAAAATTTTTCAGTAATATCTGTCAATGTTTTTATTATTAATTTAACACTTCTTATTGAAGGATAAATTATATTTGAAGAGAAATTTTTTTGCCTATACCGAGACTCGAACCCGGGACCTTTGGCTTTCCGGGCCAAATGCTCTACCAACTGAGCTACCAAGGTGAGTTGCGATCTAGACACAAATTTTTCTCTTTATACGTTGTAATTCACTCGCGCCAAATGCTTTGAAATCATTGCTTCTATCTTTTGCATATGGCGGCCTCTTAGTTAAGAAGACATTAATTGGGAATTTAATACTTTATAAAGCCAGTAGGGCTTCTATTAATGTTTTTATTATTAATTTAACACTTTGTTAGATCGCAACTCGCCTCGGTAGCTCAGTTGGTAGAGCATTTGGCCCAGAAAGCCAAAGGTCCCGGGTTCGAGTCTCGGTCTAGGCAAAAATTTATCTCTTCAAATATAATCTATCCTTCAGTGAGAAGTGTTAAATTAATAATAAAAACATTAATAGAAGCCATACAGGCTTTATAAAGTAGTGTTAAATTCCCAATTAATGTCTTCTTAACTAAGATGCTGCCATATGCAAAAGATAGAAGCAATGGTTTCAAAGCATTTGGCGTGAGGGAATTACAACGTATAAAGAGAAAAATTTGCGTCTAGATTGTAACTGGCCTCAGTAGGTAGAGCATTTGGCCTGGAAAGCCAAAGGTCCCGGGTTTGAGTCTTGGTCTAGGTGAAAATTTTTCTCTTCAAATATAATATCTGTCATGTTTATTCAGAAGAAAGTCAATCATAATCTGACCAATGGAAGATGGGACAATACTAAACATTGAAAATATGATAACCATGATTATGATGGCCAGATGATGTTTCGGGGACTGTTTGGGCCATAAAGTTTCCTAACATTTGTCTTATAGTTGAGGAAAAACCGAAAGTAAAAAAAATCATGCAGAAAACTTGTCCTTACTGGCAATTGAACCATGGCCCACTGCGTTCAAGGTAGCAACACTAACCAAAGATCATAGCAGTAGACACATACCAGACTTAATATCTTTAAATATCTTGTTCGACATTAAGAAGTTCCGTAACATACTTTCAAACTTATGTACTAAATTTTCTGTGTTGACTCTTTTAGGGAAATAAAAAATAGTTGCCAAGAATTATGAACCCATCATCACATATCTAAACCTTCCATACCACCGCTCTAAACAGATATTTTTCATTGAGCATAGTTCTTTGTAACAATTAACCAAATCAGGATGGATGATCATCCATTACACATGTGATCACATGCCAGGCCACCCAGCTATTATAGATGTTTTCTCAACCTGAGCTAATATTAATTGTAGCTAAATTATTTTTTTTATCTAATACCACCAGATTGCCTTTTATGAAATTTCTGGCCTTGTCACCTGGCATTGGCAGAATTGTAATCCATTTCTTAGGTTGGGACATCTGGAAGTCAGAGTTACGTTACCCCGATGATATAAGTTATATATAATAATGAAGAGCCAAATGAGTTCTTAACCTTAATTCCAGACCATGGGCAACCACAGAAATAATTTCCTTCAAGAAAAAATTCCTATGGTTTGACCAGGAATCAAACCTGGAACCTCATGAACTGTAGTCAAACGCTGGCAACTAAGCCCATGAGGCTGGTCTTGTAGCTAAATTATCAAATTCTTTATTTTGATGGGAGAATATTGTATAGACAGAATGCATCACAAGTAGGATGAATGGAGATTAAGAAAAAAAACACCAAAATGATGATGAAAAAAATTATATACATGTAAAAAGTAATACTGGGTCTACATTATACATTGTATCCATGTGAGCAGTGTTTTCACTCTCCACTATGAAGCCCACATTAACCACACTAGAAGCAAGTGTAGCTTTCCTTATTTAGCTGTATATAAAACATTATATATAATCTTATCTTATGTGTCACATACCTGTCGACCAGACTCTTATAAAACAATCTTGATAAATTAAAGCTAACTGCATCCACATGCCATGAAAGGCCAAATTGGATGTGCACACCAACTGCTGAAGCTAGCTGCATAGCCCACTTTAAAAACCCCACTCGAGCAGTTACAACTTATAATGTAGACCCAGTATACATATATATAGTGCTGTGGTCTCAAGGTAGTGTTCTGCCTTGTCACGCAGCGGGCCCGGGTTCGATCCCCAGTCGGGGCAGTTTTTCTGGGTGAGGTTTTTATCTGGGTTTTTCCTCACCTGTAAGACAAATGTCAGAAAAACTTTATGGCCCAAACGATCCCCAAAATCATATGGCCATCATCATCATCATCAGCTTCCATCGGTGTGCAAAGCAATGGAGCAATGGGAAGCTATCACACTACAATTCTCTAGTAGAGCTGCAAGCATAGCATGAAAATGCTATGATTGCAGTGAAAGACCTGTCCTAGGGCAGAATTACTATGGATGGATGGAAATATATATAGGGTGTTTCAGAATAAATAATACAGACTTCTAGGGGTTGTAGAGAGGACTTAGTAGATACATTTTTCATAAGGAACTCATATCCGGAAATGTACCATTTTGATGTAAAATAAGTTTGAAGATCGAAACACAATATGCTGATATTGTGTATCTTGTGTTGGTTGTCAGTTCTGCTGAGTCAGCATCACGTCAGTTGACAGTCAGTCATTGAGTAGTACAGGACGAGACAGTACAAGATGGTCGAATACAATACACATTTGAAAAGAACACTAAGAAGTTGATAATTTACAGTGAAGCTGGATGTAATGTTCAAGCTGCACAATGCATCTACAGTACGAAGAATGTTTTCTGCATCGCTCCACTCCATCACACACCATTTTCGTCGGACTTCAACAATGGCTGCGAGAAACAGGTACCTTCCAAGCTAGGAACATCTGGGTAAAACGTTTGGTGAAATATTGATAGGTCGAGGTGGTCCTACTCCTCCATGGTCACCAGATTTAACTCCTCTTGACTTTTTTCTGTGGGGCCATATGAAGAACCTTGTTTATGAGACACCTGTCGAGTCAGAGAAAAATCTTCTTGAACGAATTCAGGTAGTAGCAGAAATTATTGAGCACACAGCAGGTCTTGTGGGGCATGTATGAAAACATGCATCACATGTACACTTTGTGCAAGAAACATGGTCGCCACATGAACCATACTTGTAGTACAACCCCTAGAAGTCTGTTATACTTATTCTGAAACACCCTGTATACACACACACACATACAGAACTTCAATTTTTGTGTTATGTAAAAAAGGAGAGTTCAATCATGAATGGAGATCATTTCACAAAATGCTCTGCAGTTTAAAACTTTTGGCATCAATTTTTACAAAATTGTTCTAGAAAGCAAGAAGGAGAATGAAGTTCATCCTAGATCCTGGCCATTAGAGTACTAATACTCGTAAAGTGATCCAACTACAGGTCTCAAGAGGTCGTTGGATTGATGGGGGGTTAAATCTACCACCTTTCTAGATAATCGGCATGAGATGCCAACTGAGTTATCAGTCCTGTCATCTTACCTGCAGAACATAAGTCCAATACTCACTTTCCTTAGATTTTGAGTCAACCCCAGGAACATGGTGCCACCAGAGGATTTAGGGGAATTTATAAATCCTGACCCCAATGGTACTCAACCCCTCAACCTTCCAGCTTGTAGTGTACTGCTTTAACCAACTATACTATGGTGTGCCCCTTAGTACTAAGGTATATTAACCCGTTCACATCAGGTATAAATGCTCAATGGATTTCCCCAGAAACCGAATTTAAGTTACAGTAAATCATAATTTATATTTTCAGACATTCAAAACAAACCAAATATAACGCTACGTGAGAGCACAATAAAGATGAATGCCAAAACAGATTCCTCTACTATTCATAAATGTTAACGAAGTATTACCATGCCAAAGGATGTACAAAATATTGTAAAATACATAAGATCAGAGTTAAGCGAGTGTACCTCGTCTTCTAAGTTGAAGACCATTTAACTGCCGGTGAGTCTACCTCGTCTTTTGAGGCGAATGGGTTAAGAAAATCTACTGCAGAAAATTAAAAAGATCATTCCAAAAGTAATGCACACAATTTTTTTTCTTAAGTTATTTTTCATTCTATATCTTTGCAATATATGGAGTTTATAGATACATCCTTCCCGCTTGCATTGAAATGTATTTTAATCCGCTCCCATGAGTGGCGCTATTATAGCATATTTTCAAAATGGCTGCTGCACTTGACATTCATCAGAAACAACGTGCTATTATAGAATTCCTCTATTGTGAGAACGAGACAGTGGGAAACATCCACATGAGGTTGAAAAGATAAATGAAGATGCTGTTGCCGATCACAGTAGTTAGTGGGCAAGCAGATTGTGTGATGAAAGAAGGCACACCAATATTCAGGATAATCCTCGCAGCGGCAGACCCCACACTGCACAATCTCCTGACATTGTGCAGAGAGTTAACGACATGGTTTTGACTGACAAACTCGTATGTGACAACTCTGAAGAAACTTTAAGCTCGACTGCATCATGTTCGACCACATCGGGAGAAGCAGGATGTTTTGCTGTTGCATGACAATGCATGGCCACATGTCAGTCACCAAACCACGAATGAGATCAGAAAACTTGGATGGATAGCATTGAAACACCCGCCTTACAGTCCTGACTTGGCTATGTGCGACTACCATCTTTTTAGTAAACTCAAGGAATCCCTTCGTGGAACAAGATTTGAAGATGATGACTCCCTCGTGAAAGCTGCCAATCTGTGGCTCAAACATGTTGGTCAAGAATTTTACATGCGGATATACAGACCCCAGTTCCAAGGTGGCACAAGGAAGTTGAAAATGATGGGGATTATGTGGAAAAATGATATGTTGTTACTAAAGCACGTATTTATACATAGTAAAAAATAGGAAAGCTGTAGGATGAAAATGTAATTTATAAATAAATGTTGTGCATTACTTTAGGAGTGACTCTCGTTAAGTCTTCAGAGATTATTCTTAAATACTAAACTGAACCATTCTTAAAAATTTAGAAATTAAAGAAAACTTCAACATGGCTCTGTATCTCTAATATCTGAAAGACAGCAAAGTGAATGGGTTCATTTTATGGATAAGAAATATAACACAAAAATGTACCTTCTTGTCAAGAAAGTGAGCTGCTGGAATAATAAAAACAATATAAGCCACCATGAATATCATAGATGTCCAATCCACTGCTACAATTTCTACATTGTAATAATTAACAATAACATTGGCAAGGATTGTATACTGAACCCACTGAAATGAATTCATCAATGAAAAAAGTACAAAAATCAATAACATAAACCATCTTCGATGATAAAGTCTGCATTTCTCCTCCTTTTCACACACAGCAATCACCATATTAAAAATTACTTGGCAATCTGTTTACGCATTACAAATACTGGAAATAAATCTGATCATAAAATGGGGATTGAGTGCACCATTAAGTATTATACGTGCATTATCTTATCTGCCATATTTTATCTTGGTTACCATTTCATTTAACCATCATTGAGTGCTATCTCATTACAAATAATAAATAAAACTTAGATTTCAAATAGAGATAGTATCTATTAAATTATGTAAAATATTGTTTATGTAGTAAAGAATACAGTATGTCCACAAAAAACATTCCTTGAGTACAAGGGTACATTAACACTCTCGGTAGTTCAATTTACATGAAAACTAATGTCATTAGAAAGAGAAACTCACAAATTTTACTCAAATAATCAATTCTATAACCTTTGCCACATCCCATATTTTGATTTTCATGTCTCTCTGACATTCCATTCATCTTCTCCAATTTTCCTGTTTACCATTCTATAGTGTTCTGCCTAAGGGCAGGTCTTTCACTGCAACCATATCATTTTCATGCTATGCTTGCAGCTTTACTAGAGATTTATAGGTGTGGTATCTTCATTGCTTTCCATACTGAGGGATGATGGCCAGATATTAAAAATTGTGAAATTGAAAAATCAGCAATTGCTGCACATGTTTGCTAGAACATCATAAAATTGAAAAAGAGGCGAAACTTTTGAAACAATTGGATAAACCATTGGAATTGACAATTTGGGAAATGATATTCATTCAGAAGAATAAATATCGATCTATGAATTTCGATATTCCGGTGGATAAAAATTTAATTACAAAGTTTATAATCCCAACGAAAGATGGCGGCACAAGAGGTGATGTCACTAAAGAAATCAACAATCACAGAATTTCATCAGTGGAAGCCATGACTGAAGAAGGACATGATATTGTCTGAAACCGTCGGTATCAAAGAAATTTGAAAATGTATGAGGTGAGTTGATAAAAATATGTTCTCCACTCACTATTAATGGACAGATATGTTCGGGGATAACTTGGCCTTCAGAGCTTCCTGACATTTATCTTCCAGGTGAGAAAAAGCCCCAAAAAAAACCTCACCCAGGAAGCTTGTCCTGACCGGGAATCAAACTCTGGCCTGCTGCGTGACAGGGCAGCAAGCTACCTCGAGACCACAGCGGTGGACAGATGTTAAGGCACAAAAATCCTAGGAAGATCTTGGACTAGATGGCTGGAAAATGGAGAGGTTTAAGCTAGAGGAAAACCTGGTAACATTTAGTGAAATGAAATAAGTTTTTATTTAAAAGTTAATTTATTTAATGTTCACTGCATGGACGGTACTTTAGTACACTGAAGAGCATGTCATTTAGTCATGCATTGTTTTATTTTTCGCTTATAACCAATTAAAAATTACTATTAAAAGCCATCTTTATCCAATTTCTTTCCAAAAAACTGTCAAATCTAAATGCATAGTGCCTATTATAATTTATCAAATAGTTATTCCATTCCTATAAACATCAAAATAAACTTTACAATACAAAGGTTTACAATTAAAACGAAATCACAACAGCATAAAAACACAGAGAATAAAATTATAATTACTGATGATAGTTGTCAAAATACAGAATGCTTATAAAGATTGGAGCAGTTTCACAATTTTGTAGTCATATTATCAAAAAACTGATGATCCAAAATGATGTTATCATCAACCATACAGTTCACAGTCATAGGACTATTATGGTTCACAGAAGTTGTCAACACATCTCTTCATTGTGTGTCCAATTGATTCTACCTTAATGTTGGTAATGCAGAACTATCTTAGGGCATAGATGCCCAAACTTGCAGCCCTAAGGACTGGCTATGACCCTCCATCACATTCTATCCTGTCGTGTACAGCATTATAATAACATAAAATCTGGTACCACACCGTAGCCAAGTGGTTAAGGCAAGAAGCCTTAATGCAGAGCTATGGGACTTGTGCTAGTCCGAGTCCCCATGGCGGAAGAAATTTTCTCATGGAATTTTGGCCAGTATGGGACAAGTGCCCACCCAGCATTATGAGGTATTTGGGTAGCTACAATAAGTAGTGACTCCAGGTTGAGAAACCAGCTATAACAGCTGGGGGACCCGACATGCTGACCACACGTCACCCCTACACTGGCTAGATGATCATCTACCTCCGTGATTAATGCATGTGGATGTGAGACCAGCAGCCGACTGACAGGCCAAGGGCCTGTTGTGCTTGAGTTTTTTTTAATGTAGGCTATATTATTTTTATATATGAGCATAGTAGAGGACAGACTGCGAACTTGTGAAGTATGTTGACAAGTAACGACATAAAACTTATAATGTTCTGATCTAGAATGTTTTGTTTTGGAAGCATTAGCAACGTTACTTTCAAAATTCATGGTAGATCACCATTAAGATTATTGATTAAAATTTTAAAACTCATACCTGATGTATTAGATGTTCTCAACTAAAACAAACTTCTGTTTACAAAACTTTGTCAACCATTAAAGAATTTCCACTTCCAATCATTCTTTAATGTTTGACGAAGTTTTCTAAACAGAAATTAGTTTTAGTTCAGGACGACTGATATATCAGGTATGAGTTTTAAAATTTTAAGAATTAGCAAATTAACACATGCTTATTATCATCATCCTCTTATCGAGTACTTCTTTTGGAAGGGTAATTCCAAAATTGCCTTCATTCTATCTTTATCCTTCCATGCTTTTCTTCCTCTCAATTATTCCCATTTGTATCACTTTTCCAGTAAATTTTTCTCTCCATAAATTAATTATGGGAAATAACATTGAAATTTTTCTCTACATGATTAAACTATCTTTCCCATTGTCATTTTTCTTGTACCTTGAGATTTAACATTCTCTGTGGTATAAATAATTTAATTAATTAACTCCAAGAAAATTGAGAATTTTTTACATAAAAAATAATATTAACCCTGATACAGAAGGTACAAAATTAAAATACGAAGGTTGGAACTTTAATTGTGGCAACACTGCTGTAGAGACGCCATCCAACGGAACCTAATAATGTCATGATAGCATATGCCAATTACATACCTACCTTAACTCAAAACATATGGACTCTCCCACATCACTTGCATGCAAACTGACGAGAGGAACAGAGGCTCGTGTTAGCTGGCAGTCTAAGGTAGTATTGTCACAATGTTTTCGAAACAGGAACAATGTAGTTGGAAAAAATATTGAATGTGACAGAGGTTGTACAGCACGGCAGTGTCATCAAGGTCTTCAAGATGCTTGCAGGTAATCTACATTGCCTTACAGAACAGTGGTGCAATGGGTGGCCAGAACAATGGCATGTCACAGAAGCAATCATCCAATCATGAAAACACCAGAAAATCAAGAAACAATTTACACCATCTCTTATTTGTAATCTCATGAAACTCTTGCTAACTTCCAATAATCTATTACTGCAGACAAAAGTCAATTTTTTAAATAAGTATTTCATCATCATCGTCCTTTCAAGTATTAGGCCCAGTGGCCCGTTACGGTCTCCCGCCATCTCCGAAAAGGTCGACCCTACAAATCTATTGTGGTGTACCTAGTAATGAAAGAGTAAAAAGAGGAGTAGCCCTAATAAGTATTTTTATAGTGGAAAAAAAGTTATATATTTAATTAAACACTTATAACGAAGCCTTTAGTCTTGGTTTTAGACGAGGCTATTAACCCGGCCCAGTGTGTACAGGGGGCATAAGCCAGAACTGTATACAGCTGGGTAATTTTTGACAGGCGTGTTCTCGTCGCGGTGGTGAACACTAAGAATCTTAGTGACTAAGTTCTGTCAAGGACCCAATCTCTCGGGGTATAACGAGGGCCCCTGCCCAGGGATACGGGTGAAGACCTCAAAGGTTGGATCGGCAAAAAGAACAAGCTTCAATAAAGGCGAGACAAGCGGAAGAGGCAGCCCTCCACCTGGGGTTTCTACAGATGGAAGCTTGTTCAAATGCTTTGAGGTGGCAGCCCCACCATTGGACTACTCGGTAGCAGGCCGGTTACCTGCTACGAGGAATTATAAAAAAACTCGAATTCCCCAAAGCAATGTAGGAAGACCAAAACGTCGTTGGAAGGACGACCTGCGCCTGCGGCATGTAGTGCGCCGGAGAGCGGAACGGGCCAACAGGCCCATACCTTGAAGATGATGACTTATAACAAAATCTTGAAACTGCTTCAATCTTCCGTAATCAATTAATGATATCTTGTCTAGAGCTTCCTCCTTCCTAAAATATAATCTCAAAAATTTAATAAAGTGATGTCACAATCACAACCAGAATCATATCAGTAAACACGTCGAAGCAGAGAATGAAACCCTTCTTATAAATTATACCTTAAAATATGTTTCATTAGATAATTGGCTGCAATGAGAGATAGCATTTTTATAATTCGTGAAACTCTTGCTAACTCGAATAATCCATTACCACAGCCAAAATTCAATTTTATAAATAAGTATTTTTATCATGTAAAAAGTGATATAATTAATAATTCATCTGCAACAAAATTTTGAAACTGCTCCATTTGTTTGCATTCAATAAATGATATAATGTCTAGAACATACTGCTTCATAAGATTTAATTAAAAAAATCCAATAAAGTGATGTCATAACCACAACCTGAATCACAACAGAAAACATATCGAAGCAGAGAGTGAAATTTTTCTTATAAATCATCATATCGAAGCAGAGAGTGAAATCTTTCTTATAAATGATATCTTAAAAAATTATTTCATTGATGAATGGCTGCAATGAGAGTTACTATACAAATAATCTTCTATTTTAGTTCCAAGAGAACTGTTCTGCAAAATTATGACTATGAATATTATAATATTTAATAATAATAATAATAATAATAAATACATACAAAATCCTTACTAACTGAGATTATCATAAAATTCTTCTTCTCTGTTGTTACGACAGTAATAATCATATACTTTCTATAAATCAATGTTTTGCTGTAGTTTCTTTATTTTTTTTTGTTTACCAATGATTTGTATTTTCTCTGATGCAATGCCTCTGCTGATAGTTACAAACATACATAAAATAGCATAAAATTCCAATATTGTAATTTTTCCCCCTGAAAACCAAAACAAAATTGTTTGTTTATAATAAAACTATACTAATTCATGAAGTTGATGAGATGAGACAACTATGTTAAAATTGCAATTATAAATAAATAAATAATTAATTAAAAATAAAGCTGATGTCTGATATAACAATTTCATGAAAATGTGTATTAAGTGATATAAAAATAAATATTCTCAACTGTGTCCAACTCAGGGTTGGGTCGAGGGATGAGATGAGATGAGCCCCTATATATAGAGGTCTGTGAATGACAAGGGTGCCAGCCGACCACGCCTGACGCACCGTCACAGAGGCAGATGAATGAAATTAAATGCAATGGATGAGATGTGTATGGAGAAATGGTGGAATGAAATTATGACAGGGGAAAATGAGAGGAAAACCCGAGAAAAACCTGCTCAAGCTCTGTTTCATCCACCGCAAAACCCACATGGAGTAACCAAGACTTGATCTCAGGACCCCAGCGGTGAGAGGTGAAACGTCTAACCGTTTGCGCCATGGAGCCACCTGTATTAAGTGATAATGAAATTAAATTAATTTAATGAGAATCTATAAAACTATTATTTCTAATAATCAGAAGGACATTTTGGTGTAAAATGGCCTAAATAGAAGTAATTTTAAGAAGAAGAATATGAGGTGAGGTGATAAAATCTTACTTAAATTTAGTGTCATATTAATAAAATTCTTCTCTTTTATGGTAAATTTATCATAAATAAATTTCAGATTTTTCCTAAGGGCACAAAAAAATTACAGAGATCAATTTTTTAACTTGAAAATACTTATAGGCCATATTTTTAAGTAAAATAACTTGATTTAAAACACAGTAGTATTAAAAAAAATTAAAATTTGGGATAATAAAAATCAATACTCCTAATAATTTGATTTTTGAAAGCAATTTCATCATCCACCAATTTGCTAGGCTTGCCGTGGCAAGACATTAAGTGTAGAAAAATTAACAACAGACATAGAAAAAATTAGACTAAAATGGTTTCGACATTTAAAAAGAATGGAAAGGGAAAGACTACCATAAAGACAGTTAAATGTCAAGATACAAGGAAAATGACCACGAGGTAGACTAAGAGAAAGATGGATTAACCAAGTGAAGAAAAGTCTACAAGAGAGAGGATATGACTGGGAAGAACTAAAAAGAAGTGAAGCATGGAAAGATAGAATTGGTTGGAGGCATATTTGGAATCGACCTTCCAAAAGGAGGACAAGAAAAAAATTTGACTAAAATGGTTTGGACATTTAAAAAGAATGGAAAAGGAAAGACTACCACAAAGACTGTTACATGTCAAGATACAAGGAAAACGACCACGAGGTAGACTAAGAGAAAGATGGATTAACCAAGTGAAGAAAAGTCTACAAGAGAGAGGAGTTGATGTTGACTGCTAATAATATGCTTAAAAAAATTAAGGCAACTTTTTAAAAACATATAGATTCTGATCTGGGTGGGGGCAAGGATGACTTAACATCAAGATTGAATCCAACTACTATATTTATGTGTATATACCGGTATATATATATATATACACACACACACACATAATCCAGCTTATTATTAATGAGGAGTATGGAGAAGAATATCAAATTATATTTGAAGGGAAAAATTTTTGCCTAAACCAAGACTTGAACCCGGGACCATTGGCTTTCCGGGCCAAATGCTGTACCAACCGAGCTACTGAGGCAAGTTGCGATCTAGATGCAAATTTTTCTTTTATATACGTTGTAATTCCTTTGCACCAAATGCTTTGAACCCTTTGCTTCTATCTTTGCAAATGGCGGCTTCTTAGTTAAGAAAACATTTTATTGGGAATTTAACACTACTTTATAAAGCCAGTAGAGCTTCTTTTGACATTTTTATTATTAATTTAACACTTCTCACTGAAGGATAAATTATATTTGAAGAGAAAAACATTTTTTTTTGCATCTAGATCGCAACTCACCTCAGTAGCTCAGTTGGTAGAGCATTTGGCCAGGAAAGCCAAAGGTCCCGGGTTCGAGTATCGGTCTAGGCAAAAATTTTTCTCTTCAAATATAATTTATCATTCAGTGAGAAGTGTTAAATTAATAATAAAAAGTCAATAGAAGCTCTACTGGCTTTATAAAGTAGTGTTAAATTCCCAATAAAATGTCTTCTTAACTAAGAAGCCGCCATTTGCAAAGATGGAAGCAAAGGTTTCAAAGCATTTGGCGCAAAGGAATTACAACGTATATAAGAGAAAAATTTGCATCTAGATCGCAACTCGCCTCAGTAGTTCAGTTGGTAGAGAATTTGGCCCAGAAAGCCAAAGGTCCCGGGTTCGAGTCTCAGACTAGGCAAAAATGTTTCTTTTCAAATATAATTTATCCTTCAGTGAGAAGTGTTAAATTAATAATAAAAACGTCAAGAATATCAAACTTGGGAAAATCAAATATCTAAGTCTGAACTTGTTGGGACATATTCAAAGAATAAGAAAAAAAAAGAATATTGGTACTTAACAAAATTCTGTATAGTGAAATAAATGGAAAAAAAAAAGAGATTAAGAACTGGAAAGAAAATAGTGGAGGAAATTTGTGAAGGAAGCAAGACTCATCCAAGACTACATTCTAAGAAGATATACAGTGTGTATATATATATATATATATATATATATATATATATATTAGATTTAATGATATAAAGTATAAAGAATTCTGCAAGAAAAACGAACAAGTCGGAGAAATTGTGCATTTAAATTGAGAAGCTAGGAGAATGTGATATCAAATCCTGCCATTAGATGATGATTACTATACAGTACATGAAAAACCTAAATAAAAACATACACAAATTACAAAAAAAAATATATATATATAATTTTAAGTATCTAAATAAAATAAAACTTCATGGCACAACAGATTTAGAAGGATCTTGGCCTACTATCTGGCTGCGGGCCTTATATCCACACGTGTTAATCACAGAGTGGCCAATTATATAGGTGATATTTGGTCAACAAGCTGGGTCCCACAGCTGTTATACCTGGTATTCTCAACCTGGAGCTGATCCTTATTTTAGTTATCCAAATTCCTCAAGATGGTGGATGGGCATCAGTCCCATATTGGCTGAAATCCTATGAGAAAATTTATTTCCCCTGAAACCAGTGCAAGTCCCATAGCTCTGCACTAAGGCATCAGCTTTAAACTGCTTGGTTATGACAAGTATTATCGGTCCAACGGATCTGTGCCCCTTTAGCGCTGCAGTCGTTCTTAGAAAAGTTAACACCTGCACTCACTCCATTCCACGTGCTTTCCTCCCACCATGTCAAATAGCAGCCATGATAACTTTCCAAGTAGGGATGTTGCCAAACTTTCCCCCAAACAGTGTCATGGATCCTGAATACTGTAATGTTAATTATTACTTCTTCATATTTAAGTAGGTCTCCATCCATCCATAGTAATTCTGCCCAAAGGCAGGCCCTTCACTGCAATCATAGCATTTTCATGCTATGCTTGCAGCTTTACTAGGAAATTGTAGGTGTGGTAACTTCCCGTTGCTTTCCACTCCGGTGGAGGATGAGGAGGATGATGATGATGGCCATATGATTTCGGGGACTGTTTGGGCCTTAAAGTTTTCCTGACATTTGTCTTACAGGTGAGGAAAAACCCCGATAAAAACCTCACACAGAAAAACTGCCACGACCGGGGATCGAACCCGGGCCCGCTGCGTGACAAGGCAGGCAGCACACTACCTCGAGACCACAGCGGTGGACTAAGTAGGTCTAATGATTCTGATTGACTTTTATTTGTTTAGTAATATTTCTTTCACCACTCTGAGTTACAGTGTTCATGTTTGAGTTGACAACACTGGACTGCAAGTGCAAATAACCTGTCCCCGTAAGAAGGCTCAAAATTGTGAGTAGTGGGAGAGGCGAAAGAAAAGAGAGAGATAGGAATGCATAGAGGAAAATGATTTACCGAGACAGAAAAGGAATTAGTGTTTAGTTTGCATATCTTACGGGGGCACAGATCCGTTGGTCAGACTATATCTATATACTGGATAAAAAATAAACTGTTTTGTATATAAATTCTACAGCATTGCAAAATAGTATTGAAAAACTTCTCACTCAAATAAAATAGATAAATTTCACCCTCTGAATCTCATTATCAAACAGCAAATTAAAATAGAAAATAAAGTTCATGTTAACATTACACATTTGGTAGACACAGTATTAAACGATATGTCATGTTATTTCAAATATTGCATTTCACACACACACGATTTTCTTGATTATGAAAGTTCAAGCAATTTAGAGGAATGTACGGATCAGATTTTTAGGTTACTGTTTCTTATTGAACAAGAGACAAATGGGAAATATTCAAATTCACTTTTAGTAACAATAAAAATAATATAATTATTCCTACAAACGCTGTAAAAGTGTTACTACAAAAAATGCTGTTTTTTTAGTTGATACTGGTAATGATAAAATTATCTTTAAGAATCAATATCACACGTTAATTCAAGGACTTCAAAATTAATAATACAATTTTGAAAGCTATAATTTTCTCAATTTTAAAAATATTCTTTACAAACTATTAGACATAATCTGTATGCTTTTTTTTTATCACAAAAACCATACCTCATGTATGTTCTTTTAACACTTTAAAGCTGGCCATAGTACTGGTAGTATGGGTATATAAATGACCAGACTCCGGTCATAGTATTAGAACTATGAAATGAAATGTGATTTTCCATGTTCTGTTTGAAAGAAAGTTGTATTATAGTCTATTCATTGTACCACGTGAAAGGGCAATCCTTGTAGCATTAGTATATTTCACCACATGTAATTAATATTCAGGGGCTACAAGGTATTTAAATGTATCCAGATTTAAAGTGTTAAGTCTTTTTGAGACAGGTTTTTCAAATCTTTTTTATTTGTACATAATGTTTTTCTTTTATTCTCCTAACTAACTCAACTCACTGGCACTATCGAACCAGTAGGTTCATGGTCACACGGACATAAGCTCTCCATACATCCCTATCATGAGCTAACTATCTTTTAAAATTATTTTCCTATTCCTTTTTTGATTAACGTATATTTAAAGATAATTTTTTAGTAGCTGCTTTTTTCTCTCTTCCTAAAAACTAAAAAAGTTAATTTCCAAGATTATTAAGCGATTCTGCTAACCATATGAGACAATTTTAACACTTTGAGTCCGGTGGTGGTACTAGTACCATGGCATTTTGTGGTACTAGTACCACCACCAGACTCAAAAGTGTTAAAAATCATGAGGAAAAAGAGAAGCTTTTATATTTTTATTGTAAACTTTTTTTTATAACAAAATATTTTAAAACTAGAAAGTGGAATATTCTGATTACTAAGAACTTTTTTTGAAACTTCCTTACGAACAAATATTGTATGAAATATTTTGTTGATGGCAGTGAATATCAATACCCAGAGTAAAAAAAAAGATCATAACAATCAGCTTGTCAAAAGTAAAAAAAAAAGGTAAAGGTATCCCACTACAGGCCTCAGGAGGCCCTTTGGGTAGTAGGAGGTTAGGGCTCCCACTTTTCTGGACAATCGGCACTTGATGTCAGCTGGGTTGTCAGCCCTGTGTGACAGCCGTATTTACCCCCAGAACAAGCATCTGGTACTCATTTCCGTTAGAGGCTGAGTCGACCCCAGGGCCATAGTGCCGCCAGAAGGTTTGGGTCAGTTTAAAAATCCTGACCCCACCGGGACTCGAACCCTCGACCTTCCGGCTTGTAGCACAGTGCCTTAACCACTACACTACGGCGTGCCCCCGCTTGTCAAAAGTACAATATTTTTTTTTGCACAGGATTAAAAAATAGTACGCTTTTCAATCTTGAATTGTTTTAAAATTATATTTTTGACAAAGATAATTGAGAAAATATTTCAATGCTTTTAAGATGTTTTCAAGTAGGTAAATGAAACTTCTATTGAACTTTTATAAGAAAATATCACTATGAGGTTTAATTTAAGATTAAATTAAAATACTTCATACCTCACCTCATATCCAGTCTTTTAATTATACTGCAGTTTCAAAGCCTTGGCAGCTTCATCTTCAGAGTTCTTCTGATTGATGAGATATTGCTGAAGATGGAAGCTGCCAAGGCTTTGAAACTGCAGTATAGTTAGAAGACTGGATATGAGATGATGTATTTTAATTTAATCTTAAATGAAACTTCATTTATTATTCAAAAACATATCCAAGATTTCCAAACTCAGTTGCAAAATTTTTCTCTCTAGTTATGCTATAAATTTGGATGCAAGGAATAATAATTATTTACACTGTAAGTGAGACAATGTGAAGATGATTTTGGACCCGAGAATCAGTTAGGGGAGGTAATAAAGTCCATCAAGTTTTTTTTTTCTTTTAATCTGGAATCATCTTACCTCAATTTAACGTTGATTTGTTCTCGAACATGTTTCGATACACCTTCTATATATCTTCTTGGCCAAACCTGAGGATGATATAGAAGATATATCGAAACATATTCGAGAACAAATCAACATTAAATTGAGATATGATGATTCCAGATTTTAAAAAGACTTGAATAAAAGAACCTCAAAATATAACTTCCTAAAATAAACCATTAATAAAATCCACATTTGGTTAAGACACCTTAGGTAATGAATTGCATTATTATTTTTTTTTTCACTTCCATACCAACGTAATAAAATATAATAATTCTTCTACACTAACTGGCACTCCTAGTATCCAATGGCAGACTCTGGTGTTATTCCGTTAAGTCTCCGGGCCCTCCCAATACAGCAGGACAATGTTTTTGTTGGGGTTGAGTTTATGGCTTTATCCATGATGGTGTCTTCCTGTTGACAAATGATACAGCTGAGAGTTGAAAGGATGTTGATACTATGAAGGTGGGGCACCAAAGAAGTGTTCAGAGGTCAATATTAATGTTGAAACAGATTTATTTCTTGGTTTATTTTTGTTATGATCCCATCCATCCATAGTAATTCTGCCTGAGGGCAGGTCCTTCACTGCAATCATAACATTTTCATGCTATGCTTTGCAGATTTACTAGGGAATTATAGGTGTGGTAACTTCCCGTTGCTTTCCACGCCTGTGAAGGATGATGATGATAGCTGGATGATTTTCGGGGACCGTTGGGCCCTAAGCTTCCTGACATTTGTCTTATAGGTGAGGAAAAACCCTGAAAAAAACCTCACCCAGGAGCCTGTCCCAACCGGGAATCGAACCCGGGCCTGCCTTCGTGAACAAATGCAGCACACTACCTCGTGACCACAGCGGTGTACGTTTTGATCCCATACATCTTTATAATTCTTTTCCATTTTTTCTCCTTTATTGTTTGTTCAGCATGTTCCAAAATTTATGTTTTGTATTTAATGAGTCTTTTCATGGGATTCAAGTTAAATAATGATTTTTTGGAGATGTACTCCCTTCTTTGCAAGGGAGCCTGTTTTCTTATTTTCTTTTATCCCAACATTCCCTGTAAAATTCACCTCTCTCAAATCATGGTTATATTAGCTTCCCATCTCAGCCTTGGCCAACATCCAATATGTTGTTCCTTCTGACTTTCCTATAAGAATTTTCCATAACCCTCTTCATTTCCCATTTGTGACAAGTCTTGCTCATTACACTCTATGAGACTTAAATGTTATTATGTCTGATTTACCATAGAGATCATGTATCTCATTGTTATGAAGTTTCGCTATTCACCTGTATGTTCATTTCTTTTCTTCTTTTGGCATAACGGTCCTTAGAGTTTCACCGTAGTCTTCTTAACAATCAATGTCCACACAACTCTTTCCATCTTTGTACTCCTAATTTTCTGAGGTCATACTCAGCATCATCCATCTTAATCTAGGCCTTCCTCCTGGTTCATCTCTTTGGTCCAAAAATTTTCCTAAGTACTTCATTCTCAAACACATTTTTTCTCCTCAATTAAAATAGAAAATGTTTCGCAACCACATAGTACAGACTAACTGCGAAAATATGATTTTTATATATTTTTAATGTAACAGTTTTGAGTGAGTTAGGAATACAGGAGTCTGTGTAGTGCTTAGTATGCTTTTCCAGAGATGAGCCCTCATTCCAGCTTGCAATACTTTTTCTACACAATGTTATAAAAAATAACATTTTTCAAGAAATTAGCTTGAATTAGCAGGTTAGAAAATTATTCATTCAAAAGAACACCAGATGGCAGTTTAGATAATAATTCCTTCAAAAGAACACCAGATGGCAGTTTGGATAATTACCGGCAAAAGAAAAAAATTGACAGTCGTGAAAACAGCTGAGGATGGTGACAATATGGGTCACTGATACTGCAGTGCTGTGTTTAAAAAAACATACAAGTATGAGGTAAGAAGAAATCACGATTCATTAAATTATTATGAACTGAACCTCATAATGTTAAAAATTCCCAAATTTAATATATAAAATTTAGCTTGAATTTATATCTGTTAATATCAGTGAATGTTCCAGTATTTTTTTTAGGATATCACTTTTTTATGGAACTGTTTACTTGCCTCTCTGGGGAAATAATAAATCCACCTTCATTTATCTGTAGAATTCAAAAGTGTAGTAAAATAGATCTAAAATCAATGTAATAACAGCATACAAATCATAGCGAGAGTCAAAAAAATAAATAAAAACCCAAGAACCTGATCCTTACAAAAAAATACTCATGTCAAACAATATTATAAAATAGCCAATACGAGGAAGCACAGATGAAACCAAAAAGTACTTCTTAAGTCAAATAATATTTTCTTAAATCTAACATCACAATTAAATGGAGTTTCTCTATAAAATGAAATGGAAATATCAAATTTTTAACAAAACTGTAATTAAATGATAATTTTACTTATATAGGGCACTACATTTTTTAAGGATACGACACTAGAAACTACATTTTTTGTTACCAAATATTTCAATGATATTATGTAAAAATTTACACTATATTCTTGTTTAATACACCAGGTGATATACTGATGAGAATATAAAATATTTGTATTATTGCAGACTATTTCTAATGAATACCAAAACCTTCCTTTTTCTTCTTTCCCACATTAAAAAGTATAAATTTGAATAACTTTCTTCCATTTGTGAACACTTCATTTATTTTTACGCTTCTTTCCACCTTCCTGAAATTTAAATATTTAATAAATAAAACATCCATAATCAGTACATCATCACAAAAAATTCAAATTTTCTGGGCAAGTAATATAAAACAACAAAACACACAACCCAATATACACACAAAATACCTAGATGTCATATGAGCTAATATATTCATACTACTCCAAGCGCGACAGGCCTAGAAGGCCCTTGGCCTACCAGCCGGCCTCACATCCATATGTTAATCACAGAGGTAGACGATCATAAGCCAGTGTAGGGGTGACATGTGGTCAGCATGTCGAGTCCCCCAGCCATTATAGCTGGTCTTCTCAACCTGGAGTCGCTACTTATTGTAACTACCCAAATGCCTCACAATGCTGGGTGGGCACCAATCCCATACTGGCTGAAATTCCATGAGAAAATTTCTTCCCCCATCGGGACTCAAACCAGTGCAAGTCCTGTAGCTCTGTGCCAAGGCATCTTGCCTTAAACCACTTGGCTAAGGCACGGGACTTAACCCCTTAAGGGGACCTAGCTAGTGCAGTTCTACAGCTCTGTGGGGAGCCTTTTCTTCCTTTAATTTAAAATATTATAAAAAATACAGGGAGTAAACATTTGTAACATATCCATCAAATATTATACAAAACAACCATTCTCTTTCATATGGTCATATTTTTTAATCGAAATTTCATATTTTGATTTTTTTCAACTTTAGTACAAAAACGGCACAAGTGTCTTCTCGTGTTCAATTTAAAGTCATTTGGAAAACATTATTTATATTACATGTATTGAATATTAAAAAGTATGCAAATCTCTTAAATTCAATAAATGTTAACTCGGCCTTACATGGTGTCTGTCATCAGTGGCATTATTTCAAGTCTTACATCGATATAAACTAAGCATTTAGGATATATGTATAAATTAATGAATTAATTTATATTGGCAATTTACTCCGAAGTTTATAATGTAAATATACAATCTCTTTTAACACTGTGTAAATATTAAAATTTTATGACACATATGACCAGTGGCGTTACTAAATACTGTCAGTTTTGAGTTATTACAAATAATAGCAATTTTTTTTTATTTTTAGAACTTTATATACCGTAAAAATATATATCTGTACAATTAGTAGTTTTATTGTAGTAATAGTGATTATTGACATCATCAGATATTATCAGTGGTGTTATTGAACACTGGTGTGTTGAGAAGTCACTGGTTATTATTGTTGTTAGTATTATGAATGCTACATAACTTCATTTTAGAAAACACTCATATTTTCAGTAAATTGTAAGTAATAATTAATGAATCGTGATTTTTTCTTACCTCATACATCTATGTTTCTTTAAAGAAACATAGATGTATGAGGTAAGAAAAAAATCACGATTCATTTAATTATTATTAATTGAACTCATAATGTTAAAAATTCCCAAATTTAATATATAAATTGTAAGTAGCTTATAAAAAATATGATGAAGTGAAAAAAAAAAAAAACTAGAAGCGAAATAAGACATTTGAACTAGTTACTTCAAGACTGGAGAATGGAGGGTAGAAGTTAGCAACCCCAATTGAATGTTTGTGCAATATTTTTCTAATGTGATAAACAGACCTCTCATTTAAACGTGTGAATGAGAAGTTACAAGAAACTGTACCAGAGTTATTATTTTTTCATTAACTTAGACCGTTCTTGCATTAAGGTTTAAGGCTAATCTGAGTTGAGAGATATATTATGTTGAGCAAACAGATGATGTCTGTTTTTTTTCTGAACACGTCTAGTGAATAATATTTTATCATGAATGTTATATAGCTGGCCAGTTACCGATACACGTTAGTCCGTTCTTGCGCGCATACATTATATGTGATTTTAACTCTCGTAATAAGAAACTGTTAAGAGACCGGTCAAAGGGGGTTGAAAAAAATCACACTAGATGTCATACCCATACAGAACAGATCTTCAAAATTTTGCCTTCCATAATCACCAAATAACTTAGAAAAAAAATAATATATATATCGTTGGATATATCCGTAACTCCCACCGAGTGAAGGCTTTCTTGAGACGGATATTCACGTAACGCCCACCCAACGGGTTAAGATATTTATATGACTCAAAAATTAATAAATAAATAAAATATAATACAATTAAAATTAATCATTATTCATCTCACTTCATACATTCTTGTGTTCTTCACAGCACAGAACTGTGGTTTCAGGAACGGTTGTTCCTAACTTCAGCCATCTTTATGAGTGTTGAATTTACATCTTCACCATCATTTTCTAAACTGCTATCTAGTGTCGATTTTGAAATCAAATCTTACTCGACGGGAATTTCAAAATTCATTAATCTAAATTTGTTTTTCTGAATGTATAACTTTTCCCAAACTATTAATTCCAAGAGCTTCACCAACTGTTTCAAAGGTTTATTTATTTTTCAATTTTATGATTCTCCAGTAAACTATGAGCTGAAATGTTGATTTCTATATATTTCACCATTTTTAATATTTCTAAAGTGTTCTTTTGTGCGAGTGTCTAAATTACTTTTTGTTTTTCCTAAATATACTTTATTGCAGTCTTTGCTACTAATTTGATAAATTCCTGATTTTTACTGTCTGGGGTACTAACATTTTTATTAGTTATTAGAAGAAGAAGATGGCTGAAGATAGGAACAACTGTTCCTGGAACTGCAGTCGTGCTATGAAGAACACAAGAGTGTATGAGGTGAGATGATTAATGATTTATTTTAATTTTATTAATTTAAAATCCTCATACTGTTAATTCCCATCATAAATTGTATGAAATAAATAAAACATAAATTAATATTTGAAGAGAATTTTTTTTGTCAAAATGGGATTTGAACCCCAGATCTCTAGTTCTACATACTAGAAATTATTCACACACCCCTCAATCAACTAACTCTACACACCAATAAATTAGCAATGCAGTCATTTTTTTCAGATTCCAGAGCTGCAATACAAGCCATAGGTTCAACAGAACCACTCACATCAGAAGAGGTTCAGGATTCCCGCAGAATCATAAACACACTACAATACTATTTTAAAAATACAATAGGAAGTAACATTACGAAGTTTTTTTCTTACCTCATACATCTATGTTTTTTTAAACACAGCACTGCAGTATCGGCGACACTTTGTCGTCATCGTCAGCTGTTTTCACAAAAAAACATAGATGTATGAGGTAAGAAAAAAACACGATTCATTTAATTATTATTAATTGAACCTCATAATGTTAAAAATTCCCAAATTTAATGTATAAATTACGAAGTTTATTTAATAATTAAAATATTTGGTCTGTATATTCTTACCTCTTATGGTTGTTTATGTTGAACATATGTTTCAAGGCTTCTGAGCCCATCGTCAGTGATTACAGACTGACGATGGGGCTCAGAAGCCTTGAAACATATGTTCAACAAAAACAACCATAAGAGGTAAGAATATACAGACCAAATATCTTAATTACACTACAATACATTAATAAAGCAATAGTGTTGTAGTGGATTCCAGGACATTGCCAAATCTGTTGTAATGAGCAGGCTGACTACCCAGCTAATAAGTTATCTCTCACCTTCCAAAGGCAAACATCCTATCAATCTGCAAGCTATTGATGAAAGATCAAGTGAGAAAAGCTATCATAAGTGAGATTAAAGCCAGGACAAAACTAAAGCAATAGAAAAGCATTGTATTGGACACACCAGATTGGTAAAGAAAGGCTGCAGTCGCAGAGTTTTGACTCAATACTGGACACAATCTTCTGAAGTAACACTCACACAGTTTTGGAATTTCTTTCTTGATTTCTCTAATCATCCGAAAGCAGACAGATGGCACTACCAATAGCCAATGTTATTTTCTGCTCAAAAGAACTTATAATTCTAACTAAATTATGCATTGAACAAACGTTTTTTACATATAACGGAAAATTTTACAAACAAAATTTTGGACTTTCTATGGGAAATCCTCTATCACCCTTTTTTGGCCAATTTATTTATGGGAAGTTTTGAGCAGAAAATAAGTGGACATCCTTTGATTTTCAAATTTTGGAGTAGATATGTTGACGACATAATTGCTATTGTGAATCACAAACAAAGAGAGGATGTTAATATTATTCGTTTTTAAACATCTTAATGATGGACAAATTATACTTGGGGTTTGAACCCAGGACCTTTGACTTTCTATGTCAATGCTCTTCCATCTGAGCCACCTTTTCAAATATAATTTGTCCATCATTAAGATGTTTAAAAACGAATAATATTAACATTGAAAGAAGCACTACTGGCTTTATAAGTAATATTGTTTATTTTTTATTATTTCACTCACCTCATACTTCATAAGTGAAATAATAAAAAATAAACAATATTAAAAAACCTCATAGTGTTATTTCCTATCTACATAATTTTATAAGTAATGTTTAAATTCCCAATAAAAAGTCTTCTTAATAAAGAAGCCGCCATTTGCAAAAATCATAGCAACGGCTTGTAGCATTTGGGGTTAGGGAATTAACTATGTGTAAGAGAAAAATACGCATTTAGATTGGAGGCCTAGGTAGCTCAGATGGAAGAGCATTGACATAGAAAGTCAAAGGTCCAGGGTTCAAACCCCAGTCTACTCTTACTTACTTACTTACTCACTGGTACTATCGAACCCGTAGGTTCATGGCCGCGCGGACATAAGCTCTCCATACATCCCTATCCTGAGCTAATGCTTTCCAATCATTTCCTGTATAATCTACTTCCCTCAAATCATAGTTAATGTTGTTCTCCCACCTCATTCTTGGTCTACCAACTGGGCGTTTTCCTTCTGGCTTTCCTACAAGAAGTTTCCATGCACGTCTTTCATTCCCCATACGCGCAACATGTCCTGCCCATCGCAGTCTACGGGACTTAACTGTTCTTATTATATCTGGCTTCCTATAAAGACCATGTAGTTCATTGTTATGTAGTCTTCTCCATTCACCTGTCTGTTCATCTCTCTTTGGTCCAAAAATTTTCCTAAGAACTTTATTTCTCAAATACTCGTAATCTCCTTCCCTCCCTTAAAGTAAGAGTCCATGTTTCGCACCCATATAATATAACTGGTAGAAATAATAGTTTTATATATTTTCAGCTTAACGTTTTTTGAAAGGAGTTGGGACATCAAAAGTCTCTGCAATGCATAATAGCATGCATTTCCAGAATTGAGCCTATGTTAATTTCTTTGTGCATCTCATTCCTATTTGTGATTATTGTTCCTAGGTATTTGAATTCAGCCAATTCCTCAAAATTTCCCTCATTTGTCATTAGCTGTCCATTTCCATTATACGATGTATTTCTACGTGTGACCATATATTTAGTTTTACTGATATTTACTTCCAGTCCTAATTTCTTAGTGTTACTCAATAGTGTGTGCGTGTTGGCCTTTAGTATCTCTCCTCGCTATCGGCCAGTAGTACCACATCATCAGCATAAACTAACAGCTTATTAATACCATTCAGTTGTAAACCTTCCTTATCTCTAAAGATTTAATGGCATGCTCTAGTACAAAATTAAATAGTAGAGGAGATAGTGCATCTCCTTGCTTCAACCCATTCTGGATTTCAAAAGTGTCTGAAACTGTTTGCCTACACGCACCCTACTCGTTGAGCCATTTAGACACATTCGTATAAGTCTAACTAACTTTTTGGGAATTCCGAACTCCAGCAGGATACTATATAACTTCTCCCTCTTAATTGAATCATATGCTTTTTTGAAGTCTACATATAGTTGATGTACAGTACCATTATATTCCCATTTCTTTTCTAAAATCTGTCTTATACTAAAAATCTGATCTGTTGTAGACCTGTTTCTTCTAAATGCCATTGATGATCTCCTAGCATGTCATCAATATAGGGAGCAAGTCTGCTTACTAATATATTTGTTAGAATTTTGTACGAAGTTGAAAGTAATGAGATGCCTCTATAGTTGTTGTGCAATCAGTTTTATCTCCTTTCTTATAAATTGGTACGATAATTGATTCCTTCCATTCATCTGGAAGAGCTTCTTTTTCCCAAATCATACTAAGCAACCAGCGTATCTTGTCCATCAATTTTTCTCCCCCTGATTTTATCAGTTCTGCTGGGATCTCATCTGAACCTGATGCTTTATACATCTTCAATTTTTCAATTGCCATTTCAACCTCTAATGCACTTGGCTCTGCGACTAGCATTTCTGCTGTCTGTAACTTATCCTCCTCAATGTCCTGTTCTGTATGTACATTTAATAGCTGATTAAAATAACTTTTCCATCTATTTAATATACTCTTGGAATCTGCAATCATATCCCCATTTTCATTCCGAATTACGTTTGTTCTAGCCTGAAACCCTTTCTTCTCTATACTAATTCCCTGATATAATTCTCTAATGTTCCTATTTTTTGCATTCATTTCAAGATCATTAATCTTCTCTCTCAAATATTCCCTCTTTTTACTCTTTAGTAACTTGGTGGTTTCCCGTCTAACACTACCCAATTGCTCTAAATTTACCTCATTTGGCTCGTGTAACCATTTCATTTTTGCTAGCTTTCTTTTCTTTACAATGTCGGCACAAACCATTTCATTTTTGCTAGCTTTCTTTTCTTTACAATGTCGGCACATTCCCCCAGTCTAGGCGTATATTTTTCTTTTCAAATATAAAGAGAGGATGCTTTAAAGCTTTTGAACATTCAGAGTAGAACTATAAAATTTACCATGGAAACTGAAAATGAAAGACAAATCCCATTTTTAGATCTCACTCTAAGAAGAAACGAAGAAAACGAGATAGAATTTGGAATTTATAGAAAGAATACACATATAGACAACTATATTAAAGCTTCAGGATTCAACCATTTTGCTCACAAAGAGGCAGTATTCAATAGTTTGACACATAGATTCGTAAATATACCTATGAGCGAAGAAAACTATGAAAAAGAACACATAATTAATGTTGCAATAGATAACAGTTATGAAGAAAATATGGTACACAAAAAAATAAATAAATTTAAAAGACAAAAATTAATTAATGAAAGCACACTTATAAAAGAAACAGAAGAAATAAAATTTAAGAAATTCACTTACTATCCATTGAAACACCATAAATTAAAAAAAAAAAAATTAAAAAGTTTAATATAAGATTAATATAAGAACGAATACACCTTAATAGGATGATTAAAACCAATAAGAATTGAAGATGAAAACAAATCAGGAATTTATAAGATCAAATGCAGAGATTGTGACAAAATTTATACTGGAAAAATGAAAAGAAATTTGAAAATAAGGGTGAAAGAACATCTTAGAAACGTCAAAAATAGAGAAGTGGAAAAGTCAGCAGTAGCTGCTCATGCTTGGTCCGAAAAACATTTAATTGAATCAAAAGCCAGTCTAATTAAACAAATAGACAAACAAAAGGAACTCACAGTTTGGGAAAAGATCCACATTCAGAAAAACAAAGGAAAACTTATGAACTTTGAAATTCCCGCAAATTCTGATCTGATCCAGAGGTTCATCGGTCCACCAACAGAGGGAAGAAGAAGAGTTTCTTCCGATCGACATAACATCAGTCGCCAAAAAAGTACTGAAGATGAGACCGTTATGGTCTCAAAATCACGATCTACTTAGAAGATTTGTATGAGGAGAGGTAAGAAACATTTAATTTTACCATAAAAATGGTTGTATTGCTACAGAAAGGTACGACCATAGTGTTTATGAGCAATTACAAGATCAAACGTTCAATGCTTGGACTCTGGACACGTTATCTTAAAATGTCACAGACACATCATTACACAAAGTAGTGTTATCTTGATTTATCTTCATTTTATCAATGTCACATCTTTTGCGACTGTTGATTTATCATAATATTCATCATTGTCCTTGAGACGTTCAAGGACACCTCATAGTCTCCAAATGAATAAGATGACTTTCTACTTCAAATAAAATTTCTCTTAAATAATAGGAGTTAGATATCCACGACTCACCTCATATTTGTAGATTTCTTGAAGAACCAGGGTTCCGATGCTTTAAACTTCATTATCAATTCTTTCGAACTGAAAGAGTTAGAAAGAATTGATAATGATGCTTAAAGCATCAAAACCTTGGGTCTTCAAGAAATCTATAAATATGAGATGAGTTGTGCATATCTTTATATAATACATTTGGGAATTTTTAACATTATGAGGTTTAATTCATAAGAATTAAATGAATTGTGATTTCTTCATACCTCATACTTCTATGATTTTTAAACACAGCACTGCCAGTATCAGTGACCATCGTCACCATCCTCAGGTCACTGGTACTGACAGTGCTGTATTTAAAAAAAATAGAAGTATGAGGTAAGAAGAAATCATGATTCATTTAATTCTTATGTGCATATCTTACTACTATTATTTAAAATAAACCTCATAGTGTCACTTCCTTTAAATATTTTTAAAAATTTTATCTTAATAGAATATAAATATAAATTGTAAAAAATAAAATTAAAATAAGTTGTACATCATTTCATTTTATAAACACTGTGTTCTTCATAGCACAGGACCAAAGTTTCAGGAGCAGTCATTGAAGATGTGCTATCCAGGGATCTATATTCTGTCTTTAAAAAAGTATCTGAATATGGATGCCTGGGATCTTATCTGGATAGGACAAGTGGTTAGTACAACAATACATAAAACTAGAGATATTGGGTTCAAATCCCAATTTAGGCAAATATTTTTCTCTACAAAAAAATAACTTTTTGATCGACCTATAAATTTACATATAAAATCGTAAGAATATGTATGCTTACCTTTCCTTTCTTGTCCACGACTGTTTTAACAGGGGTCTCATCTATTACTCCATTTTCACCAATACAACTTGCATCAGTAGCATCGGCATTGCTTTTCGGAAGTGATTCAATTAACATATCCATTTGACAATTTAAAACAGATTCTGATGATATCTCTTCACTAATTTGTATATCATCAGGCTCATTTGAAGGAGATGCTACTGAAATCACATCTATTACCTTTTCACTCATGGCTTCTATAGACTGAGTTTCATTATTTAAACAGGAAATAATGTCGGTTTCTGCCTGCTGTACATCAGGCACATCCATATTTTTCTGGTTTTGAATCAATATTTCAGATACTTCTTGGATATTTGCCATATTAACAGGACTAGCTTGTTGGACACTACTTTTCTCTGTAGCATCTAAAAGAGGTAAATCTTCATTAGTTACAAGGCCATTTGTATTTTCTACTTGTGTATCATTCTCCGGAAATATACTCTCTACATTCTGAGAAATTTCGTTTGCTATTTGCATGGATGCGATTGGATTGATGGATAAGATCTCTATGTTTCGACTGGTTTCATTTTGAGTTTGTGCTATGATTACATTTGTTGGTAAGTTCTCTGAATTCTGACAAATCTCTGTCCCTGTTTGAATTGGCATGACTTCATTTACAGGTGGGCTGTGTGTATTTTGATATGTTTTCATTTCACTCTGTACTTTCTGAGATTCATGTTTGCACAACTGATCTCGCATAGTTTCACGATCCAGTTGTAGTGATTCAACAGATGCCTCAATCTTTCTGGCAGGTACTGGAACTTAACAATAAGACATCATGAAAATTAGAATATGGAAAATATTTGTCAAAAAAAAAAATGTTAATATTACAAAAGAGGAAAACAATTACTCTCCTCCACATAATGTCCCCTGTGAATCAGAAAGTTGTGAGTTACCACAAAATACACAATGAAATATTCACAATATTCTCTCACTTAAAAACAAATTTTAATTGGCTGCAAAATTGCAAAAATAATGTCATTCTATCAGATTCTAAAGCAGCGATTCAGGCAATAGCATTAACAATGTATCCAAAAATGGGGAAAAATATTAGAAATACAAAACATGATTTAGACGATTGGAAAACTTGGTAAACATATAGTCTTACAATGGATTCCAGCCCATTGTGGAATACAAGGGAATGAAAGAGCTGATATACTTGCAAAAAAAAGGGAGTAAAATTAAGCAGAAAGTAACAAATGCATTTTCTTATGGATCAATTAAAAGAATTATAAAGAAAAAATTTAAATATAGTTAAAATTCCAAATTATAAAAAGTTGGAAACAGAAATATAACATATGTTGGAAACAGAAATATAAACATATGTTGGAAAAACCATTTATAATTCCGGAACTACCACAAAAATCTGCGGTTGCTATAAAACAAACCCCCAATTATCCATGTTAATTGGGACCGAGATATGTGTGGAAAATCGAAAAACACGGATAATCCAACTAAGTTATTCAAACAACAAACGTGCAATACAGTATTTATTATAGTACTGTAATTCGAAAACTGTTGTACTTACAATTAAATTAAGCAAAATTTATGTCTAGGAATCACGAATCTCTGTTGAAACACCATGTGTTTTACACCAAGAAGTTCAATATTTTCCTCTGCTTCAATTTATCGTTTACACTCTTTCTGATTACAGTTCTTATTTACCTAACACTTAAGACATCAATGTAATCAAATTAAGTTTGTCCCATCATATATTTTAATAAGACGTCTATACATTATAATGCATTTTCGTGGCTAATTTTATTTTCAATCACCCCAATGAATTTTCGTCTTTCCTTTCTTCTTCCCCTCCCTCACGCACTTTGTCGACAATAGTCGTGTCATTCAATGTTTCGAAGCCGGGTTCCCCGATATTTTTTCTTTTTCACAAACCACTACACACTGTTCTCATGGACTACACTATCCTACATAATACAAATACAGTTCTGTAACAAACTTTCAGTGACTCACACAACAGAAATTTCCGAAATTGTACCGTATTCTCAGAATGTTGGTTGGTACCGTTAAACGTGTCAGGGGAGGGTGTTGTGAGTGAAGGTTATTCTTGTGCTAGTTTCTAAGCACAGTTCACAGCAGCACATTTAAAAATAAATAATTTTTTCATAATACAAAATACAGTACAGTATTTATCTTCATTTTAAAAAATACAATAAAAAAAGTCATGCCCGGATAATCTGCAAACTGGATAATATGCACACAGATAAACGGGAGTTTGCTATACTGAGGCTTACTACAGGACATGACTGCTTAGGAAAACATCTTCATAGAATTGGTGTATTAATGTCTCCTAAGTGTACACTGTGTTCTCAAGGTGTGGAAATGGAGAGAGAACATTTAACAAATTGTGGAGCTCTTCAAAATTATCAAGATATGACATCCAAGTACTGGAAAGCAAGAAGTAGAATAACTTTATTGTTAACTCCAGAAAAATAGCTACATACATACATATTCACAACGGCTCGTAGCATTTGGGGTTAGGGAGTTAACTATGTAGAAGAGAAAAATATGCATTTAGATTGGAGGCCTAGGTAGCTCACTTGGAAGAGCATTGACATAGAGTCAAAGGTCCTGGGTTCAAACCCCAGTCTAGGCGTATATTTTTCTTTTCAAATATAATTTGTCCATCATTAAGATGTTTAAAAACGAATAATATTAACACTACTGGCTTTATAAGTAATGTTTAAATTACCAATAAAATGTCTTCTTAATAAAGAAGCCGCCATTTGCAAAAATCGTAGCGACGGCTCGTAGCATTTGGGGTTAGGTAGTTAACTATGTAGAAGAGAAAAATACGCGTTTAGATTGGAGGCCTAGGTAGCTAACTTAGAAGAGCATTGACATAGAGAATCAAAGGTCCCGGGTTCAAACCCCAGTCTAGGCATATATTTTTCTTTTCAAATATAATAACAATTTAAAGTTTGAAACCAAATTACTTTTCCCTATGTGGGATATCACTAATATGAAATTTGCAGATAACAAGCTTCCCATTTTCTTCCTATCAACACCAATTCATTGCATGTTAGGCCTAGAAGGCCTTTGACCAGCAACTTGGCAGATGGTATTAAATCCACATGTGCCAATTACAGAAGTGGACAGTATAGGGGTGACATATGGCCAGCATGTGATCCCCCAGCTGTTATAGGTGGTATTTCAACCTGCAGCTGCTACTTAAGGTCCCATATTGACTGAAATTCCATGAGAACCACAATGTGTAATCCACAGCACTGCGCCTAAGCATGATCCCTTAATCCGTTCGGCTATAGTACAAGACTAAACTACAAAAGACACACACATTTATTGGCTTGAAGAAACACTGTGTTTTATCAATTTGTTTTTTGTTTCCATAACTATAAAAACATTTAAAAACCAAGATCTTAGATAAGACTTTTCTGCAATCAACTCATTATGTTGTAAAATTAATGCTAGTTATCGATAGTGAATTTAATGTGTGTGAACTTACTCATTGGCACTATCGAACCCATAGGTTCATGGCCACATGGACATAAATTCTCCATACATCCCTATCCTGAGTTAATGCTTTCCAATCATTCCCTGTATAATCTACTTCCCTCAAATTATAGTTCGTTATTCTCCCACCTCATTCTTGGTCTACCAACTGGGTGTTTTCTCTCTGGTTTTCTTACAAAAAGCTTCCGTCCACTTCTTTCATTCCCCATTCATGCCACATGTCCTGTCCATCGCAGTCTACAAGACTTAACTGTTCTTATTATATCTGGCTTCTTATAAAGACCAAGTAGTTCACTGTTATGTAGTCTTCTCCATTCACCTGTCTGTTCATCTGTCTTTGGTCCAAAAAATTTCCTAAATACTTTGTTCTCAAATACTCGTAATCCCCTTTCCTCCCTCAAAGTAATAGTCCATGTTTCACATCCATAAAACAGGTAGAATATTAGTTTTATATATTTTCAGTTTAACATTTTTTGAAAGGAGTTTCGACATCAATAGTCCCTGTAATGTATAATAGCACACATTTCCAGAATTGAGCCTATGTTTAATTTCTTTGTGCATCTCATTCCTATTTGTGATTATTGTTCCTAGGTATTTGAATTCAGCCACTTCCTCAAAATTTCCCTTATTTGTCAATAACTGTCCATTTCCATTATATAATGTATTTATATGTGTGACCATATATTTAGTTTTATTGACATTTACTTCCTGTCCCAATTTCTTAGTGTTACTCAATAGTGTATGCGTGTTGGCCTTTAGTAACTCCTCGCTTTCACCCAATAGCACTAAATCATCAGCATAAACTAACAGCTTATAAATACCATTGAGACATAGGCCTTCTTCATCCTCTATAAAGATTTGATGGCATGCTCTAGTACAAAATGAAATAGTAGAGGAGATAGTGCAACAATTAATAAACATATTTAAATTAATGTTGGGAGGTAAACATTATGAGGTTATATCATTAATAGTGAGCGGAGAAATATTTTTAATGACTCACCTCATACAATTTCAAATTTCTTTGATACCGACGGTTTCAGATAACATCTTGCCCCTCTTCAGTCATGATTTAAGAGGAACAAGATGTTGTCTGAAACCGTCAGTATGAAAAAGATTTGAAATTGTATGAGGCAAGTCGTTAAAAATATGTTCTCCACTCACTATTAATAAATAGATAATTTGCAGTCGCTATTGATGGCTATATTGTTAGTATGCTATTGATAGGAACAACACTATAAGATAAATTGTTCAGAGAATGAATTGGAAATAAACACCTCCCCTTATTTAGGTAAAATTTAATCACTTACCTCATATATCATTCTTCTTATTCTAATATAAATTAGTTTCGGAACTTTGTTTTGTTCCATCTTCAGTATCTTCACGACAGAACGGTCATGAAGATACTGAAGATGGAACGGAAACAAAGTTCCGAAACTAGTTTATATTAAAAAAGAAGAATAATGTGAGGTTATATCATTAATAGTGAGTGGAGAACATATTTTTAACAACTCACCTCATATAATTTCAAATTTCTTTGTTACTGGCGGTTTCAGACAATCTGTTCAGTCATGGCTTCCACTGATGAAATTCTGTGGTTGTTGATCTCTCCAAGGACATCACCTCTTCTGCTGCCATCTTTCGTTGGGATTATAAACTTTGTATTAAATTTTTATCCACCGGAATATCAATATTGTCTGAAACCGCTGGTATCAAAGAAATTTGAAATTATATGAGGTGAGTCGTTAAAAATATGTTCTCCACTCACTATTAATGATTAAATTTTACCTAAATGAATATCCCTCATAGTGTGAATTCCTAAAATAAATAACCTCACCTTACATTTTGTTTTCTCATGAGAAACATCTTCCCCATTCTCAACTAGAATTTGATTGCTGTGTTGACTGTTGGAAGTCTTGTATATTTTGTATCTAGATTTGTAGGAAATAACACTATGAGGACAATATTAATGTGTATCCTAACCTTGTATATTCTTTTCCTTTGGTAGTCTTAGACAAATCTGAACACTCCAATCTAAATGCAAATTTTTCTCTTATACATTGTTAATTCCCGACAGCCAAATGCTATGAGCATTTGCTCGATTCCACAAATGGTGGCTTCTTATGTAAGAATACATTTATTGGGAATTTAAACACTACTTTATAAAGCCAGGGCTTTACCTATTCTCTGGGAACTTTAAAATTAATATTTTTGTCTCCATTTTTCCCATATGTACATTTTTTTTTCTTATATCGTGAGTTCTGTTGGTTTTTCAAGGTATTTCAGTAATTTTGACTTATCTTCAATTCTATGTTTTCCAGTCTACATATAGGCAGCTTCACCTGATCTTCCTACTTTTCCATGAACAGTAGTAGTTATGTGTGGACCAAAAATACAGAACTGATGATTAGTCCAGATTGATGAAATCCCTAGAAAAAACTAACAGAACTGTAAGTATGGGAAAATATCTACATCCAGAAAAATAGAGGCAAGTTAATGAATTTTGAAGTTCTGAGGAAATTATTTTAATCTGCCCATGTGCCTATCACCAGACAAATAGAATGTACAAGACTTTCAATGATCAACACAGCAGTCGGATTCTAGTCATGAATGACAAAGTTGTTTGCCAAAACATATTCCAGGTAAGAAAACAAAATATGAGGTCAAGCATATATTTCTGATTGAATCTGTTAATGCTATTGATTATTTCATCATTCAAAATGGTAAATCGTTTAGTATGTCTTCATTTCATTAACATTTTATTTCCTCACATAATGTATGCATTCTTTATTCAATGTTCAGGTTGTCATTTTAACATTTCTGGAGTTCTCTCCTGGCACTGGCATAATTGAATCAGTCATTTCGAAAAGGGATCATCTACGATTTTTTGTGAAATTCACTTTTTTCGTTATTCCATGTTTACATACGTCCTTACATCGATTCCGCGTGAAAAAATGATCAAATACACAATTCTTTTACCACTTTCTGACTTTACCTTTCATTTCGAAAAAGGATCAACTCGCCGAGTTGTTCCCTTTTCGAACGGACTGATGCACGAATGTGATCTTGACTTCAGCTGCATATCTATCCTCTTGCAGTCTTTCTGTGTTATCAGAGTAAACAATATTAAAACCATACTACAATTGTTATTTATGTATTATTTATTTAATGCAAGGCACTCCGTATACAGAGTATGGGTAAAGGTGTTCCAAAAGAACAAAAACATTATTTTGCAATAAATACATTTTACGTATTCGAGTGTAATAGTGACAAGCCTAGAACCATAATCGGCCAGAAATTCACTGACACCATTTCGGGGAACAAGAGTTCAACTTGCTCAAACCATAGCCCCCAGAAATACTGCAAATACAAGATGTGAAAACACACCCTGCCTACATCAGCAAAGTATCAATCAATCACAAAAAAATGGATGATGTAAAGAAACTTCATCAACATATTCCTGATATCCATCGAAATTTTTATGATAATTTATTCAAATGGCCTATACAGCTGAAGTAGTAGAGAACGCCGAAAATGTTCAATGATGAAATTTTTCGGATGTACTTTTTTTTATAGTCACTTCCAAATGATGAAATGTAGTAAAATGTATACAGTATTATTCCATGTATGTAGTTATTTCGCAATAATAATTTTTTTCAAATAAATGTGTTTAATTTTGTAAACGTTTCTTCGTTCATTTCGAAAAGGGATCATCTCTGGAAAATTGTAATTAGTTTTTTGGGAAAACCATAATCAAGAAAGTCATGTAAATTGGTAAGTGAACGTGAATGGGCATGAAAATTATTCAGTAGAAATTTCAGATTCATAGCTTTATCCTGGACTAACTGAATCAGTTTTTTCCCTCTCCTGTAAAATTTGATCAGCTGTAGATGATCCCTTTTCGAAATGGCTGATTCAATTATAACCCACTTCTGAGGCTAGGGCACCTGGAAGGCAGGGTTACGGCTACCCTGATGATGGGGGGTGATGATGATAGTGGTGCACCAGGAGAGTTCTTACTTTAGGGCGAATATGAATGATGATTATGATGGCCATACAATGTTCAGGGACCGTTTGGGCATTAACCCATTAGTGCCCAGCATTACATAAATATAACACCTGCATCTTTAAAAAATAATATCTCAAACTCATTGTTCACAGTATAATGTTTATACAAACTGCACATTGTTGTGTTCCAGGAAGTGTGATCTTTCAGTCTGGCATTTGTTTTTCATCGTATCAGTTCATAGTGTGAAACAGTGGATGCATATTTATGACTAATTTTGGAATTGCATAATTTATACTACACCGTAGAAGAAGTATAAATTATATAATATATTAAATAATGAAGTTTATTATATACAAAAGTATTGAAGATTGAATAATATTCACAATCTGGTACATTTAGTTGTTATGAATACTTAGAATTGGCACGGGTGTTGTTGAAGTTTGCTGTAACATAAATGTTACACTAGGCAATAATGTAAGCAGATTTCTATATCAAATGCCAGTTTATGTTTCCCAGTATAATTTATAAAATGTTATTTTTTCTTTGAAAATAATTTTGTGGCAGTAGAATTTAGGATATTTAATTAATGTTGGGAAGTAAACATTATGAGGTATAATCATTAAAATTCATCGGAGAACATATTGTTTAAACAACTCACCTCATAGGATTCATGCTTCCATGATATCGCGATTTCAAACATAATCATGTTCATCGTCAGCCATAACTCCGACTGATGAAATTCTTTGGCCGTCAACTATTCTATTGTCGCCATCTTCAGTGCTGCCATCTATGGTTGAATTTATGAACTTCGAAATCAATGTAATTTCGTTAGGGATATCAAAATTCATTGATCTATTTTGTTTTTCTGAATGTATATTTTTTCCCAAACTTTTAAAAGAAGTAGAGAAACCTTTGAATTGACAGTTTGGGAAAAAATATACATTCAGAAAAACAAAAATAGATCAATGAATTTTGATATCCCTAACGAAATTACATTGATTTCGAAGTTCATAAATTCAACCATAGATGGCAGCACTGAAGATGGCGACAATAGAATAGTTGATGGCCGAAGAATTTCATCAGTCGGAGTTATGGCTGACGATGAACATGATTATGTTTGAAATCGCGATATCATGGAAGCATGAATCCTATGAGGTGAGTTGTTTTAAACAATATGTTCTCCGATGAATTTTAAGAATTTAGGATGTTTGTTTATTTTATGGAACTTGCTAAGATCCTAGCACCAGGATTTACACTCAAAGAAGCTCTCAACACGATTTTATTATTAATTTAACACTTCTCATTGAAGGATAAATTATATTCGAAGAGAAAAATTTTCGCCTAGACCGAGACTCGAACCCAGGACCCTTGGCTTTACGGGCCAAGTGCTCGACCAACTGAACTACCGAGGCGAGTTGCAATCTAGACGCAAATTCTTCTCTTATATATGTTGTAATTCCCTCGTGCCAAATGCTTGAAACCGTAGCTTCTATCTTTGCAAATGGCGGCTTCTTAGTTAAGAAGACATTTATTGGAAATTTAACACTACTTTATAAAGCCAGTAGGGCTTCTATTGACGATTTTATTATTAATTTAACACTTCTCATTGAAGGATAAATTATATTTGAAGAGAAAAATTTTCACCTAGACTGAGACTCGAACCCGGGACCCTTGGCTTTCCGGGCCAAGGGGAAGCCCTACTGGCTTTATAAAGTAGTGTTAAATTCCCAATAAATGTCTTAACTGAGAAACTGCCATTTGCAAAGATAGAAGCTACGGTTTCAAGCATTTGGCGCGAGGGAATTACAACGTATATAAGAGAAGAATTTGCATCTAGATCGAACTCGCCTCGGTAGCTCAGTTGGTAGAGCACTTGGCCCAGAAAGCCAAGGGTCCGGGGTTCGAGTCTCGGTCTAGGCGAAAATTTTTCTCTTCAAATATAATTTATCCTTCAATGAGAAGTATTAAATCAATAATAAAATCGTCAATAGAAGCCCTACTGGCTTTATGAAGTAGTGTTAAATTCCCAATAAATGTCTTCTAACTAAGAAGCCGCCATTTGCAAAGATAGAAGCTACGGTTTCAAGCATTTGGCATGAGGGAATTACAACATATATAAGAGAAGAATTTGCATCTAGATCGCAACTCGCCTCGGTAGCTCAGTTGGTAGAGCACTTGGCCCGGAAAGCCAAGGGTCCCGGGTTCGAGTCTCGGTCTAGGAGAAAATTTTTCTCTTCAAATATAAGCTCTAAACACTATTTGGCGGGAAAAAATGATGACATATAACATAAGATATTTTTATTAGCCCTCCTGATTCTAATGTCTTGACTGATGAAGATGCAGATGAGACTCCTAATATTCTCAGTGGAAAACAACTCCTCACTAAGGTTGAATTACGAACTGCTGATGGAAGAGAGATACAATCTGAACCAGCTCAAAAGGAAGCAACCTCCCTGCCAGGTGCATCAGAAGCACGAGTTCCTTCAGTATCATACACACAGTACACAAAAAATGTACATTGGGTGGACAGTGATTTTCAAAATTTAGTAATTTACCTTCACAAGAAGAAAAAATCGAACTGAAGCTTTAGAACTCTTTCTCACTGACGAACTTACTGACTTCATAACGTAAGAATGTAATATACATGCATTGCATAATAACTGTCCCCACATTATCATATCAGCAGCTGGAATTAGATGTTTATAGCTACTATCATTCTTATTGGGTACAATCAATTACATTCTAAGAGAATGTATTGGGAGAATACATAAACTCACAATAAACTACTGAGCAATGCAATGAGAAGAAATATGTTTGAACAGATCTTGAGATTCATCCATTATTCTAACAATGATGACTTCAACTCCGAAAACAAAGACAACTTGTGGAAAATTAGACCGCTTATAAATTGACTCATGTGTAAGTTTGGTGCTTTCTTTGTATCTGAAAAAAAAAATCCTACGATGAGAGCATGATCAAATATTTTGGAAGGCATGGGTTGAATAAGTTTATAAGAGGAAAACCCATGCAATTCGGATATAAAGTCTCGTCTTTGAACACCCCTAAAGAGTATCTTGTTGACTTTGACATACATCAAGGTAAATCAGTTACCTAGACCATTGATATAGAGAAGAATTTTGGTAAAGCAATGTCCTAAGTGTGACGTGGGATTGTGTATTGTTTGCTTTTCTGTGTACCACACCCAATAAATGACTGAAATAATTAATTTCTTAATGTTAATCATGTGAATGATAAGTTATATGATGTGTTTAATGTTACTAGTTGTGCTCCCATATGTGCCTAGCATTACATATATGTCATGGTCATTTTTAGACAACCAATAAACACAACATTATTTAATGTTGACGTTTTTATTATTAATTTAACACTTCTCACTGAAGGATAAATTATATTTGAAGAGAAAATTTTCGTCTAGACCGAGACGTGAACCCGGGACCCTTGACTTTCCAGGCTATTTGCAAAGATAGAAGCAAAGATTTCAAACATTTGGCGTGAGGGAATTACAACGTATATAAGAGAAAAATTTGCATCTAGATCGCAACTCGCCTCGGTAGCTCAGTTGGTAGAGCACTTGGCCCGGAAAGCCAAGGGTCCCGGGTTTGTGTCTCGGTCTAGGCGAAAATTTTCTCTTCAAATATAATTTATCCTTCAGTGAGAAGTGTTAAATTAATAATAAAAAGTCAATAGAAGCCCTACTGGCTTTATAAAGTAGTGTTAAATTCCCAATAAATGTCTTAACTAAGAAGCCGCCATTTGCAAAGATAGAAGCAATGTCATATTTGAAGAGAAAAATTATACGCTCAGACTAGAAAACCAAGGGTCCCGGGTTCAAGTCCCGGTCTGAGCGTATAATTTTTCTCTTCAAATATGATTTATCCATCATTGAGATGTATGAAATTAATAATAAGAACATAGAAGCAAAGGTTTCAAGCATTTGGCGCGAGGGAATTACAATGTATATAAGAGAAAAATTTGCGTCTAGATCGCAACTCACCTCGGTAGCTCAGTTAGTAGAGCACTTGGCCTGGAAAGCCAAGGGTCCCGGGTTCATGTCTCGGTCTAGGCAATAATTTTTCTCTTCAAATATTATTTAATGTTACTTTTTTGGCTACTTTGTGGATAAAATAATACATAAATCAAGAACAAACAAAAAAAAAATCAACAAAAAATTCGGGCACTAATGGGTTAGAGATTCCTGACATTTGTCTTACAAGTGAGGAAAAACCCCGAAAAAACCTAAAAAAAAGTGTCCCCACTGGGGATCAAACCCGAGCCTGTTATGTTACAAGGCAGCACACTGCCTCGAGACCACAACAGTGGACAAATCCTAGATTCTTGCTACAGAGATTTGAAAAGAAAGTGTGCCTATTAATTACATGTGTAATTACCTCCATCTTTGTTTGTTCCCTCTGTTCTAAGTTGAGCAAGGAGAGATGTTCTTTCTGCTTGCAGAGTTCTGCAAAGTTTCTGTAGCTGTGCCAACTGTCTGGTAGCTAATGCAAGTTCACTATCTCTTGCTGTTTATCAGCAGCCATTTCCAATAATGCCTGATGACTCTTTTCCCAACGTTGTTTCCATGATGATGTCTCTTTTTCAAGTTTACAAATCTTCTTGGACATCTTTAAACAAAAGGCAATTAAGAGCAAGAAAAAATGAAATGTACACAATGTATATACTAGTACAAAAAAAAAACTAAATATCAACACAAAATAGAAATTTGAAGAAGTAAAACACAAAATAGAAATTTGAAGAAGTAAAACACAAAATAGAAATTTGAAGAAGTAAAAATTTCAGTTATGGTATGGTTTGATCAACTATATAATTTAATAGTGGCATGCCATAGCATAATTGGTTAAGGCAATAAGCTGCAAGGCAGAAGATCGGGGTTTTGACTGACATATTGTGACATCTAGACATGATTATCTAGAAAGGTGGGACCTTTAATTCCCTACTATCCCTAGTGGGATCACTTTATATTTTTGTAACTTAGTGGTACAAAATAAAAATGAATAAATAGATTTCTTATATAGAATTCAAGACAATGTATAAATCATAATTCATCCATCATTGAGATGTATGAAATGAATAATAAAAGCATCCAATGTTTAAAGGGAGATGACTCTATGAGGTAAACTTCAATAAAATAAATATAATAATCAGTAATCAGAAATTACATCTTTCCACACAAACTGTGATCCTCTCACCTGGATATATTTCAGAGACCATCATCCTCACTCTCAACTAAATTCAGACTGCTCATTTCAAACAGTTGGAATTTGTTAAAAAATGAGGATAATGGTCTTTGAAACCTAACCAGGAGAGTGGCTCACATTTTATGAAGTTTACGATTCATACTTTTACTTTATTGAAAAAATGTTGGATTTTTTAAAAATTCATTTTCAAATAACATTATCAGTATCATTAAACGGTTTCATGTATGTGTAGATTGGCTTAGAATACAGCCTCCTCCACAAAGTTTTATTTAGCCACCAGCTTCTGGATTTTACAACTGCTTTCAAGAAAGTAACTAAACCTCATATAACATATACAAGTTTAAATTAATACAGTGGTGGAAATAGGTATAAAGGCACTTGTTAGAAGTGTGAACACAAGTTCTTTGGCATTTTTCTATCTTAACTTAGGAGGTGATTGAGTATAAAAAAAACACACAAATAATGTCAAAATTAATAATCCATTTCTGTCCAAAAAAAGTATTTGAGAACTGAAACCACTCTCACAAATGGGTGGAAATTAGTATAAAGGCACTTTGTGTATTTCACAGATTAAACCAAAATGACTGAGCACAAAGTTTACAACTAAATTCTAAAATGTAGTTGAACCTCCATTGTTGTTAATTACTTGGAAGATTCTCTTTGGCATTGACTTGATGAGGGTGTTTATTTCTTCCACTGAGATTGAAGCCCACTTTTTCCGAATAACATTTTTCTGCTCAGTCATTGTCCCAAACTGCCGTCCATTGCGATACACAGGCCTTGCCAGGATCCCCCATAAGTTCTCAATCAGGTTTACATCAGGACTTCTGGCTGGCCATGTCAAAAGTGGTATTTCTTTCTTCCTGAACCACTCCTTTGATTTGGTAGACATGTGAATGGAAGCATTATCTTGCTGAAAAATTAGATCTTCGCCAAATTCCTCATACATTCGTATCAATTCGGACTCCAGAAGCTCCTCAGTGCAGGACTCAGAATTCATCTTGGTGCGTATCCATGCCAGTTTCGATCTTCCTTTAAAGCAGAATGCTGCCCAAATCATAACATTTCCACCACCGAAGTTTCTACTCATTCTAACTTGCTCTTCAGTACCATCATGCTCATCCAGATTAAACTTCTTCTTGTCACTGAATATTATTTTATTCCATTCTGAGGTCCAGGATATGTGTTCTTCAGCAAAAGTCAATCTAGCTGTCTTATGTGGTTTACTAAGACTTTTTTTAATTTTAGGTTCTTGTCTTCTGACAGAATTTGTCTTACTCATCTGGCTGTTACTGGCAACTTCAAATCAGCCTGGATTTGAGAAGAAAACATACTCTTACCTTTTGCTTTACGTAAAATGAGACGTTCAGTGCGCCCAGACAATTTTCTTGTCTGTTCATACTTCCTGTTTTTTCCATATTATGAGCCCAAGTTGACAAAATTATCAATGACGCATCTTGAAGCTCCAATTCGTAGCTATTTGTCAATTGGAAAGGCCCATCTCCTTGAAGGCACTAACTCTTGATTTCTCTTCATTTGATAGAGGCTTTCACGCGGAATTGTACATACTACTGACTTGTAACTGATGAACAATGCTCACAGACACGTTGTCTCCATGTAACTGCAGTGTTTTGTTTACATTTATGTCTCTGTAAGAGCCAGAAGTTGACCTGCCTTTATACCGATTTCCACCCCTAGGACAGCGTTTTCTTAGTTTTTACATAATATTACGTATATAATAAATACAAAATGTTGAGACCTGTATGCAATTATGTCCAAGATAATTACATGTAATATATGACACACATACGGTATTTGCATAAATATTTCAGGTTGTTTTACTACTAAAATTTAGTGCCTTTATACCAATTTCCTCCACTGTATATCCCATATTTCAACTTCAAATTATAACGTTTATAAATACAGAGCAGTTTACGTTTGTCAGCCAAAATCATGTCGTTAACTCTCTGCATATTGTCAGGAGTTTGTGCAGTGTGGGGTCTGCCACTGCAAGGATTATCCCGAATATCGGCATGGCTTCTTTCATGTAATCTGCTTGCCACCGACTAACTATACTGTGATCGACAGCAGCATCTCCATACACTTTTTTTCTACCTCGTGTGGATGTTTCCCACTCTCGTTCTCACAACAGAGAAAATCTATAACAGTACTTTGTTTCCAACTAATGTGAAGTGCAGCAGCCATTTTGAAAACATGCTATGACAGCAACACTCACGGGAGCGGATTGAAATACAATTGAACACAAGCGGGAAGGATTGTAAACTATGAAGTACATAAATTGCAAAGATGTAGAATGAAAATAACTTAAGAAAAAAAATAGTGTGTGTTACTTTTGGAGTGACCCTTGCATAATAATTTTAAATTATATTATTTTTGGTCTGGACATCTTACCTCAACATTAATATTGAGGTAAGATGTCCAGACCAAAAATAATATAATTAAAATAACCTCAAAATATAACTTCCTAAAATTAAATAATAATTTTAAATATTTTAACTTGATTTTTAATTTAATAGCTCATAGGTTGCTAGAGAATCACATAATTGGAAGAGAAACCAAACTTTATTGAAACATTTAGAGAAGTCTTCGGAATTAACAGTTTGAGAAGATATACATTTATAAGAACTAATGGACGGCATTTTGCATCAACTGGCTATGTGCCATTATGCAAGTTTCGAGAAAAAGTATGTTTAAAGTTTAAACTTCACTTCAATCTTCACTATTTATTATAGCATCAATCTAACAACACTGGATATTGCAAGTTATTTTCCTTGTTTGACAGTTATGCATCAACAATCAAAGAGCAGGAACTTTTGGCGCTTAGCTGCAAGATGCAACATTTAGATTAACATTTATGAAGATCTGATTTCACAGTTTGCAGTTGTTTGTTGCAAAATGTAGAATCTCTGATAGGCCTAATGGTGTTTACATTTTTCTTTAATAATAAGGCTATATTTAAAGATTTGGCACTAAGAGTTTGTGTACACTTATTTCATGAGCCAGTTCAACAGATGGCATCAAAATATTGCTTTTTTTAATGACTCTTAGCTGGTTGATGCATAACATTGTTGAAATATAGATCCCTGAATTCTAAAGTTCCCGGCGAGCAAAATGTAATCTCCAAGTTCATAAAATCAGCACTAAATAGCAGTTCAGAAGATGGTGGTAATGGCAAAATATCAACAGTCTGAACTTTACTGGTGATGGAGGCAAAGGCCTTTGAAACCAGTATCGTGAAAACAAGGAACTTTAAGAGGTGAGACAAAAAATATTTTAACCGATTCAATTTATATATTGATTTTTAATTATATTTAAATCAATGTTGATTTTTTAATACTCACTTTTTTCCATTTCACCCTTAAATCCACCAAAAACTTCATTGCTTCTACTTAGAGCATTTTGAAATTCATCATATTTGTCAGTGTAGAGACTGATCTGACTTCTTAAATTCACTTCCGTTGCCTGCAAGTCTTGGCACCTTGCTTGATACTCTGTTAAGTCCTGGAAATAAAAAAAAAATTGATAAATACAAAGAAAAAATATTATTTACCGGATCACTTAGACATCTGTTCTCAACTTGAAGATGTGAAATACAATGTGGACCAAGTATGTAATAGTATTTCATTCTTAAGATACATATTGTATTTCAAAACCAAGTATGAAATTGCCATTAATTTTACTCACAGTCTCTTATCTTAAGCTTGAGGTTCTATTATGTACTTCCCTTTCAAAGTTTTTTTTTTTTTTTCAAATGCCCCAGGTTTGTCTTTCGACATTCCTGGTTTCAAAGTTAAAATTGGTTTCTCTCCTGGCATGGCGTATATGTAACCCACTTCTGAAGTTGGGGCACCTGGAAGGCGGGGTTACGTTGCCCTGATGATATGATGGGTGATGATGATAATGGTGCGCCTGGAGAGTCCCTAATCCTAAGCTTAACCTAAGATGAATATGAATGATGATGATTGCGATGGCCATAAGTAAGTTATATTCAGGATATTTACATCTTAAGAATAGGTTAACCAGAAGTGAGAAAGATAACTAAACTTGGATTTGAAGGCAAATGCCCATTAGTTCCAATAAGGGAAAATAGGAAATAATTACAGATGAGTATGATTCATGAAAAAAAAAATAAGGCAATTACAAGAATTTTATAGTGTTTAAAAAGTCCTAAACTAATTAAAGGTTTTTTTTTTGCCTAAAATTGGCTCTTTTTACAATATGTCATAAAAGTTGGTGCATTTTTAATTTTTTTAGTGAATTTTCTACCATTTAGAGATTGTCTAATTTCATTTTAGTATTTTATCACTTTTTAGGAACTCACACTATGGGGTATTATTTATTTACAATTTTTATAACCTATTTTTACTATAAAATAATTCTTATAAAATTAACAAAAAATAAATCAAGTTATATTGAATTGTACAATAAAATTCTTAATGTAAATGAAACTTCTAACTCCTAGAATAACCTGCTTTTGTGTAATTTTTTGAATCTATTTTTGTATTTTCCATGTCTAATTTTAAGTTTATTTTGCCTATTTCAGATACCTAAAACATACTATTTCTATGCCTAAAATTCCGAGGTCTAATGATAACCTCTAATTCATAGGGAATTACAAGTGCCTGAATAGGCAATATATCACCATAGACTACTGAAACTTTTTACTGAAACTTTTAACTTACTCATTGGCAGTTAGGTACATATTTTCAAAAGAATTAAATGAATCGTGATTCCTTCTTACCTCATACTTCTATGTTTAAAAAACATAGAAGTATGAAGTAAGAAGGAATCATGATTCATTTAATTCTTATGAATTGAACCTCATAATGTTAAAAATTCCCAAATTTAATATATAAAGATAGTTTCAAACTAGTTAAGATAGTATTTTGAAGAGAAAAATTTTCGCCTAGACCGAGACTCGAACCCGGGACCCTTGGCTTTCCGGGCCAAGTGCTCTACCAACTGAGCTACCGAGGCGAGTTGCGATCTAGACGCAAATTTTTCTCTTATATACATTGTAATATCCCTCATGCCAAATGCTTGAAACCATAGCTTCTTAGCTTAGTTTCTCACATACACACCTAAAAAAATTAATGCAAACCCCCCTCTACTATATTCCACATTAAATCCAGAAATCAACTCTGATTCCCCCTCAGCAAAATCAAAAGGGGTACGGTTAGTTTCAGCCAAACAGGAAGTAAATCATACTAAAGCCAAAGGTATAGTATGAGAAGAAAATATAAGGTTATTTTCACATTTTTATTTTCCTTTAACATTTTTTTTTTCTTTTCCTGAAAATTAATCTGCAAACTGGATAATGTGTTTTCATGAATATTTGGGATTTATTGCATGTTTAATACAAAGCCATAAAGAGAAAGACATTTATAAATATATTACCATTAGCATTTGTTGTTTTTCTTTCAGGAGAATCTCTTTTTCAGCAGCCATTTCCATTTTAGCTTTTGCTAATTTAGCATCTGCCAATTGTGCTTCTAGCTGCATCTGTTTTGGTGATTTTTTCTACTTGCTGGAGACAAAAAGTCATGTATTATATGTAATATCCTAGATAAAATTAAAATGTTCACAACAAAAAGTAAACATAACAGAAAGCAACAAAAAAGACATGTTAAAGCAATGAAAATATTTGATAATTATCATATATATGAGATTTATGAGAGATTTTTTTACAAAACCAAAATAATATATCAAATATGTATAACATAATATACTGTCTCATAAGTAGGGCTTGAAAGTCGAGGACCTTTAAAAAGACCTAAAGATATCATGAAAAAAGACCTAAAACTGAAAAAAAGACGTAAATAGCAATTAAAATTAAATGATAATTTTAGTTTCAATTGCATTTTTTATGAATATAATAAAAATGTTTAAAAGTACAAAATTCTAGTGAAATGCAACATACATTGCAAAAAAATTATGACTGAAAAGCTTACCATCCATTGAAACACCATAAATTTCAAAAAGTTTAATATAAGATTGGCACCGAACAACGAATACAGCCTTAATAGGATAATTAAAACTAATAAAAATGAAAGAATTGAAGAAGAAAACAAATCAGGAATTTATCAGATCAAAAATTTATATTAGAAAAACAAAAAGAAATTTGAAAACAAGGGTGAAAGAACATCTTACAAATGTCAAAAATGGAGAAGTGAGCAGTGCGCAGTAGCTGCTCATGCTCGGCCCAAAAATCATTTAATTGAATCAAAAGCCAGTCTAATTAAACAAATAGACAAACAAAAGGAATTCACGGTTTGGGAAAAGATCCACATTCAGAAAAACAAAGGAAAACTTATGAATTTCGAAATTCCCAAAAATTCTGACCTGATCCAGAGGTTCGTCGGTCCACCAACAGAGGGAAGAAGAAGAGTTTCTTCTGATCGACATAACATCAGTCGCCAAAATAGTACTTAAGATGAGACCGTTATGGTCTCGAAATCGCGATCTACTTAGAAAATTAGTATGAGGAGAGGTAAGAAACATTTGATTTTATCATAAATTAAACCTCATAGTGATTAATTCCTGTAAAAGTTAAATACCTCATAATGTTTACTTCCCAACATTAATTTAATATACTATGAGGTTTATTTTAATTTATTTTGAGTCAAAATACAACTCAAAATAAATTAACATTATTTATCCATTAATCACTATGTTTGTTTTAATAAGTTACCAAATAAGAAACTCAGGAATCAGATTTATGGCATTAAATATTCAGAAAATTGCATTGTGGTATTATGCTGGAAATATCAAAGGAAAATTGCTTAAATGCTAAATGCCTGTCATTTGATACTATTACAGTTAGAAAATTCAATTTTACAAATTACCGATTTAAGTTCAATTCTATCATGTATCATTTCAGAAACCAGCCATAACTTCATTGCAATAAAAGTACATAAAACTCTCAGCTTCGAAAATTATTACTAAAATTTAAATGAAATTACAGTAACTGGTTACAATTCAGCTTATTAACAAATACATTTAAATTTTCTTTTCGTTGTAAACTTTACAATTCTTATGGTTTATAATAATAGAGTACTTTTATTATTGTACTGTTTTACAGAGATGCAAATTCATATATTTTTTATCTAAATAAACTCTTATTTGATTTCTAATGTAATCATATTTCCCTTTCATTTAAGCAATTACACATAAAAATAACATTTTATTTAAATTAAATTTGAGTTGTTTTTTGACTCACCTCATATTTCTTGATTTTTATGCACACTCGAGTTTTGTCACTGAATTCTTGACATTGTCGATGCATCAAAACTGCCATCTTGCAGTTGTCCCTCCTGCAAATTGATTTCTGTGCTCTCTGTTGGCTGAACGATGAACTTCCAAATCAATCCCCTCTCATTTTCATCGGGTATTTCAAAATTCATAGTATTCTTTTTATTTTTGCATATGTAAATTTTCTCCCAAATTGTGAGTTCCTTTGATTTTTCTAACTGTTTAAGTAATTTTGCATTGGTTTCAATTCTGTGTTTTTCTGACCAAGCATGTGCGGCTATTGCATATTTTTTCTATTTCTCCATTTTTAACATTTCTAAGGTGTTCTTTCAATCTTATATTTAAATTCCTTTTTATTTTCCCTATATATACCTTTTCACAATTTTTACAATCAATTTGATAAATTCTTGATTTGTTGCCGCCTTCAATCCTTTCATTTTTTGCTGGTATTGATTAATTTATTCAAACTGTAATCATTTTTCAGTGCTAATGTAATGTTAAGTTTGTTGAAACTTGTTAAATACTAAAGGATAGTATGTAAATTTCTTGAATTGTTTACCAATTTTTTATCTGTCTGAAGAGTACTTTCATTTATCACTTTTTGTTTCTTGAATTTATTTATTTTCTTGTGAATCATCTTTTCTTGAAAAACATTATCTATTTTTATATTGTGTTCTTTCTCTTCCTTGAAATTTTATTTGCTCATGGAAATGTTCACAAGTCTGTGTGTTAAACTCTATCCCTCTTACTAATAATCCATATATAACTTTTATACACGGTTTATACACATCTCAGTTGAAAATTCTTACTAATAAACACTGTATTAGCTGTTCAGTGTAGAAGAGGTGTACAACTTTACATGGGAATCGTTATACATGCCTCCTGCCTTGTTTAAGGATTCTATAACTAGACAAAATGTCGGACATCAAGATCAACTGATTGCTTTCTTATGATATTGATGAAAGTTTCCTTAAATTTAACCCAAAATGCAACACTTTAACGACTGTTGGATGGATGCACAGGGCATAAATAATATTAATAAAGCTCTGGGTAGGAAAATAAAGACATCATAGAACGCCTTTCGTTACACTCATTCTCGTTTAGGCCTAACAATATTTTTAAATTGAACATTGAATCACAAAAGGATATGTTCTACAATAATTGCTGTAGGCAAGATTTAACCTGAATGTAGTTTAAATGCTTCATAATATTATTTTAAGAAAACTTTCTTGCATCTTTAATACATAACACATACACCGATATAAAAATGTATTTAAGTATAGAGGTACTATTATTGGAAGGAACTACATGTTAACTTGGTAGTCTTGTGGTTAGAGCTTCTGACTACGATTCGTGAGGACGTATGTTCGATTCCCGCTCAAACTATAGTGATTTTTTTTTTCGCTTGAAATTATATTTTGTTGTCGGTAACATTTCCTACTATTTTGAACATTTTCTAACGCATCTTAAAACACTGCGTATAATTCATAACTAATGGGGAAAGCTTTTATTAGTTTCCAAGAATTGGTCTAAATTCTTGACGTTAGATGGCAGCACATTATCTGTGAAACCAATTCTACGTTTTATTTGACATAGCGTAAAGAGAAATGTATATAAATTAAAACACACTTATTTTTTCCGTACCTCCTCAATTAGGGAATCTCTATTAATTCTCATCCATATTCATTTCTTACACAATTAATCACTAGTTGATGTTGTTTTATTTCCGTTACAAACTGCGAGTAATATTGTTCTGACGTCATTATGATGACGAATATGTGACGTATTGTGTATAACTGCTGTTTTGTTATATAGCTCTGACACAACGTTTATTAGTAAGGAAATTATATGTGATCTACATCAGGCTTATATATTGTATAATTAAACAACTGATGAAAGCCTGTATTAGAGATTTTTATTAGTAAGACCGTATATAAACAGGCAGTATTTAATAATTGTGAATGTTCTCATGAGCAAAGAAAATTTCAAGAAAGAGAAAAAACACATTATAAAAATAGCAAAAGATAATGGTTTTCAAGAAAAGAAATAAATTCAAGAAACAAAAAGTGATAAATGAAAGTACTCTTCAGACAGATAAAAAATTGGTAAACAATTCAAGAAATTTACATACCATCCTTTAGTATTTAACAAGTTTCAACAAACTTAACATTACATTAGCACCGAAAAATGATTACAGTTTGAATAAATTAATCAAATATGAACAATATGAGGTGAGTGATAAACATATTCTACCTTAATAAATTAATCAAAACCAACAAAAATGAAAAGATTGAAGATGGCAAAAAATCAGGAATTTATCAAATTGATTGTAAAGATTGTGAAAAGATATACATAGGGAAAACAAAAGGAATTTAAATACAAGATTGAAAGAACACCTTAGAAATGTTAAAAATGGAGAAATAGAAAAAATCTGCAATAGCTGCACATGCTTGGTCAGATAAGCACAGAATTGAAACCAATGCAAAATTACTTAAACAGTTAGGAAAATCAAAGGAACTCACAATTTGGGAGAAATTTTACATACACAAGAATAAAAATAAAACTATGAATTTTGGAATACCCAGTGAAAATGAGAGGGGATTGATTTGGAAGTTCATCAGTCAGCCAACAGAGAGTGCAGAAATCAACTTTTTGCAGAAGGGACACTGCAAGATGGCAGTTATGATGCATTGACAACGTAAAGAATTCAGTGACGAAACTAGAGTCTGCATAAAAATCAAGAAATATGAGGCGAGTTAAAAAACAACTCAAATTTAATTTAAGTAGACCTTATAGTGTTATTTTCTACCTACATATATTTCATTTCCCTTAAATATTACAATAAATGTAACAACTTACCTTTTTTCCTTTATTTATTTATTTATTTTTTGCTGTATATTCATTAAATAATATATCTAAAGAATAGTAATTAATATAGTTTATAAAAAAATCTAACTGCTTACTATGACTGCAATTTTATATATTTCTAAAACTTTAGTGCTGAAATCTGTTGATTGTCTGCCTATTTTCCTTCTGGTGACTGAGAGATGAAATTCATGATTTAAAAACCTCTTTATTTAAAAGATCAATGTGTAAAAATTTTATTCCCATTATGAATCACATCACTATAATTTACATATTATTTTCTTAATAAAAATCAAATGAATCGTGAATTCTTCTAACCTCATATATCTATGTTTTTTTTAACAGTGAACTGCAGTATCATGAAATACATCATTCGCATCTTCAGCTGTTTTCACGACTGTCAATTTTTCCTCTTCCAGATAATTTTCCATTTCAATATTGAAATAGAACAAAATAACAAGATCCCATTTTTAGACTTGTACCTAATAAGAAATGAGCAACTGCAAAGAATTGAATTTAATATTTATAGGAAAGACACTCAAACCGATAACTAAATAAAATCTTCAGGTTTTAATCATGTTTCACATAAACATGTAATTTTCAACAGTCTATTACACAGATTAATAAATATTCCACTTAATGTAGAGGATATTGAGAATGAATATAATCATATTGTACACATTGCTAAAAAAATGGTTTTGATTGTTGTGAATACATAGTTCTTTATATAGATTTTTTATTGTTTTATAGATTATTTTAATTATTCATTCAAAGTCTTGATTGAAGCTGACTGTATTGAGATAGAGTATAGTTCAGATCAAAGTCTTGATTGAAGCTAACTGTATTGAGATAGAGTATAGTTCAGATCAAAGTCTTGATTGAAGCTAACTGTAAACATCCCTACATTTAGCTCCTTGGAATGTTAGTAGTACAGTTTTAGGGTGACTTCAGGTCATTTTGAAGTATATAACACTTGAGAAGTGATGGGCTCGGTCTGTCTGTGTGTGTACTGCTGGAGGGTAAGTCACCGACCATTTTTCTTAATAATGTATTCCATTTCTTTTGGATTTAAATTCAAGTACAATATAATATTTTTGAAACTATATATTTTCAAAAGGGATATTTTAATTATGTAGATTTGGTTAGAGTTAAAAATTCCACAACTCCCTTTCTCAATCCCCGAGATAGTACTGTATTTTAATATAGGCTTAGAATAGAATTAGGGCTAGAGATATTTAGGATTTCTAATTATTTATACTTTAGTAATAAAATAGTTTAAGATAAGACTCCTTTTGTTTATTTCAATGCCTGTAAACTGTACATCCTCATACTAACGCTCGGCTAGGAAACCGCTACCAGATTTTCCAAGTCCCGAAGGTCCTTTAAGCCTAATAAATCCAGTCGAATCCATAACATTGGTGAACAGCGGTGGGATATCACATAATAATGTTTTATTATTTTTTATGATAGGGAAATGGACCCTTGCAAGCTTTCTGGACCGTTTGGAATACAATAAATATTAAAATTTTGTGATACGCACATTTTTTTAGGTTAAAATCAGCAGTGTAAGATTTATGTAGAACAGAGGATATTTATTATTTAATAGAGATGAAATAAATAAAAAGATATTAATTCTGGATTGGGATTTAGATTAATCAGACCTTGGAAGAGAGAGGGAAGTTGTGGAAGAAGAACAAAAATGTTTTTTCGATGTAGTTATAAATTTGAGCAACCATTTTTTTTTTCTTGTAAATCTGTGCATGATATATATATTAAGAGAGTGTATTATTTGTTTTTGTCTAGAAAATATGTCTGTTAGGACTGAATAGGATAAAAATATAAAACCATTATAGATTGGCAAAAACTCATTGCTGAAACGTGGCCCTCTTAACGGGATATGTCGACGTATGCGAACCGAACTCGTGGCTTGCGGACGGGGATGACACGCCATCATACTAACATGAATATTTTTGCCGATGGTGATTGTGACCAATAATAATAGTAATAAAATAATTTCTCTGCAATAATAATTACGAATAAAATAGCATGAACTAATTACCTTCGTGGAAAATTACTTCCATATAATACTGAAATACAAATGGTTTAAATGTCTCGGGTTATTAATTACCTCAGGGCAACTCAAGCGATACCAACATATGAACGAAATGTTGAATTAAATGAGAAAATTTAGTAACGTTATATAGGAATTATTTTTAGATCTTTCCTGCGAACAGATCGTTTCTGCATGCGTTGGAAAATATATTAAATATGGAGATTAATTAAATAAACGGACTGTGTCACTCCTATGTTGGCAATACTAAATGTCAAGTCGAAATCACACCGACGTTGTTTAAATTAGTGAAAAATGACAGGTCATATGTATGTATATACATATATATATATATATATATATATATGTAGCATATATGAAATAATTTATGGGGTAACTACAGGGTATTGTTGAGAAAATATTTAGAGAAAGGAGTCTTGGGTTCGAACCCTGGTGACTAGCTTTACAAGATGGCGGCTGGAGTGAAGGCTAGGTTATGGAAAGGTCAGGAAAAACAGTAAAATAAGTTTTCACATACGGTGACTACCAGTTGTTTTTTTTTATTAGATTTTCTTGTCCGAGAACGGTAAGCCAGGAGTGTTCTAAATTAGCTATAATACAAGTATATTCCTAGCAGGAATGTTAAGAGATGTCCGAGGAATATTTAGTTTGAAATATGTCCCCGTATGCGAGGCTATCTAACGGGATTTTGATAAAGATTCTGAAAATTTTCCAACTTGAATGAGGGAGTCACACATTCAAAATAATTCGCTCTACCCTATATATATGTTACCGAATCATCAGATCGAATATCCAAAATCATAAAGAGTATCAATATTTTTTTTAAAACAGATTGATCTGGCAACACGTGTAATGTGTTGGCTAGAATGTCGTCACTAGAAGTCCTGGATTCGAACTCAGGAAAAGTGTATTCAGTATTTGGTTAATCTCTCCAGACTAGCGCAAAATGGACATAGTTTAAAAATTTATTCGAGGTCATTGGAACTTGAACAAATAAATTATTTTCCATTTTTTTTTTCAAGTCGGGAATATTTAGCATTTGTCGGGAGTAAATTGGAAATTTTCCTCAACTCGTATAACAAATTTATCGAAGGAAAATATGGAAGTATGGAACTTAGATTCTTTTACAGATTAAATAACAAAATTATTTAAAATAAAATAAAAGTGGCTCACGGAACTCAGTTTCCTTTACAAAAATAAATAATTAACTTAGATAAAATCTTGGTTTCAACGGAGTTTACTTAAAGTTTAATAGACCTAAATTATACTTGGATGGGACACCAGTAACGGAAATCAGATTACATCTCGTAACGGTGTATTGAAAATAGATTCTGAAAACTTTCCACGACTGTTACAAGGTATGTCAGCTGATGGTTCGAACTAGGATACAGATTTGTCGCATAACGTCCTTATAATTTAGAAACAAAAGAACATAATAGAGGGATGCAGAATTTTAATCTATCTTATCGAATCGGTCGATGAACGTTAATAACCATAAGCGGCAAATTTATGGATACAGGTAGTTGATGAATTATAATGTTTTAAATGATGTTGATTCATAAAATAGTTAGTACTGCTGAGGGAACCTTGATGCTGACCATTCTTATAATTCTCTGTCCGAGTAAACGACCTTGCCCGCATTAGACTAAGCATTTAATTAAATAATAATAGAACATTATGTTTGGCAAAATAAACATACACTGATAAAAAGTTTACTAGGAATTACAAACATTATATAACTTAACGTGCCTATAAAATTTTATTTTAACAACATTAGGAAACATGGATAGACTTTTACATAAGTGTGGCGATAATTACGTCTAATTTAAATCTCACTTCAGAAGGAAACAAATAAAAAAAATAATATCCACAAAATAAATGAATAAATACATGGTTTTGTCTATTAATCCTAACCCCAAGTGATATGATACTACATAACCAGGGATTTTTGCGTTTCTGTTGTGAATTAAGTCTTATGTTTTATCTACCTTATAAATTTTTTTTGAATTTTCAACCGACTTTATGCATTACTTAGGACTTTTGAGTAAATATTTGAATACCTATATGGTGAATGGTGACTTGCAGTTTCCCCAGAGAGATTTTTATGCAGTGAAGAGTTTGGATTAAATCAAGAGTGTCTAGTTGTTTTAGGATTATCTTTTAATGCGACTACATATTTAAAACAATATAATTTCGATAGGTGGCAGCATTTTTTTTGTAAGATTGTGAACTGACCCGATAAACTTTATAATATTATTGGATTATTTAATTTCATAGTGAAGTGAGCAATCTAGTCGTAGATCTTTTAGATATTTTATTGTAGCAAGCGAAGTTGATAATTGAAACGTGGCGATACAGCCGGCGCACTTGTAGGACCCTAGAACCCTGGAAATAATTTCTTGTCATTCAAGTGCAGGTTTTGAATATTTAAGTAGTGAAGTAGACTTAGTGGTTTAACTTAATCCGTAAACGCTCTATCATCATAAATAAATAACCTTCAATTACACATATTCCGGATGAAGGGAATATTTGAGGAATAAGAACATGTGGGAAGTTAGAACTCAATTAATGGAACGCCTTAATAATAATAAAACTAGTAATAACAGTAAAAGTTAACTATCATACTGCATAACAATAATTAATAATAAAAATAATAATAATAATTCACAGAAAAATTAATAAACAATAATGATAATAAAATAATAATAATACCAGTAATAAATATAAACAAATTGCAATAACAAATGATTAGCATGAGATGTTATATCGATACTTAAAGTAATAATTAGTTATATGAGGAACAGTCAGATTGAAGGATTGCGGATAAATTTTGAAGGGACAAGGGCAAAAAATCGTAGCACTGAGATAACAGATAGGACTAGCAGTAATCCTGGTATAGTATTTTAATAATGATCATAATCATAATCATAATAATAATAATAATACTAGTAAGAAATAATAATAGGAGAAATCATTAGATTGAAGGATGGCGGATATTATTAAAAGGAAAGAGGTCTAAATGATCGTAATACTGAGATACCAGATAGGACTAGCGGTAATCCTTATATAGTAATTGAATAATAATAATTAATACCAGAAGTAAAGGAAGTAAACAACGTGAAAGGAGTGACAAACAAACATCGACGAATAAACCCAGGAAGATGAAACTATTAATATTAGTGAAGATCCAAAAAACTTAATAAAAAATATAATAATAATAAACCACCCGAATAGTAAAAAATTATAATAATAATACTAATAACAAAATTAACTATATTAATAATAATAATAATGATAATAATAATAATAATAAAAAGATAACAGACATCAGTAAATAACAATAAACCTTAACGATCATAATAATAAGAGGAAAAGAATTCAAATTACCAGTATTAATAATGTATAATGATAATAATAAAACACAGTAAACTTACAACTAACAATAATAATAATAATAATAATAATAATAATAAATATAATAACAACAATAATAATTCGCGGTAAATTAATAAACCACAATAATAATGATGATAATGAAATAAGAGCGAACTGCCAGAAATAAGACTTATGCTTATGAATAAAATGAAAGATAACGAAAAACCACATTCTCAATTTCAGCAAATTAGGGCTCATTTAAGTATGAATGGGTTCAGGGATAAATAGTAGGCTAGTTCGCGAGAAGATAACATGGAAGCAGTCCAGATAGAGGCACGTAGTATGTTAAGCCTATAGCGGAAGACGAATGATAGGTTCAATTAACCAACAGTTATGCCAACACGGAGGATAGAAATTATTTTAACATCGCAAGAAATAAGGAGTGACAACAGTTCAGATTAAGGAGGGAGGATGTGCATTATCCAACTTGGTTTAAAAAAAAAAAGTATTACAAAGAGAACGGAAGAGGGGCATGGGAACTTAGGAAAATTTATAAACTTTTTGAAACGCAATGAAGAATAGGACAAAGCGTTGAAAGATTTCCCCAGAATTATCGAGTGACAAACATGCAGAAATGATCGAAAACAATAAATTAATTTATTCCCATAGCAATTTAGAAAATGGAGGTTAGGATACTTCACCGATAGTTGGGTGTCTTAATCGTCTAGTGGAGAGTATTATCATATACATTTTGGGAGTTCAAGGGCTACACTGAATAATATTTCTAATGGAAATTACACAACAATTATTATACTCGGCTGAATCATGACACTTGACTGAGGTGCATACAGGAGGAAACAGAAAGAATCCGCGGCCGAGATTTCTCCCTCTGTATACCCTGATAGCATATCAGTGGACCTAGTGACCAGTTGAGAATAGACACACACACACACACACACACACATGGGATTTGGAACTTAATCAGATTAGTGAATGACCACTAGATCGCTTTAAGGCTCACCAGACTTGGGCCCACACTCACTCGGAACCATATTCAGATAAAACGAGCGAATAGACTGTAACCTAGGTCAATCTTGGCTAAGCGATGTTAGGGAAATATCACAGAAACCCACAATAAGTTAGAAGAGTAACAGAATTAGGATAGGAAGCAAGGGAGGCATTCTATCTTGATGGAGGCCCGGCACATGCTAGAGCCACTGGGATAGAGATGCGAACAGCGACCCTTAGGAGGAAACAGTGCACAGACGAGAGAGACAGAGAAATAGGGAAGAGTTAGGGAGTGCGCAATCGGAAGGTGGGACACCCCCGTAATAAAAGGATCTGGAGTCACAGACCTCCTCGGTGATCCTGGGGCACTGGCCATAAAACCTTGCCGGCTTGGCACTGACGTTAGGGACCATATGGAACATCGTTGTTTAGGGAGAGATAGGCATCGGAGAATTAATAATATAGGAAATATAGAAATGAAACAAGAATCGAAGGAATCGATAATGGAAAACGACACCCAGCGTGTTAGGAAGCGGAGTGGGCAAGAACCGACCCCCGTCATAGGGATTAGGATCCAATTCATCCCTATTGACGCAGGCGATGTTCGGTGAGGTCACTAGCTTACCTAAGGGAATTTATGAGTCAGGGACTCAGGGAGCGTGTTAGGAAGCGGAGTGGGCAAGAACCGACCCCCGTCATAGGGATTAGGGTCTAATTCATCCCTATTGACGCTGGCGATGTTCGTGAGGTCACTAGCTTACCTAAGGGAATTTATGAGTCAGGGACTCAGGGAGCGTGTTAGGAAGCGAAGTGGGCAAGAACCGACCCCCGTCAAAGGGATTAGGATCAAATTCATCCCTATTGACGCAGGCGTTGTTCGGTGAGGTCACTAGCTTACCTAAGGGAATTTATGAGTCAGGCGACTCAGGGCGCGTGTTAGGAAGCGGAGTGGGCAAGAACCGACCCCCGTCAAAGGGATTAGGATCCAATTCATCCCTATTGACGCCGGCGTTGTTCGGTGAGGTCACTAGCTTACCTAAGGGAATTTATGAGTCAGGCGACTCAGGGCGCGCGTTAGGAAGCGGAGTGGGCAAGAACCGACCCCCGTCAAAAGGGATTAGGATCAAAATTCACCCCTATTGACGCAGGCGATGTTCGGTGAGGGTCACTAGCTTACCTAAAGGAATTTATGAGTCAGGCGACTCAGCGAGCGAATTAGGACAGGATGCCAGGAAATCCGCCGGTGGTGAGAAGCGGAAAGAAATACCGCGAAGTTAAGACGTCGCACAGATAGAATATGGTCCTAACGGGTAGATAACTAATACTAGCAAAATAACACCGGAAACATTAGTGCACTAGAGGGAACAGAAGGAAAATTGGGAAACGCGCATACCTACGATTGTGCCATCGACGACAGAATTAGAGGGTGGGTCAGGAAGGGCCAGGGCCACTTTAGACGGAATACACTCTCCGCCTTCATGTAGTGCCCGGTTCGTTCGCTGGCTCACCCAGTTTATTTGCGAGACAGGAATCACGCAAGGGAGGGGGCAGGCATGACTAGGGCCACCGTTGGCATTAAGGGAAACGTTGCTTAGCCCCATGCCTTCGAGGCTCGCAGCCCAGTCAGGATCGGGGGCCCCAAGAAGCGATGGTTAGGGACCATCCAGAGTAAATGATGATGCCAGGAAAACCGCGAAGGAAAAGTCGTACGCACACATAGATATGGCCATAACGAAGGAACAACGAATAATAGTCAGGGACGTCAGAAACGTTGAGACACTAGATGAAAATACTAAGGGAAACACATAGAGATTACGATTGTGCGATCTACAGGTAGAGCCAAGAGGAACAGATTGACCTAGGATGGAAAGGGAAGAGGACGACATAAAAACGAGAGGTTAAACACCTATGGTGGTGTAGAGAAGTTTAAGCACATAAGCAGTCTAAAGTAAATAGAATCCTAGGATACAAGCAGAACAGATAGGAGTAGTTCCGAGTGAAAGAAGAAGTAAGGAGAGAACCCTGGAGTAGGACGTGGGTATATATTTCAGAGTAAGAAGAAAAAAATCGAACCCCAATAAATGATGATATGTATGTAATGGGAAATCAAGGAAACCCCGGAAGTAAGAAGTAGAAAAAAAAAGCAGTAAATGCATGTAGATCAAGAAACAATCAGGGAATAAAATATACAAAACGTAAAATAAATGTATAAAAGTTCAACAAATCAGCTATGAGAATTTGCCAATCAAACAAACAGTTCGGTGAGGTAAGAGTGTAAAGTACGCCGTATCAGAAGTTAGGGCAGCAGAAGGGAGAATGAGGACAAGGAATCAGGTTACGTAACATCACGGTGACTTCTAAAATTGAATCAGTAAGGATTCAGAGGTTAAACTAAGTGGATTGATATATTAGCAGTAAGATCAGATAGTCCGGGAAAATTAAACCAATGAATAATGAAAACCTGAATCCCTGTCCAGACTCAAGTAGCTTAAAAATCATATCTCAATTAAAGAACAATTAAGACTAGGAAAGGGAGAGTTAAGAAATAGAGGCAGTTATTTCAGAAGTGGAGAAAGGAAAGAATGCTCTCAAACTCAGGACCCTAAGGAAACGATGACGTAAATTCAGGATACGAATATTAATTGGTGTTTGTAAGGACTAATTAGGCTTTGGTCAAGTAGCATTTACAGGATAAATAAGTGTAGCATATGTCCTTCCGACTGATGTGACGACGAGCGCACCCAGTCGAACCTAGGACTCTATTATAGAGAACGGGACTAGATAAAACCCTTAGAATTAGGCAAAATTTAGGCCTGCTAAATATAGTAAAATATCGACCGATCTAAGTATGGAAATTATGTGTATATATATACCTGAAGTACTGTCAAATTGAAGTTTCGGAAAATAAAAGATGATTTACAACCTGAGATTTGTTGATGATGGCTATGCAAATTGATAGACATAAGAGCACTCTTTTCGGTTTCCAGTGTAAAATCTAGCAACGCCAAAAGATATAAACAGGGATAACATTTGTATAGGAACGAGGTTGGCAGTTAAAGTTTAATGCAAAATACAATTTTGCTGGTTGCACCATTGAGATATGACTAACTAAAAGTAAATTTAGAGGAACTGAACGTAGGAAAATTATAAAAGTAAAGATGTACATGGTTGCTCAAGATTCGGGGTTGAGTTAAGAGGGATACTATTCGTAGTAAGAAACTAGGATTTGGTTTTGAGACCCCAGAAGGTACTATTGATTCATTTCTAAAAGTCCATATGGAATTTATTAAGAAAAAGGTAGTGCAAACCCATAGTTTTAAACAAATAAAAATCAAAAAAGAGAAAAAAAAAACAGAAAACCTAAACAAAGATAACGGTACACAAGAAAACCCTCAGCACAAGAAGAACGACTACGCACACGATCTGACACTACGAGCACGACTGGGCTAACTAGAAACGACGAAGGATGTTGAGTCACCTAGGACATCCCCCGCACCACGAAACTTAGACTAGCTGATACCACAAAGAACAAAAAGGAGGAAGACAGGGTCTATGCGGGTACGACTTACTACATCAGGGATAGTCATTCAACATGAGAAATGTCCACCAATCAATACGGTGCGACATGAGAGACCAAGCAAATACCTTAACCATATCAAACCGAACCTCTGATCGTCCGTGGATCATATAATAATTCCCAACCAGTAATATACAGTAAGAAAATTGGATAAAAACACAGAAATCCCATTAAACCTATCCTCCGGATAATCCATGGCTCCTAAAAGAAATTGCGGGTCTCGAGAACTTCAAAGGACAGACCCAGTATCCGGCATGGCTCTCTCCCGGCCGAAGGAAGATACCATCATCGAACGTGGTCCCAGGCATCGGATTCAACCAGGGATGCTGTATTAGATCAGCATGAGCGCGGACATGCGCGGCGCCCAAACAAGAACTAAGTGCTCAAGTTTCTCGGTGAACGCGGCTAGTGGGAAAGCCGAGTGTTGTGAAGAAAGTGATAAGCTCTAATTAAAGTTTTAGATTTTTCTTTTTTTCAGAATGACAGTGTGTGAAAGTAACAGCATTGGAGAAAACAGAACTATGGAACAGATGAAAAGGAAGAAGAGTAGATAAATTGTGTTTATATATATGTTTTCTTGTTTCAGGTTCGGAGTGACAGGCTAATCCATTTTCCAGATGTAATTTGAAAACCAGATAAATGTGGTTGATAAAGTATGCACACGTCTATGTCCCATATAGAGGAAGGGAACTACGGTTAATTGTGAAGAGAAAATGGATTAACTTGAACACACTAAATGTCATGACTATATAAAAAAATTGTTCCTGTTTAAATTACTGTTTGTAAATCATATGTTAGAAAGAGTTAGGTAGCTTTAGGAACAGGAGATAGAGCAAATCTGTAGTATCAATGTAAACAAGATCCAGATCAATTAAAAAGCTTGTGCGTAGTCTAAGTACACAACTGCAGCGGCCCCAAAAAGGGCCTTAAAAGACCCTTTCTTGGGATTGAGAAGGGGGGAATGTTGTGAATACATAGTTCTTTATATAGATTTTTTATTGTTTTATAGATTATTTTAATTATTCATTCAAAGTCTTGATTGAAGCTGACTGTATTGAGATAGAGTATAGTTCAGATCAAAGTCTTGATTGAAGCTAACTGTATTGAGATAGAGTATAGTTCAGATCAAAGTCTTGATTGAAGCTAACTGTAAACATCCCTACATTTAGCTCCTTGGAATGTTAGTAGTACAGTTTTAGGGTGACTTCAGGTCATTTTGAAGTATATAACACTTGAGAAGTGATGGGCTCGGTCTGTCTGTGTGTGTACTGCTGGAGGGTAAGTCACCGACCATTTTTCTTAATAATGTATTCCATTTCTTTTGGATTTAAATTCAAGTACAATATAATATTTTTGAAACTATATATTTTCAAAAGGGATATTTTAATTATGTAGATTTGGTTAGAGTTAAAAATTCCACAACTCCCTTTCTCAATCCCCGAGATAGTACTGTATTTTAATATAGGCTTAGAATAGAATTAGGGCTAGAGATATTTAGGATTTCTAATTATTTATACTTTAGTAATAAAATAGTTTAAGATAAGACTCCTTTTGTTTATTTCAATGCCTGTAAACTGTACATCCTCATACTAACGCTCGGCTAGGAAACCGCTACCAGATTTTCCAAGTCCCGAAGGTCCTTTAAGCCTAATAAATCCAGTTGAATCCATAACATTGATGAAGACATAATAATGATGAAATTAAAGAAATTTAAACAACAAAAAAGGTTACATAAATACACCACTCTGCAACATAATTCAAAGAAAGATGAAAAATTCAAGAAATTTACTTACCATCCAGAAGCCAATAACAAATTTCAAAAGATTTTCAAAAAATGTAATATAATATTGGCTCCGATTAACAAATTCAGCCTGGGTAATCTTCTGTTAACTAATAGAAAAGTTAACACCCCAGACAATAAAAAATCTGGAATTTATCAAATTAATTGCAAAGATTGCAATAAAGTATATATAGGAAAAACAAAAAAGGAACTTAGAAACTTGCAAAAAAGAACACTTTAGAAACACAAAAAATGGTGAAATTGAACAATCAGCTATAGCAGCACATAGTTTATTAGAGGATCATAGAATAGAAAAAGAAGCAAAACTTTTCAAACATCTATCTAAACATATTTCAAGAGAAAAATTATACGCTCAGACCGGGACTTGAACCCGGGACTCTTGGTTTTCTAGTCCAAGTGCTCTACCATTTGAGCTACCTGAGCAAGTACCGACCTAAACGCAAATTTTTCTCTATATACATTGTAATTCCTGCCCACCAAATGCTTTGAAGCCTTTGCTTAGATCGGTACTTGCTCAGGTAGCTCAAATGGTAGAGCACTTGGACTAGAAAACCAAGGGTCCTGGGTTCAAGTCCCGGTCTGAGCGTATAATTTTTCTCTTCAAATATGATTTATCCATCATTGAGATGTATGAAATTAATAATAAGAACATCGAAAAAAAGCCATACTGGCATTTATAATGTAATGTATAATTCCCAAATATGTCTTCTTAATATAGGAGCCGCCATTTGCAAAGATAGAAGCAAAGGCTTCAAAGCATTTGGTGGGCAGGAATTACAACGTATATAGAGAAAAATTTGCATTTAGATCGGTACTTGCTCAGGTAGCTCAAATGGTAGAGCACTTGGACTAGAAAACCAAGGGTCCCGGGTTCAAGTCCCGGTCTGAGCGTATAATTTTTCTCTTCAAATATGATTTATCCATCATTGAGATGTATGAAATTAATAATAAGAACATCGATCTATCTAAACCTTTGGAATTAACAGTTTGGGAAAAGATATACATTTTAAAAAAAACCATACTAGAACCATGAACTTCGAGGTTCCGGATGAATCAAGCAGATAGCAGTTTAGAAAATTACTTCTTAAAAATTACACTAGATGGCAGTTTGGAAAATTACCAGCAAAGAGAATAAATTGACAGTCATGAAAACAGCGATACTGCAGTTCTATGTTAAAAAACATAGATATATGAGGTAAGAAGAATTCACAATTCATTTGATTCTTATTAAGAAAACCTCATAATGTTAAAATTCCCAAATGTATTATATTAAAATAAAAAAATAAAAAATATATACTATTTTCTTCTTAGATAATGAAAAAATGGGAGCTGGCTATCAGGAAAAATGAGGATATTGCAAGCAAACAAAAGTCACATTACAGATAACTTCAAAAAAAAAAAAAGACTATATTCCACATGATGTAAAGGCTGTGACATCCTAATTTATTAGTAAATAAAAAAAAATTGTTAAATTATCTCAAGCATTCCAGAAAACTCGTTATACTTTTGTTTATTTTTTATGCTTTATAGTCCATGTGTTTTCATTAGTCAGATCAAGGTCACTGCTTAGTTGCCACACTGAGTCCAGTGGCAAGTTGTGTGGTATGAAAAGTTGCATGGGTTGAGAATGTCTCTCAATGGGCAATGCATCAAGCAACCCTGCACTGAGATTTATGACATGAGGAAGAAGGGGATATATAGCCCACAAAAATATATAGACTATAGTAAAGAAAACATATTACAAAATATATTCAGCCAACATATCATAATCATATTACGAGGGCGGATCGGAAAGTAACGCACAATAATTTTTTTCTGCCTTGGTATTGCAGCTAGAATGTTGAAATTTCACAGAGATATAGTTTGAAGTTTTCACTACAGATGATATTTTTTTCTCAGGTGTACCTCTTGCGAGAGAAGCTTGAACTATGCAACAAAGATGGCGCGCATGCTACAGTCGTCCACCTGTGAGGAACAGAGAAGTGTTGTTCGATTTTTGTAGGCCAAAGGGCATAAACCCAGTGAAATTCACAGGGACATGCGTGCCGTGTATGGGGATGATTGTATGGACCGTAGCAATGTCTCCAGGTGATGCAAATTCTTCCAAGAGGGACGCGTGAACCTTAGTGATTCGCCACGCTCCGGCCGGCCGACAACAGCAGCAATCCCGCAGAATGTCAGAGGCATTGAGGCGGCAATTCTGAACGACCGGCATGTGCAACTTTGCCGAACACGGGACCACTGTGAATGCTGCGGCCTACATTAAAACTTTGGTGAAGTTGCGTCGTGCCATTCGTGACAAACGTCACAACATTAACGTTAAACTTCTTCATGACAATGCTCGCCCCCATGTTGCTGCTGTCGTTCGTCACAAAATCGCCGAATTTGATTGGGAGGTGCTCCAGCATCCACCATACAGTCCGGATCTTGCACCATCGGACTTTCATCTGTTTGGTCCCATGAAGAAATTCCTGGCTGGCAAACGCTTTGAGACAGATGTGGAAGTGAAATCAGCAGTGCGCAGATGGCTACACTCCAACCAAACGGACTTCTACGAACAGGGCATATTGAAACTGGTAACACGATGGGAAAAATGTGTTGAGAAAGTTGGTGACTATGTCGAAAAGTAGGTAAAAGATGTAAGTTCATTTGTGATTTTTTTCCTTTTTTTTACTATTAAACTTTTAAAAAAAAAATTATTGTGCGTTACTTTCCGATCCGCCCTCGTAAATAACTGTGGTATATTCAATTTCTATCATTCAGACTGCAAATCCATGACAACAGTAGTAAAAAATGGGAAATTCTTTAAATTAAATAAAATTTGTAACTTTACCATCTAGATTTAAAAAAAAATGTGAAAGTATATTTCACCAAAACTTAGCTATGGATGCTATGACATATATTATTTTCCTATGTTACCTCCAATGAATTTCTAAGACTATTAGTGTGTTTATATTCACTTTATAGTGAAATATGGGATTTTTTCTGGATTAAATCTTTGGTAGACAAGACATTCTTTACATAGAAATAATAATAATAATATAATAGCAGATCGACAAATGTCTTCAAAAAGTAAAAAATTCAAACAATAGCAAGAAAATAAATTTTGTCATTAATTCATTAATGTTCTCTCAGAGTAACACAAAGGTAATTCCTCTGCTCTAGAAAAACAAAATCTTCATATACCATGTGCATATAAAAATATTTATACAAGAAAAACAAAATAATTAGTCGAACCTTGAATGATTTAACAAACCTCATTACAAAAAATTCAATATAATTTAAATATAGATTAAGAAAAAGAATTGAAGACTCTTGAAGCATTATTTTGCTACATAGGCCAAACCTTTCTTCAAGCATATATTAGGGATGCCCATTAGTAGATGACATCACCCATAGATATCAATGAGAAGTATAAGACTTTTAGGGTCATATCTATAAACGCATTAGACCGTAAAAGTCGTTCTCAGCTTGTACTCTGCTAAGAAAGTTACATCCAAAGATGTTTTTGTGTACTCAAAAATCTGTTCATGTGATAATTGTCGAAATTCCTAAGCTACCTGGTGAGGTGACTTTGCAGAGAACGAATCGTGAGCAACCCAATGAGAACCGATGTACTTTGAAACCTTGCTGCCTACTTTGCTGTTTCATCCAAGATGTCGGACCTTGAAGACTTTGATCATGTTTTCGGTATATGCGGAGAAGAGGAATTTGATAGAGTCCACCAAAGAATTCAACTGGAAGAACAGGAGAATTGGCGTAATATCGCAAGATGCAGACATCGTCGTATATGGTTTTGTGTTCGATTCATTTTCAATATCCGCCGTTATGACCATATTTCCGAACACTTTAATAACCTCTCTTGGCTCCGTCTTACTGACAGACGTAAATTGCACTCTCTTTCACTACTTTTCAAGCTTCTGAATTCCTACATTTCTACTTACCTGGCATCCAGATTTGAGAAGTTATCCTCCTACCACAATATTGACACTAGGTCACAAGATAGCAGTCTGCTAACAATTCCTCTTCATAGCACTTCCTCCTATTCTACTTCCTTCACAGTAGCCTCTGCCCGCTCCTGGAATCTCCTTCCTCAAGATATCAGGGGTTGCCGCACACTTGGCACCTTTAAGTCACGCTTATACAGTTACCTGTTGTCTAATAATTAATTCTTCTCTATTTATTTAATTTTATAATATGTCATTAATCTTTTCCTCGTTTTTTATATATCTTGTACATATTATATATTTAATTCGTTAAATTTAGAGTAAATAAAAATACATTATAAATATTAATTGTATTGTATTCATAACTTGTAATCGTTTATATATATATATATATATATATATATATATATATTGTAATTTAGATTTAAGACTTTTCTTTTGTATTTTTTTAAACCTGGTTGAGTGGTAGACAAGGCCTTAACTCTGCCAGGTAAAATAAAGCTATTATTATTATTATTATTTGTGGGACGCAAGCATAAATGCATTCCTCTAGCAGACGAAAATAACAGAAGTGGTTTTATAGTTGAGAATTCTGGGTAATTTCTTGCCAATATTACGAAAAAACTACTTTCATGCATGACCAGTCAGCGACTCGCTAATTCAAACTTTGCACGTTCTCATGGAAAACTCAGCTCACCAGAGACTAATGTATTTGCAAGCGGACTTAGTATAAATGCAGCTGTATGCAAGTGCTTCCCCAAAGTTCTGCTGAATGACACTTAGCCTTGAAAAATTTATCTTAAGGTTTAAAAAATTTCTACAAAATAAAGAATTCATCACTTCTAAAATTTCATCATAAATCATCAGAATTTCTAGAATTTTGAAACAATAAATATCCTAAAAATGGAGTTAAAAAATAGTTGTTTAGAGTGGAATAGTATTTAAAATACGAATAAATATATGATTTATCAAAATTAACAGTATATTTCAAAACTATTAATTTATTTCTACATTCAAGTAGGCTATTATGATACACTTACTTGTTCTCGTAATTCGTACTGTTCACATACAGTTTTGAATTTTTTTGTCATTTCCAGATTATCTTCTCTAAGTTTGGAATTTTTTTCATTGTTCTGTTGCATCAGTGCAGTGATTTCATTAAGGGTGCTCTGGAATTTTGCTGAAACCTCTTTTCGTTTTTCCTCTTCCTCTCTGATTTTCAATAAACTCTCATCCTAAAATTTAGACAAGAATATAAATCACTGTTTTGTACAAGGGGAGAATTTAAAGAACGAACACATGTTCTGAAATTTTTTTAATAACTTTGTATATTTAGTTTCAAATATTATTAGAGAGATTCTCAGAAAATTATACAAACAGAATCAGCCATGGAATATGTACAAAAATACAGAAACAACTGTAAATCTCACGTAAGAGGAATGAACAGAACAAGAATACTATGTCAAATCTTAAATTACCAGGCAAGAGATCTTTGAACAGATCCTTCAAACATTGGATTGAGACCGTAACAGACCACTAGGTCTATCACATGAAAGGAAGAAAAAGAAGAAATATTATTAGATCTTGTTAAAATTTCATGAACATATACTGTAAGAAGCTTTCCAGAAAATTATTAACAAAGTAAACAAAAAACATTTAAAAAATAACTGTTACAATTCTGTGGCACCATGCATGAAACCAATAACCCTCATTTAAGTAGTTCTGAGATAATGAAGATTCATGCATGGAGGTTTCCTATCTGAAGTGAACCTCCAATGTGTTGTCCATCTCTGGATCTTCTGTTTAACTAATTGTACAGCAATCAAAATTTGAGGGATGATAAATGACAGCTCAAATATTACATTAATAATATTAACTCATTTTTTTAAATTTGAGGGTTATGGGTTTTATGCATGGTGCCACAGAATTAGTTTTCTCCGTAAAAAAATTCTTGAAGTGTTAAGAAGTATACATTTTTATATATTGTTATTTTTTGCAATTTAAATAAAGATATGAAGAAGAAACCATCTCCTCCGTTGTCCAGCTTTTGTAGAAGAGACCAGCCTTCCTGTTAAATATTGGAGTGCAAGAGAGCAAATGAATTCACTGTCAAGTACTCGACATTAGATATCAACCAACCTACATTTATGATATAGGATATATTAAAAATTAATTATACATAATATATTGTCATAAAATATGTTCTTCTGTAAACTAATGCTTATTTTTAATATACTGCAATTAAAAAGGAAATAGTGACATTTTAGCTTGAATATATTCAAGAGATTTCCAATTTACTTCAGTTTACAGTCAATCTTTGAACTTAGTAGGAAGTAACATTATGAAGTATTAATAATTAATATAAATAAATTTCACCTCACCTCATATTTTGTCTTCTTTATTGACCATTGCATCACTGTGGACAGAATGGTTGAGAAAATACTGAAATGGGAGTAATTGCTCCGAAACCAGTAAAAAAAGAAGACTAAAAATGAGGTGAGGTGAAATTTATTAATTACATACACTCACCTGTGGAGAAAAAAAAAAGCAACAACTTTATACTGGGTCTGGCATAATTCTAGGAAACATACATTTCCAGACACGAGTTCCTGTGCTAAATGAAATCTTCTATGTCCTCACTTCAGGTCTTCAAAATTCATAATGAGAATTTAAATATATGATATCAGATACATAAATGAAATGGATAAACTAAAAATTACAAAAATAAATTGGTTACAGAACGTATATCAAATGAACAATAACAAAATCCCTTCACAAAGGATAAATTATAATCCTGTTGAGTGTTGTGGGAAGAAAGTTAAATTTATTCCCATGAATATAATTATAAATTGCATTTTTAGTCATAAATATTATTTTGATATAGTTAGCAGGTTTATAAAATTTATTATGGATCCGTTAGACTTTCAATGTGTCCTGGAAGATCAATGAAAAGACTATTAGATGATGATTACAGGGAACTACTGAACCTATGTTGTGATGGTGAATGATGCTGGACACATTGATATATTTATATTTATAACACTTTAAAACTGCCATTTTCCCCTTATGGTTTATTATACACTATGGCACTATTCCCTTACAAAAGTCAGTACAATTGCTATATTTATTTACCTTAATTGTTTTATTTTGTCTCTGAAGTTCACGACATAAACTTTCCAATCTACTACGAGTCAACACAGCTTTGCTATGTTCAGTTTGTAATTGTTCCTTATCTCGTTGCACCATGCTCAATCGTTTCTCTGTTTGTTTAACAGTCAACTGTAAAATTGAATATTGGTAATATTATTAATAAAATGATTAACACAAGAGTTTTCATTCAAATGAAACAAAAAATATTGAATGAGCTGATTTTAAGAACCAACGTTTTAAAATGAATAAACATAAAATATACAGTGTAGTTCAAAAGAATTCTGAAATAAAGAGAAAAAATTATTCCTCATCCTCACAGTCAAGAAAACAAATTTAGATTTCAAAAAAAGAATGAGCTAAGTTCAGTTTAATAAATAAAAAACATGATTAAATATTGTTACATCAGATGTTAAAAATAAAATTACCTGAAGTTTGCGGTTTTCATCAACTATATCAGAATATTTCTTACACATTGCTGCCAACTTTTCTTCAGTTGTATCTAAACTGTTTAATGCTTTCAACACCTGCTCCACACTTTTATCATCTTTCTTTCTGCTTTTTTCCTCCTTCATACTTTTCTTAACAGGTGCTTCTATAGATTGTTTTTCTTGCTACAAAAGAAAACTTTCAAATATAGAGTCCATTATTTTATATGAATTTAACATTCAATCACTACAACAAAGAGATAAAATCTGAAACATGCAGATTTGTATAGAAAGCTATTAATTATAAAACTATTAGAAACAAAACCATCTGGTAAAATCATCACATCAGATATAAACGTAAAGGCCTGGAGGCCCATGGGGTAGTAGGAAGTTAAGGCTCCCATTGTTTCTATAAAACTAATACGAGATGTCAGCCAGATTGTCAGCTCTGCATGTTGCTTGCCTTTACTCCAGTACATAAATCTAGTATACATTTCTGTTAGAGGCTAAGCATCACCGAAGCCAGAAGGTTTAGGCCAGTTTAAAAATCCTGACTCTATTAAGACTCGAACCTGCGATTTTGCAGTTTGTAGTATGTTGCATTAACCAACCATGCTTATGGCATGTCCCCTCAAATATTATAGACAGGTGATTTAACAAAATTTTTGTCATGTATTGAAGGGTTGCAAATTATTCAATTGTTTCAGATTGCCTGACTAAACTAAATAATATGAGATTTTAATTAAGTTAAAAAACACTCCATTCATGAAAACAGTTAAAAACATGTTTGTTTTTGTTTTTAGCTGTTTTGGTGAATAGAGTGTTTTTTGACTTAATCATGTTTATCACCAAGAAGATCCATTATTTTAATTTTTAAATGTGAGATTTGATCAAAATGACTAGATTAGATTGAGATAAAATTTTTCTTGGAAATTATGTAATATATGCTCTCTGATTTTGTTTTTAAATTTTAAAAAATATCATCATCAGTATCAAGGATTAGACCTTAAGGTCTGTTCCGATCACATGCTAGAATTGGCCTGTCCATCTTTTACTGGGCCTTCCAACATTTCTTCATCCTAATGGTTTGTAATGAAGAATCTGTTTTGGAATTCTATTATTACCCACTTCTATTGATGTGGTCCATCCATTCATCTCTGTATTGTGCAATTCTATTAATAGTTTGAATATATTTAGTTCACTTCATATATTTCCATTTTGTTTTCAATCTGTTATTGTATAGCCAGCCACACTCCTCAGAAACCTCATTTCTGACATTTCTATTCTTCATTCCTAGTTTTTGGTTAAGACCCAGCGTTCTGACCCATACATATATATAAACCAATTAACTTTTATAAGATTCATGATGTGTTCCGTTGAGGTTTATTCAAAATTAATATAAAATTATAGAATATTCACCTGAAAGGTCCGTCTCCTCAACTTAATTAATCAATGTTATTGTTGAAGAAAATAACATTTCAACAGCAAAGGAGTTTATAAACTGACATGTAAGGACTGCAACAAATTTTATATAGGAAGGACAAACAGGAGTTTTAACATCAGATTCAAAGAACATTTTCGAGACTTCATTCACGCAGAAGGGAAATCAAGCTATGCAAAACACGTTATCCATGAAGGACATCGCATGTTAAATATTGAAAACACCCTAACAGTAATGCACAGAGAAAATAATCCAGCGAAGATAAACGTACTCGAAGAGATGGAAATCATGAAAGCAGCTCACAACGGACAGCCTGATAAACGAAAACGAACCCAATACATGCAACCCCCTCTACCAGATCTTCAGTGAAACACCAGTTTTGAATCCTGCCGATGATGGGACAAGTCCCGAAAGCGCTACAGTTAAATGATTAATTAAGTTGAGGAGACGGACCTTTCAGGTGAATATTCTATAATTTTATATAAACCAATTATATGACATGTTTGAACTTTAATGAAGGGTTGCCCTATTTAAGCATGGACAGATCTGAATAGCTCCCAATTCCTTATTTTTTTTACTACTAACACTCGTGAGTTTATGTGTGTCTGGATACATACTTGATATAGCCAGATGCTACAAATACAATTAAAGCTCCTTATTCGCGGGGGGGGGGTATGTTCTGTAAAAACGCCATGAATACACAAACTGTGAATATGGAATGGTAATTTGTATGGGTATATAGGGGATACATTCCAAGGTTTCAAAATAAAATACAATTTATCAAAATAAAATCAAATTAATGAGATATTTTCATCAATTTCTATTAATTATTATTGTCAGGCTTAGACAAGGGCTTAAAGAATTTGGTAATTTTTTCCTGTTTTGCCACTTTCAAAAGGTCTTTCACAATTCAGATTGATATTTAGCTGTGAATTCAGCGATAGAATTCCTTGTTTTGTCTTTGGATTTCTAGATGAATCATACAGTTCATTTGTTAACACTGAAACAGTGTTATATAGATTGAAACGACTCACCAACGCGTAAACGGTCAAGCATTTCTATTTTTACTTTAAGTGACATTTTTTTCTTTTTTGCTTCGGTAATATTTCTTTCATTTTACTTGACATTATAAATTGGGAACAAATCAGAAGAGAGACATGTTATTTAATCAAAAATATTGAAACAAATGACAAGTTAAAACAATAAAACACCGATTGTGGCAAGAGCGCCATTTATCAAAACAAAGGACATAATGGCATGTGAAATACAGTGGCAGTGGCTTTTAATAACAAACTTTAGGCTTAGTGACAAGGTTTGTTTTACTTTGATATTTATTTGTCCATTTGGCTTGAATCACTCTTTGTAAAAGCCGCCTTGGTACGTGCCTGCAGTAAAAATAGTTGCTGATGCATTAATAAAAGATACTTAATCCTTTTAATATACTGACTGGATCAGTGAATAAAGAAATTTTTATCCGCAAATACAGGAACTGTGTTGCAATTTTTTAACCCGCAAATAATGAAAATGCAAATAAGGAGCTTATACTGTAGCCAAGAATGACTTCAAAAATTTGATGGTTCAGAACACATGTAGACCAAGCCCTAAAAACTGTGCTATGCCTATTTCATGAAATAACTTAATGTTAAAATGATTTCTAGCCCATTTCTCCATGATCACAGTTTAAGAATAAATATAAAATATAATGCAAACAAAATTTTGAAAAACTCACTAGAATTAACTAAGGATTAATAACTTTTAACATATTATTTCTCTAAACATGTCATACTAGACTTGGTCTACTCGTTCTGAACCAACCAATTGTAGATTTTTGAAAAGATACAAAGTTGGACTTTTTGACACTGGTTACGGCCTTGTAAAGATTGTAAAATAATGTAAAGAGAAGAATCTTACCACATAAGACATATGTGAGGTCTATAATAGAGTTACACAAAAACAGAGTCCCCGCTGGACTTTTGAAAATTCACCCAGTATTGTCATCATCACTGATAGTTTCTGCTTTATGTATCCTTGTATAAAATAGATGAGATAACTCAGATAAAAAGACCCAGGTTTGAGACTAGGTAATAGAGAAGCAGGGTCTTTACTTCACATATCATTGTCCAAGCAGGCTCTGAGCTCGACTCAGTTTTCTTAAAAAGAGTATAGAAAGTTTTCTTGAGAGTTAAGTCAGGGGAAGAACATGACTTACCTCTTCTTCATGTAGTTTTATTATGTAATTCTTTAAAATTAATAATTAATAAGCATTTACCTGTGCATCTTTATTATCAACAGTGGATGTAGTTTCCACTTTGACTGCTACATCAGCATTTTTATTATCCATCTTGATTCATTGGTTTACTGAAAATAAAATTTAAAACTAATAATATATGATTAAATTTGAAGAGAAAAATTTTCGCCTAGACCGGGACCCTTGGCTTTCCGGGCCAAGTGCTCTACCAACTGAGCTACCGTGGCGAGTTACGATCTAGACGCAAATTTTTCTCTTATATACGTTGTCATTCCCTATCGCCAAATGCTTTTGAAACCATTGCTTCTATCTTTGCAAATGGCGGCTTCTTAGTTAAGAAGACATTTATTCTGTGATAGAAGCAATGGTTTCAAAAGCATTTGGCGATAGGGAATTACAATGTATATAAGAGAAAAATTTGCGTCTAGATCGTAACTCGCCTCGGTAGCTCAGTTGGTAGAGCACTTGGCCCGGAAAGCCAAGGGTCCCGGGTTCGAGTCCCGGTCTAGGCAAAAATATTTTTCTCTTCAAATTTAATTTATCTTTCATTGAGAGATGTTAAATCAATAATAAAAACATAATATATGATTTTTCAAAGTTTATATAATTTATTTGCCTCTCTATTATGTCAATGATAAGAATAATACCAATTACAGTTGACACAGTATGTACAGAATTGCTTTATCATCATCAGGTGATGTATATTTAAGAGAAAAAGAATGCCTTGAATGGGAGGGAAGTATTACATTAGTTTGTCTATTGTAAGTTAATATGTTGAGAGTTGTTGTCTCAGGAAGGTCAGGTAAATGGTCAATTAGCTTGTCTAGTGGTAAATCAGGAATTGGGTGCAGGTATACAAACAATTTTCAGATATATTGACTTAGGCTTTCATGGCCGGAGTTGCTATGATGATCTTGAAGAAGATTTCCGGGTTCTTGTCTTGAGTCTCAAGATAACCTTGAGGATGCCGGATGCAGTCTCTGGCGAAACGTTGGGGAACTACAAGCCTCAAGATCACGGCCAACAGCCCAGAAATCTTCTACAAGATCAATTTTCAGATACTTTTAAAATTCAAATGAGTTAAAGCAAGGAGATGCACTATCTCCTCTACTATTCGACTTTGTACTACACTCTATTTCAAACATATACGCAGCAAGAGTGCACACATTTATCTAGCCTTGAGGCTGGCATTGGACTCTCATTGGCTGTTTGGTGAGATAATGATGGAAACAGCCAATGAGAGTCCAATGCCAGCCTCAAGGCCAGACAACTGTGTGTACTCTTGCTGCGTAGAGGTTTGAAATAGAGTGTAGAGCATGAAATCAAATTTTAGAAGATACAACTAAATGGCATTAATCAGCTATTGGTACATGCTGATGATGTAATATTATTAAGTGATAGGAAATACTAAACGCCAACACAACTTCTATGTAACACTAAGGGTCGAATGTTTGAACGCATTAGACAGTAAAAGGCATTCTCTGCTGATAAAGTTTTATTCAAACACATTTTTCTTACTCAGAAATCTATTCACGCGGTAATAATTGTAAAGCTACCTGACAAGGTACCTTGAGATCGTAGCTCAAGATATAAACTTATGTGAAAATCCCGAAGGGAACCGATGTAATTTGAAACTTATCCAAGATGTCGGACCTTGAAGACTTCGATCATGTTTTCAGTATACGCGGAGAAGAGGAATGTGATAGAGTCTACCAAAGAATTCAACTGGAAGAACAGGAGAATCGGCGTAATATTGCGCGTCGCAGACGTGTTTGTATACGGTATTATTTGCGGGATGCAAGCATAAATGCATTCCTCTATAGCAGACGAAAATAACGGAAGTGGTTTTATCGCTGAGAATTCTGGGTAATTCGTTGCCAATATTACGAAAACGTCAACATTCATGCATGACCGGTTAAGGCGGCTGTTAATTCAATCTCAGCTCACCAGTGATTGGAAGTAATTTGAGTAGAGAGTAATGTATTTGCATACGACCCTAAAACTAAGACTGAAATTAAATATCAATAAAACTAAACATATGGCCACAGGTAGAAATACAATATAATGGAAATGAAGAGTTATGAGAGAAATTTTGAAGTGGCTGAATTCAAATAGACCTACCTAGGAACAATAATTACAAACAGGAATGAAGTACAGATATAAATTATACATCTAGGCTTAATCTGGAAATGCATACTATTATTCATTACATGGACACTTCGTCATTCAAACGTCTTTAAGAAATGTTACATTAAAAGTTTTAAAATGGTTATTCTTCCAGTATGAATACGAAACTTGGTCTCTTACTCTAAGGAGGAGAAAAGATTATGAGTATCTGAAAATAAAGTTCTTAGAAAAATTTTTGGACCAAAGCAACATGTGAATGAAAATGACCATTTAACTGTGAACTACATGATCTTAATGGGAAACTAGATATACCGGTAATTGGAACCGTTAAATCTTGTAAATTGTAATAGACAGGAGATGTGACACGAATGGGGAATGAAAGAGGAGCATAGGAATTTCTTGTAAGAAAACCAGAAAGAAAGCACAATTCTTGTAGGAAAACCAAAGGGAAAGCACACAGAAGGTAGTCCAAGAATGAGGTGGAAGAATAACATTAACCATGATTCGAGGAAGGTGAATTATATAGAGAATGACTGGAAAACATAAGCTCAGGATAGGGACGTATAGAGAACTTATGTCCACGCGACCATGAACTCCAGTTTTGATAGTGCACATGAGTTAGTTTAGCTGTGGTTAACTGTACTATTTTGTTTTGAGTAGGTCTATAAATCATAATTCAATGATGTCTATGTAAAAAGTGTATAGTATATAGGCATATAGTGTTTCCCATTGAATCACTACCACAAAGAAATATAAATATTTTGTCAATTAAATAAAAATAAAACATAGTTTTATTTTCATATTTGAAGAGAAAAATTATACGCTCAGACCGGGACTTGAACCCGGGACCCTTGGATCTCTAGACCAAGTGCTCTACCAACTGAGCTACCTGAGCAAGTACCGATCTAAACACAAATCTTTCTCTATATACATTGTAATTCCCGTCCACCAAATGCTATGAAGCCAAGCTTCTATCTTGCAAATGGCGGCTCCTTAATTAAGAAGACATATTTGGGAATTGTACATTACAGCCAGTACGGCTTTTTCCATGTTATGTATATAGAGAAAGATTTGCGTTTAGATCGGTACTTGCTCAGGTAGCTCAGTTGGTAGAGCACTTGGTCTAGAGAACCAAGGGTCCCGGGTTCAAGTCCCGGTCTGAGCGTATAATTTTTCTCTTCAAATATGATTTATCCATCAATGAGATGCACGAAATCAATAATAATAAAATAGTTTTATTTGATTTTCATATTTATTATATAATTCAGTGACAGCTGTTTTGGTACACTGTACCTTCTTCAGACATGTTAACAAATTATGAATTGTGTTCCAACTGATCTAAGCAACAATACAACAATATTTATTTAAATTTTTTAATTTAACAAAAGGGATTCATTCAAATCAAGTTGAGAATTTAACAGTTTGTTACTACTTTTCAATTTATTAATTTCTACAGCCTCCAAAAGATCTAACTTCTTACCCTTATCACAAACATGTAAAATTTCAAAATTTGGATCGAAACAATGATTAAATTGAAATAGGTGGTTAGCATATTTTGAATATTCTAAATTTCTGTTATATGCTCTCATGTGTTCCTTTATCCGAGAGATAAAAGGTCTACCAGTTTGTCCTATATAGACATTTTCACATGTGCCACACTTCAATTTATACACACCTGATAATTTTTATTTTTTTTACTTTGGTTTTATTGTTTTTTATTATATTTTGTAAAGTTTTGTTAGTTTAAAATGCCACATTAATGTTTTGTCACTCAGTGAAGTTAGAAATATGTTTTGAACTTGTCTTACATAGAAACACTCCAAGTTTGGTAACAATGAAAATTATGACTCCAGTGTGCTTTTGCAGGTATGACAACATAGAGTTAAAATGATGGAATTCATGGTATAGCAGAAAGTGAAATGTTATTGGTTAGCCGAGATGAAGTTTTCAATTGCAGTGCAAAGAAGGTTTAGGCAGAGATATGGTGCCAATGCTCCAGAGTATTATACTATTGTGAAATGGTATAATCAGCTGTTGGAAGCAGGCTCTATGTTAAGGAAGAAGGGAAAAGGCAAAAACACAGTGTCTGCAGCTTAACCCGTCAGCGCCGACATCCATACGTGGTATAGACCCTCTCTTCTTCACTTATTGCCGACATCTATACGTGGTATAGACCTATGCAGGCATGTTTTCTTTTTGTTCTGGATCGTACATGTTTGAAGCTACAAATATGTAATTTATTTGTGTTTAACGTAGAAATTATGAGCTTTCAGGACATATGAATAAAAATAATATTTGTTTAAAATTTAATTTCATATTATTTTTTTAAAAAATCAGATGAGTTTGAAGTAATCGTAATTTTCTCTAAATGCGCGCGACCTTTTCATTTGTTTTTTTACTGCTGTATATTCTTATATTTGCATATGAACAATATAGTTTTGAAGCCTAAGATCTTAGCTTTCTTTCTAAGTGTATGAATCAGCTGTGATCACATTTTGTGCATGTGGCATTGAGGTTGAAGTAGTTTCTTACTTCAACACTCAATGGCACACAGACCTAGCTTTGTGCTGCTTTCTGCAGGGCTTCTAATAAACTTATACACAATCTAATTTTTCAGGTCGATAAAATGATATACAAGCTATCGATTGATATATAAATCAACTTGTTTAGGGGAATACCTGATTTATTTTGCCTCTTTCAAATAGATGTTACTTACAAGGAATCAGTCTGAGGCGCGGTGTCGTGCGTTATATACGTAATTATGGCCAGTCATAACCTAAAAGACACTTCATCAGAAAAATTACCCCTAAAAGTGATAAATTGAAACCTCAAAGGAGGTGTGTTGTTTGTACTAAACATGGGAGAAGAAAGACATCTGTTTATTGCTGCCAGGAATGTGATGTAGGTCTGTGTATTGAAGAGGTTTCGAGCTGTATCACACCAAGCTCAACTACTAAGGTGATGTGATTTTTTATTTCTAAAATTAGTAGTACTAAAATAAGAGAAAATTACTTTTATGGTCTGTGTAGTTGTAAATAACTGCTGTAGAATTTTTATACGAATCCAAGCAATAATTGAGATTCTAAGTATAAACATTGCTATCGCTTTGACACAAGATTGAGCTTGAGTTCACTCTTCTAAATATTCATTCTGATTTTGGTTATGTCAGCTGCTTTTGTATATACAAGTTACAGATGAATCAGCACTATGCCACACAATATATTTAGTGTCTCACAGAAAGAAACAGGGGTGTCCAATGTGAGCAAATCAAATTATTTAGTAAAAATGTGTATCACGAGAGAGAAACTCAGATTTCAAATTTTTTTAATAGTTTATAAAGGCTACTGAACTCCATACATATGTATGTATTAAATTTCTCATTTATTTCTGAGCTAACAAGTAAAAATTTCGTTCAAATCCATCGATATTTAAAAAAGTTATGATCGTTTACACAAATCAGTGTTCTAGGAATACTAAAATGTTAAAATGGCCTCCGTCCATGCAGTAGGAAAGCAAGTAAAAGGGTGCGTCACTGACGGGTTAAGCTGAAGTTAGTAAAGCATTTCAGCAAAGCCCAAGGAAATCAATTTAACAGGCCAGTTTAGAGCTGTATATTCCAAAGTCAACTGTTCACATTATTGTTAATAAAAGATTGTGACTTACGAGGAAATTAGTACAAGTTGCGATCGCAATTGCAAAAAGTTTTGGCTTGTATGAATATGTTTGAGCTTAATAGTGAGCGGAGAACATATTTTTAATGACCCACCTCATACATTTTCAAATTTCTTTGATACTGACGGTTTCAGACAATATCTTGTCCCTCTTCAGTAATGACTTCCACTGATGAAATTCTCTGGTTGTTGATTTCTCTATGGACATCACCTCTTGTGCTGCCATCTTTGGTTGGGATTATACATTTTGAAATTACAGTAATGACTTCCACTGATGAAATTCTCTGGTTGTTGATTTCTCTATGGACATCACCTCTTGTGACATCTTTGGTTGGGATTATAAATTTTGAAATTAAATTTTTATCCACCAGAATATCGAAGTCCATAGATCGATATTTATTCTTCTGAATGAATATTTTTTCCCACACTGTCAATTCCAACAGTTTATCTAATTGTTTCAAAAGTTTTGCCTCTTTTCCAATTTTATGATGTTCTAGCAAACTATGTGCAGTAATTGCTGATTTTACAATTTCACAATTTTTAATATTTCTAAAATGTTCTTTGTATGTGTTTCCAAATTCCTTTTTGTTTTTCCTATATATACTTTGCTACAATCATTACAATTTATTTGATAAATTCCAGATTTCTTACTGTCTGGGATGTTGATTTTTTATTGGAACATAGAAGTTTTTCCAGACTAAATTTATTTATTGGTGCCAAAGTAATGTTGTATTTGTCAAACATTTTTTTAAAATTTCCTATGTACTTCTGAATGGAAGTATTTTGAATTTCTTCTTTTTTTACTAACAGTTTGAAGGGTAGAGTATTCTTTAAGCCTTTTTTCTGTTTGAATTTCCTTAATTTGTTTGTTATTATTTTCTTATTGAAACCATTTAATCTGGCTATGTTTGAGGTGCTGATTACAAAAATGTATAAAATAAGTATCATCGCTAATAACACTTTAAGCTACAAAGATTTGATATTCCACTCACAATGGACCATACCTAACATGGTATCGTGACTTTAGTAACTGTAGTCATCTTAAACATTTTTTCTCTAGCTAATGTAGTTATCTGCACTTGATGTGCTATTCTTCTGACAGTTCAAGGCGGTGCTGAAGCAGATTGAAGATCACAGTATCTTAATGACTATCAGTTCACACCATCATCAAGGGATTCAATTTCTTTGCTGATGTTATTCTACACAATCAGTTCTGTTCTCCAGTCTTTGCAGACTTTGTTCAGTATTCCTAGACTGTAGCTGGATATGATGACTTCAAACCAGAGAGGTTTAAAACACCTCCTGAACATATTTTTGATGTTCAAAAGCAGTGTGACTCGGAAGACTGCTTAATGCAGGCATTTATGAAGTGCTCTTACCGAGATAAGCAACTCTGTGGACATGTTCATCCTCGTAATCTTTTACCAAGAGCTACAAACAACCCATTCTTTAACTCGGTGACTTAACATGCACATTTTTGATAAGTGCAGTGTAATTGTCAATGGTAAATATTGTGAGGATATTGTAATGTACATGTGAAACTCTTACATATAAACCAAAACTTTTTGAAATTGCAACTTGCGCTAACTCCCTCGTTAGAGCACAAAAAAAACCCACTTATTGAAAAGCTGCACCAAAATGATAAATCCAGATGGACCGTGATGACTAATGCAATGTTAGCCCACATTGAAAATTACAATGGATTCCTCAACCATGTCACATTACCAGAAGAAACAACCATGTGGTACAATGCACAGCCATATTTGTAGAATACAAGGGGAAAAAAACCCATGTATCCTAATGGATCATCATCATGATATGTGGCCTGTGACGGTAAACCTAACGAAGATGGCTGGCCTTTGAATAGCTTTTTTCGAGTAATAAGAAGTCCCCTGGGTTGGTTACCAGCCATCCGCAGAGCAAGACTAGTGGTAGGACTGATACCTTATAGCCTTCTAATCAAGCGTAAAAATATGGAATTTCCTCCATATTTATGGAATATGAATATAATAGCCCCAAAGTTAACATGTGGTATGCTTTGACTTGTGATACTGTGATTGACGTTTCTTCTTTGCTAAAAGCAGTGACAGGGACATGATACCTAGATATGCTAGAGAACTATGCAGTTCTGCAAATATCGGATGACCTATTCTTACCACAAGATGCAGCTCCTCCACATTATGCCAATGAAGTTCAAGACTACCTCAACACTACTACTTCTTTCCAAGTATTAGTCCAAGGCCTGTTACGATCCTATAGAAAATTTTCCCTCCAGCATTTCATAGGACGACCCAGTGATCTTCGTCCTCTTGGTATATAATTATAAACAGCTTTGGGGATCCGATTTGAAGTCATTCTTCCTAGATGGTGTTTCCAATTTAGTTGGTACTGTTTAATCTATTCCAAAATTGGCGTAGTCTTTAATTCTTTTAAGGTATCGGTGTTCCTTTTCCGATCCCATCTGGTGTAACCCGCTGTTCTGCGCATGAATCTCATTTCACAAGCCGTTATTCTGCTTTCATGTTGTCTTTTTAGTGTCCATGCTTCACTACCGTAGGTCAACACTGGTCTAGCCAAAGTGTTATATAAACGTAATCTGGTGTATTAAATTTAATTTATCTTTCATTGAGAAATGTTAAATTAATAATAAAAACATCGTAATCTGTGTTTTTTGTACAAGGATGGTTTCATAACTTGATTAATAATTCCCAAACTTTTATTATAACTAGTAATTTTTTCAGGGATATCCTTTTCATCCCAGATAGAGAGATAATATCCAAGATATTTAAATTGATTAGATCTCTCTAAAATTTTATTCTGGAGACAGATTTTACTTTGTATGGGGTCCTTCCCATGGAATGCCATACACACATTCTCCAAACAAGAGAATCAGAAGATCAGGTCCCATTGAATGGCTCCAAGGTCGTCAGATTTGACCCCCTTAGATTTCTTTCTTTGGGGATATTTATAAAACTTCTGCATTGGGCATGGCTGACCTCCGAAGACAGATAAGAGATGCTTATGCTTCCATCACACCTGTAATGCTGCGGAACACATGGATGGAGATAGAATACCATCTTGATAATATTCAGGCCACAAGTTTCTATAGAAACTTGGTGAATTTTTCTAATATAAAATCTAAGTCCAGTTATTCTGTCACTATTAGTTTAGGAGATATTAAGGTTAGATTGTGGTAAAGATTCAACAGGACACACTGTACAATAGATATCAGGAATCATCTAATTCAACAATTGCTCATGTTTGTTCCAATAAAGGCACAGAAACAAAACAAAATATATAGATAATAAGATACATACAACTCAATTTGCAATTATTCAAGAAAAAAGCTGGTTCTTCTTATTAAAGTTCAAATGGATAAAACATTTTTTCTAGATCCAAAGGAGACACAAGGCACATGCCCCAGCTGATGAAAGTGGATACAATTTAGAATCATGTAATGCTGCCAACATATACAACTCTGGTCATTATTGAAGTATTAAACAAAAATACAAATACCACTTTAACTATATTTACCCTAGGTGGGAGTTCGATCACATTTAGTACAGAAAATACAAATTAAAGGCCTAAGTTGGCTATAGGAATATAAGTCACTATAGGAACTTCGGAAGTATATGTTGGCTGCATTTACCAATAATATAGCAGCTACCAATAAGGCTAACACATCCTAATTAGCAGTTCTATGATTGAATTTTTAAAAATTAATAATCATAATTACAAAATGTTTAAAATAAAGTGTTATTAAAAAAATACTGCAACTCTACAATTTGACAAAACTTGTGTGGAGTATTTTAAAACTTGCATTGCATACTGGATATTTGAGCCAAATTATCTTAATGTTTAATTTAAGGTAGCCAATGTGGGACATTGTGAGGAATTTGGATAACAGCTTCAGCTTGAGAAACAACACTTGATGTGCCGACCACATGTCACCCCTATATTGACTGGATGATCGTCCACCTCTATGATTGATACATGTGGATGTGAAAGTAGTATTTGGCTGGTATGATAAGGGCCATTTAGGCAGTGCAATTAAGTTTTTTTTTAGTGTGAACAGCATAATTATTTAAGGCATATGATAAATTACAGAGTGTATCATTAATAATGACTAAAAGCAATATTGGGAAAAACTGCGGATGTGGTCGGTTTTATGTCTCTCACATTTCTACACTTACATTCTTATGCCACTAATGCACTAAACACTTGTAAACACGTTTTGTACTGTTTTTAAACATTTTGCAATGATCTTCAAGCTTTCTTCACAATATTTTATATTATATATTTACGTAAAACATGATCGTGGATACATTACTTCCTTGCTACTTTCCCATGTTGTTCCAACGTTGCCACCGTTTGAAAATAATTTAAAACTATATTTAGTGTTAGTGTATGTAAAATTAGTTTATAGTTCATTAAATAGTACACATGTAAATTGCTTTGTTACGTTAGGAAATGGGAAGTTGGTTTACGTCCATTTTTAAGCATTTGGGAAGAAATAATATGCATGTAAATTGTTTTCTTTAGTTAGAAAATGGCAAGTTAGTTAACGTCCATTTCTTTTGCATTTGGAAATTTATTCCCAAAGTTGGTAACGCCGACTACCGGAGTCTATATTAACCATTACAGCAACTCGCGCATGCGCGCTGCGATTCTGTGGAACTTAGAAGAATTCCTGAGAGACATAAAACCGACTTTTTCCAAAACTGCACTTAAACTAGCGTGAAATATTTTAGTCCTATAGAACAACAGTGCGCATGTGCCAGAGTTTATAGAGCCAGCGATAACCCACAATCGAACCAAATATCGATTATCATCGATTAAATATAGATAGGGACAGAGGGAATCTCGTTAATCCCTTCATGCACGTCACTAATTAGATGATGAGGCATTTGGATACCTTAAGAGAGTCATAGTTACCCAAAACTGTACAAAACCTTTATGATAGGTGTCAATGTATGATTAATTATAAAAGCATAAGCCTATATCAAACTTCCAATGCAAGAAACTGAAAACTTAAAAAGTAAGGCTTTGTTAATGTGTCAGACATAGACAGACTTATATACAAGGCCGATTCTTATAAATTATGAGCCCAATGTTGACGATTATGCCTTCCTTGCTTAAATTTTCAGATTTCAGAAACAGTACTGTAGCATACATGTTGACTTACATCTTTATCAGCAATAAATGAAGTTTCTCTTCAACCACTATATCAAAACAATATCAATAGTCAAATTTATAAACAATCTTAAGTTTATGAACAAATAGTAACCTAAAGCAAACAGGTCAAATTTCCTTCGTAAGCTTAAAGTTGATCACCGACAACGACCGCCATTACAATTTAAAACCATGCCCTCTATACACAAAGAGATGAAATAATGCAACTTACTGCCAAGAACGCAATCTACACGTAGTAAATGTAAACTAATTTTTATTCCCGTCTGCTAGCGACAAAACTATATAAAATCGTATTTAATGTTATACAAATTATTAAAAATAAATCTAAACACAATATGAGTACACGGTATAGTTTATCTTACACCACTATTCAAGGGCAAACTTTCACAATAATTAAAAAAAAAATAGTTACAGTACTCTTCGCAACATGTGCACGTGAACTGTTTTTAAAAAATCGCGCAAAATCGGGTAATAAAATAATAATTATAAAGTTTTGAAATCCACTGCATTAAGCCCAGTAAAACATAAATTACCTAGACTTTGTTTATCCTTGTTTTCATTCACACACAGAGATGTAGGTCGAGAATTCAACCGACCAGCATGGCGCACATGTAGGTAAAGAAATGCTATTTTGAGGTATAGTTCTATGTTTAGCTCAAAAGCTGAAACACGGAAAAGATCGCAGAGTTATCGGTGGGAATTTTAAATATTTCGTTTCATATATTAAATCATGTTATACAAAAATACAATTGTAAACTTGTTTGATAATGTACCGATATAAACATACTTTGAAACCAAATATCTTACTGAAAAACATTGTAAATCCATTACTTGATCAAAATTTACGAACAGAAACTAAACGTTAGCAGGAGTGTGCCCACAATTTACCTTTATGACAGTCCTAAACTCTAGCAGGAAGATTTTCCAGTAGTGGCAATACATTCTTATTGCAGAGCTGTAAACAGAGAATGTAATGACTTCGGATGTTGAGGTCTAGAATTAAGTCTGCAGGTAGGTTGGAACTCTAGGCTAACCAGTCCATTTCCTGTACATTATTGTCTTCAAACCACCTCCTTATAGATCTTGCTTTTAATGCCATTAAGTATATTATTATTCCAGAACAAACAATCATTATCACCAAAGTGGTCCTTTGTGGTAGATAAAACAAAACAATTCTGAATAATTTATAGTCTTTGCCTTTTAATTTGGGATTCACTTTTGCGGGGAATCCAAGCACATTTCATGATAAATAGTCTCATATTGTTAATGCCAGTCCTCCAAATTTCACTATTGCCACAATACAGAGTGGGAGATACTGTTCCCTGGCATTTACTGCACCCAGATATTTTTATTAGGTTGCTACAAAATATAGTAGGCCTGTTAATAAGTGCTTTTATGTGTGAAAAGATGATCTGCCCTTCCTATTCAATCTTATGTCAGATAGGCTGATAAAATGTCACATACTGCTGCTCACTTTTCAGTTGTGTTGTTTCATTGGGAGTGTACCTGTATGCAGGTAGGAGAAGGGACTGCCCTTTCACACCTTGTGAGCACTTATTAACAGCCTTTATTATATATATATATATATATATATATATATATAGGATGACTCATCATTAAACATCAGAATTTTCAACCATTCATTTAATATTCATAGGTGAAATGTTTGCTTGTATGCAGTTGATTGGCACAAGGTGCAATTTCCTGAACTTGGGATGAGCAGTCATAATACTAACTTCACTGGTGGTAGCACGGTTGAATTCTTGGGTGATTTATTCAACTGTCAACTGACAATTTTTAGATGTCACCCTCTTTAAAGACTGACAATCCCTTCAGACAAAATATGCTGCTTATAAGGTTATTGTTTACCTGTGGTAGTATCATCATGTTTCCACTTTCAATGGTTTATTCAGAAGGTCTGAAATATCTCTTGCAGCTTAAGTGGACTCCTATAATCATCCTGCAATGAAAGTCACTGAGCTCTGCAGATTTAACTATGTTGCTATTCTTTTTTTAATGAATCATATATAACATGCTGCCATCATACAAAACTAATGTGAAGCCAAAGCAGCACTATAAAGGGGTCCCCTTATACATTTTAACATATAGTGTATATTTATTGATTTATATAATTTTCTCACAGAAAATTTTGAAAACTAAAAATATTCCTAATTTAATTTTTATTTAAATTAATTTAATTTTTATCTCTCTTATTGATTATACCCACATTTGTAGGCAGTATTTTATTTAATGGCAACTCTGGTCGTTAGAATCACAGTTTACATCTAGACATGAAATGACCAACAAATTCTATTCTTAAAAATTCCATAGCATGACAGGCTAGAGAGACCCTTGGCCTAAAAGACAGCTGTTGGCCTCATGTCCACACGTGTTAATCACAGAGGTAGACAATCATCCAGCCAGTGTAGGGGTGGCATGTGGTTAGCATGTCAGGTCCCCCAGCCATTATAGCTGGTTTTCTCAACCTGGAGCTTCTACTTATTGTAGCTATCCAAATTCCTCATGATGCTGGATGGAAATTGGTCCCAAACTGGCCAAAATCCCATGAGAATATTTCTTCCCTCATGGGACTTGAACCAGCTCAAATCCCGTAACTCTGCGCCAAGGCATCTTGCCTTAACAACATGGCTACACTGCAAGACAGCAAATTCTGTTCTGGGGCCTTTAATTTCAAGCTTGAAGTTTTTTTACGTCATAAATCTAGAACATGAGACTCAAGTTTTACTTCCCTTTTAACCCTCTGCATGCCAGATGTGAAATCTGCTGTTGGAAATTTAAATGGCTGCCTGTTGTTGTGATTGATTTTATAGGCAGTTTAAGTAGAGTGTCTGACATATGGATAGAAGCATCAGAGCTGATCTGATAGGCTACACTTAGGATTTTAATGTCCAGAAAATATTACATTTGTACGTTACCCAAAAAGGCATTATATTTAAATATTTATTTTAGATTTACTTGTGTGCCAAATATTAATTAACATTACAAAGTAGATGGATTTTAAGTTTTAAATTATGGTTGGAAAAAAAGGGAAGAAAGATTATAAAAAATATACACAAAAAAGAATTACCAAATGGTAGGCCTATTGCCAAAATAACATTTATATGATTAAAACCGACTACATGAATATTCATTATCCGACATTTTAAAAAGTGAAGTGATCCCAATACATGGCTAAGGAGGCCCTTAGATAAAGGTCCCATCTTTCTGGACAATCAGCACAAGATGTCAGTTGGGTTGTCAGCCTACTTAATAGTTGCCTTTACCCCCAGAACAAGTATCTGGTACTCATTTCCACTGGCTGAGTTGACCCTCAAGGCCATGATGTTGTCAGAAGGTTTAGATCAATTTAAAACACCTGATCCTACCAGGATTTGAACACTTGACCTTCCAGGTTGTAGTGTATTTCATTAATCAACTACATTACAGTGTGCCCCTTATCTAACATTATGGTAAATATAAAAAGTATTATATATTTTTGGAGGCAAATGTATCCATTAACTGGGTTTTAATCGACTTGTTATCCTGGATTATACACATTTCAGTTTTTGAACGAAGCCACTGGCTATTTGATATTACTTTATTTAACGATGCTCTTTAATTAGCATTGCAATTCAAATCTGTGCAAGAGCTGACAAATTTTCCCTCAGAGATCACTTTTTTCAGGCTTGAGATTGTTTTTACATGCCATAAATAACAACTTGAAGATAAATGAAAAATTAATTTGAAACCTATGGTCTCAAATAAATTTGAAATTGTATGAAGTGAGTTATTAAAAATATGTTCTCCACTCAATATTAATGATATAACCTCATAATGTTTGCTTCCCAGCATTAATTTTAATATACTACAACTTAGAACCTATGACTTTAGTTTTTTCAAAGAAACTCATACACAGAATTTTTATATCCTGAAAAATCATCAATTCTGGTTGGGTTTGTGCCTGCATACCTTGGAACCTGTGGCAAGCATAGTAATGAATAGTCACTTTGAGCTCAAGAGGTCCTTGTATGTAAAGCAATTTTACTTGATTCTACAGAAACTAATGAAGCACATTTTGCAAGCACTTGCAGAAGGAATACAGTCATAGTGATGGTTTACATAAATTATATCTTATTTATTATATGTATTGTTTCATTTCTTGCATCAAAATACACATCTTCAACTATCCATAAGAAATCTATTATATTTTTGGAAGGATCCTGACCTTAAAATCCATTCTGTAAATATGACAATAATTCTAATACATTTAGCAAAAAAAAAAAAGAATGAGCAGCTCCAAAATGCAGAGTCCCTGTTATGACCGAATGTGCATGCTCGAAGAGCTGAAGCTGTGGTTCATGAGATAATGCATTGTTAAATGTTTTAAATATGCTGTATGTGGTTTTAATCACCTTAAATAGTTAAATAGCAATGTAGGAGATATGATTATAGATATTTACGAGTGTTCGACATATACAATATTACTCAAATTGCGAGATTTCAAATAAATACTAACTCTCATGCATAGTGTAAAAGTAAACAAGACAACTTGGGTTTAAACTATTAGTATCCGATGTTCGAGTAGTATAGATCGTTAAACCAATTCCAAAAAGTGAAATTTGTATGAGAACCAGGCTTCAAATCCCTCGACAATATATATTTTTTTATTTATTTATATTTCTGCAAAATACACCCTATAACATTTAATTCCAGCCACAATAATCTATGCCCATTTTATACAATTTGAAGTAATATTCCGTTTTTCATAAACTCTTTAACATTATTTAGATACTGGTATAAATTTAATTGCCATAGTTAGGTTTAGTTTATATTGTACAGTAATTATATTTTACTATAATGGCCCGTCCTTCTGTACCCAAATAGCACAATCATTTTATATTTCTTTAAAATTCATTAATATTACTATTGAATTTCCAAATATTTTGAAATTCTATTTCACCACAAAAGCACGTTAGGGTTGTAGCTTACTATAACAATATGATACTATATATTGTAAAACACAAATATTAACTAATGATTTTGAATGAGTGTTATGATTTACATAAATTGTCTATAAGAGTTTTAGCAAAATACTACATATTGTTATGAATTTCATAAAATGTTTATAATAATTTTGGTTCTTAAAAATCACTTCACACATTAAGGAAGAAGCCACATCATCGTTTAAAAGTAAGTTCAACCAGAATCGTTGTCTTTCGAATATAGGACAATCAAATAAAACATGTTTTACAGATTGCATTGATTCTTGACATTTACAATTATGATCATTGTCTAGGTTATAAATTCGATATTAAGGTAATGCCTTAAAATCAATATAGTGAACTACGAAATTTCAATTTAAATGATGGTAATGGGATGAAGCATTAATTCCATGATATACGCGGATACCGAGCGTGTTGGGCCAAGCGGAATTGTTTGGGACTTGTATTCAGGAAATCTCGTGTTCAAATTCTGGTGTCGACCAACCTGACTGAGATTTTTCCCTGGTTTTCTTCAATTATCAATGTAACTTCTGGGTTGGAATTTCATTGTCAGGACTCGTTACATAATGTCATTAAATATATATTTACGAGTGTTCGACGTATACAATAGCCTATTACTCAAATTGCGACGTTTCATATTATGAACTTCAACTTTCGTGCATAGTGTAAAAGTACACAAGACAACTAGGGTTTAAACGACTAGTATCCGACGTTCGAGTAGTGTAGATCATTAAACCAATTACGAAAAGTGGAATATGTATGAGAGCCAGTCTTCAAATCCCTCGACAATGTTATATATATATATATATATATATATATATATATATATATATATATATATATAATTTTTTTGTATTTCCGCAAAATACACACTATAAAATTTAATTCCAGAACCACGTAATCTACGTCCACTTTACACTATTTTAAGTAACATTCCGTCCTTCGTAAACTCTGTAACACTATTTAGCTACCGGTATAAATTTAATTGTATGTACAGTACCACGTTTTAATAATAATGCTAAAAATGTATGTAATAAAAGGTAATTTAGCTTCATATATTTATTTAAGCTATCACACCTATAATTCCCTAGTAAAGCTGCAAAGCATAGCATGAAAATGCTCTGATTGCAGTGAAAGACCTGCCCTCGGGCAGAATTACTATGGATGGATATTTATTTATTACGTATTAGTAAGGAAAAAGTTTCACTCTTCAATTAAAATATTCAGTTTATGTAGGTCAAGTCCAGCCTGATAATAGCCCATAGATGATGAACAACAATAATAATACTTCCAAATAGTTAATTCTTTTTTCTTTAAGAGGGGACAGACAGAATAAAATAGAAAACATCGTAGCAATTAAACCATTTAATCTAATCGGGAATCAAACCTAGGCCTCTTGCATACGAAGCAAGCCGTAAGACACTGAGCTAAGCATTCGCTGGGTTACTGCACATAAAATAAGTTCTTCATTGGAAGAAGGGGAACGTATTGAAGTTCTACTGTGCAATTAGTTTATTGGTGTGAATTGCGCGTTAAAACTTGAAATGTTCGAGACCAAGAGTCCGCTCATTTTTTTTTTGCTAAGTGTACATTTTAAGACAAAGAAAAATGAGAAGACTCCAGAGACTAAGTGTCATTTAGTATATTGGAAAAGTTCACATGCAGCTACATTTACACTAAATTTTTATACTTCCCGTTGATATCTGTGAGAATGGCCTAGGCAATGACATGCCTAACTTATGCATATGAAAGGTTTGATCTACTTAGCTATAATCTCCTCTCAAGAGACTTCTCGTCATTTATTTATTATTTGTCTAGATGTGTACATATTTTGCAATATTTAAACTAATCACATAAATTAAAAATATGATATTCAGAAATTACTGATGTAATTTAAAAACTTAAATATGAGAAAATAACATTTCAACGTTGAATAGAGAAACATATTACGGTTTTGCTTTCATTGCCTGAAATTAATTATAATACTGTTTTATTCAAATATAACTAATTCTATATAACAAAAGCCATAGATTCAATGTCATATTATCTAAAGCCCTTGATTGGTCCATATAATCTACTAAGCCAACTGAAATCAATTCATATCTCCAATAACCGGTTTCCTAAGATTCATCTAACTATTATTCTCCCACCCATATCTAAGGCTTGCTAATTGTATTTTTTCCAAAGGTTTCCCAATAAAAAATTAAATAATTTCTACTGTTCAAATAAGTTTGGTCTGCCGTTATCGTACCTCATATTTGGTTGTTTCTTGTAAGAGATGCTTTGAAACATGTCTTACAAGAAACAACCAAAGGCAAACAAGGTAAGGTGACAGCAGACCAAACTTATTTATTAAGTAGAACCTCAAAATGTTACTTCCTATTATATTTTCATAATAACTTATATTGTTTCTATTCAAGCTAAATATAACATTATATAATAATGTAGTAGTGATAGGCTGGACTGTGTAACTGAATTGTGTTTTGTTGGTTTAGAGATGAAGAAATAATGCAAGTCTGATGGTCATCGCATCGAGGGTCAGACCATAGTAAGTTGTGGCTAAGCCACTTGTTTTATCATATTCCTCCTCACAAAGACATTGCAACATCCACAGAGGAAGAATTTTCAGAATGTCTTCCTCTTTTAGTTTAGCATACAATATAGAGTTAGAAGATTTAAACTTGATGTTGATTAAAAAGAACAAATAACTCGTAATTAAATTTTACACCTCACCTCATATTTTGTTTCCTCTCCTGGACAGTTTTGAAAAACTTTCCTCATCATCAACTGTTAATTTGACAGTTGGTATTCCTCTTTGTAAAATATGATTCATTTATTGATTGTTTAAATAAAATCTCTTGAAATAGATATAAATAATTATATATTAGTAAATTTATAGGCCTATTATATAAACTACTTTTTTTAGGAATATTCCACAATACAGTGTTTCTCTTTCAACCCAACGTGAATTGTCGCCAGAAGTTCCTGTCTAGAGCATCTTCTTCCCTCAAATCTCTATCTTCCATACTTCTCCGCAATGCATCTATCCAACGTTCGCTAGATCTGCCTATTCCATTTCTTCCATTAGCTTTCCAATCAAGGATTTTCTTTATTATTCTCTCTTCCTCCATTCTTATGAGGTGTCCATACCATTTCAAACGTTTTTCTTCTATTTTTTCTAATATGTTTTCTTTTTCGATTTGCATAATTTCCCTTATTGTGCTGTTCCTGACTTTATCCCTTCTTGAAATTCTTGTCGATCGCCTCCAAAAATCCATTTCTACTGCTAACAGTTTGTTGGCTTGTTTTCTACTTACTGTCCAGGTTTCGGACCCATATAATAAAAATCTTTGTAACACGACTTGAAATATAGTTTTGAAATAAACTACTTAATTGAATATATCTTTATTGTATAATCATTACTTCGTAACAAATATCTAATTATTAATATTCTTTGTTAGCCTATAGTTATTTTTAAATATAAAGGAATTATGTAATTCAATATTTTTATTATGTATATCAGGTAGGGTCTATGGCTTGATTCCTACAAATCATTGTTGACTGAATCTGAGTATTTAATATTTGTTATTTTATTTAACAATGTTCTTTAAAATATATAGCATATTACGATGCGAGGTTGGGAAGTGGTTTTTACAGAAGCGAGGAAAATGTTTAAAACCCGAGCGATAGCGAAGTTTTTAATTTCCGAGATTCTGTATAACACTTCACAAACGTGAGTTGTACATTATTTTTTTGCGCGATGGTGTTTTCAAAATAATAAATAATAGTAAAATAGTAACACCTTTGTTAGAAATATTTGCGTTCATTATAAACAACTGATTAACGTTAACAGTGTAGCCAATACTTATTAGTTGATAGTACTGCAGGCCGTGATACCATTATCAGTCAAAAAATGGCGGCAAGTACGTATTCACTGTTTTATATTGTTTCAAATAAAGTTCAGTTAATTTAAAATGCAGTGATTTGTTTCGTATAATGTACGTCGTGCACTACCTTTTGGATATATTTTTATATAAACATTGTACTACGTAGTATACATAAAGGCCGGTGGGTTTACTTCCCGCACGAGGTTTGTAATATGTAACATTACAGTATAGTTAATTAGGTTGGCAACCCCGAAATGTAGGAAGTTGAACTTTCAATCATGGTCGTCATTGTTGTAAGTACGACAAAACGCACTATCGCGCAAAAAGTATTAAAGTCATTAGTACTGCGATTCAAATGAAAGAGTTGACAAGTTTTATTCAGAGGTCTCTTTTTATGACTTGAGTTCTTTTATGTGTCATAAATCCACAGTTTTAATTTATTTTCAAATCATGTTTACATCCTTAGAATCAATTGATCCCGGCTGAGTTTGAACCCATATACCTTGTAACCAGAGGCACGAAAAAATGTTTGAGCATATAGGAATGTTTCGTTAATAATATGAGGGCATATTTAGAATGTATCTATAGAGCTGCTGGATATGATAGAAATGTAAACCAATAAATAAATATGGAAGGTAACGCGGAAGAAATAATGAGAATCAGACTGGTGTTAAACACACATACACACACACACACACCACACACACACACACACACACACACACACACACACACACACACACACACACACACACACACACACACACACACACATATATATAATAACAAAAATTAAAAAATATATATATATATATTCAAAAATTTAAAATATATATATATATATATATATTTCAGGATTTAGGTTATTTTATATGCTTTAAATGCACGGCAAAGGTCCCATGGCTTTCCTTCCCTTCTGAAGAAAGTCATGCTCGGAATGTTTATAATAATAATAATAATAATAATAATAATAATAATAATAATAATAATAATAGCTTTATTTTACCTGGCAGAGTTAAGGCCTTAAGGTCTTCTCTGCCACTCAACCAGGTTTTAAAAAATACAAAAAAATATAGTCTTACATCTAAATTGCAATATACATAAACGATTACATGTTATAAATACAATACAATTAATATTTATAATCTATTTTGATTTACTCTAAATTTAAGGAATTAAATATATAATATGTACAAGATATATAAAAAACGAGGAAAAGATTATTAATGACATAGTATAAAATTAAATAAATAGAGAAAAATTAATTATTAGACAACAGGTAACTGTATAAGCGTGACTTAAAGGTGCCAAGTGTGCGGCAACCCCTGATATCTTGAGGAATGAAATTCCGGGCAGAGGCTAATGTGAAGGAAGTAGAATAAGAGGAAGTGCTATGAAGAGGAATTGTTAGCAGACAGCTATCTTGTGACCTAGTGTCAATATTGTGGTAAGAGGATAACTTCTCAAATCTCTGGACGCCAGGTAAGTAGGAATATGTCTCAAAAATCCATCAACTCTGCTAGGGTTTGAACCCGCGATCTTCGGTACCATAAGCGAACATAGTTCTCCGGAAACAGCGAGTCCCTATAGTCAGCAACCCTTAATGCAATCAATTAAGATTGCAGTTTAGATATATTCTAATTTAAATTTTACTCCACCCCCCTTACATTTGATAATAAAATACTTAGAAAAAGAGTTGAACTAAGGAGAATCGAACAGACAGTAAACTGCATAACAATAAGCTCCACGATATCTATGGGAAACTATATGTAATACAAAGTTAGGTTTCGTATATGCGATGGCAGGATATGTGCCAAGAATTGAAAATAAAAGAGAGACACAATACCTTATTGCAAGAAAACCTTCGAGTTCGATAGTACCTAATTGTAGTTCTATCAATCGTATAATTTTGACTCTAAATTTTTAGACAGTCTGTATTAACCCGATGATTCGATGACACGTGGTAAAGGTGTTAAAAATGCCTCAATAATCTGGAGGAATGAAGGGTTCAAGGCAAGCTAGCATATAACAAGGCGTGGCACTTGATAGGAGAAGAAAGAAACCACAGCCTCATTCTCATTATTTTTTCCGCGTTGCCTTCCATATTCATTTATTTGTTTACATTTCTATCGTATCCAGCAGCTCTGCAGATACATTCTAAATAGGCCCTCATATTATTAATGAAACGTTCCTACATGCTCAACGTTTTTCCTACTCCCCTCCTCGTCCTATGCTTTCTCCCATTCTCAAAACCCTCTCTTCTCAAGATTTAAAACATATTGCCAAAATGTACAAACTAGTTAGAAGAATTACACATGGAATCTTTAGAAAACAAAATTTCTGATTATAAGTCAAGATGGATGCAACATGTTCATCGAATGGAAGATCACAGAATACCCAAACAAATGTTAAGATATCAACCTGCAGGAAGAAGAAGACCAGGACATCCACTCAAAAGACTTTTGGATGGTGTTTCTCTTGAGGCCGAAACAGGTCAACAAATGGCCTAAATCCGTGAATGTACTATGATGATGATGATGATGATGATGATGATACAAACTAGTTGATTTAAAATAAATCTAATTGAACGGCATGTGGTCTGAAGAAAGTGGCCAGAATTAATTTATTTCATACTATGTTTCATTTCAGAATTTGGTTAATTCCGTGGTAACTGACGTAAGAAATGCGTTCAGATAGTATGACACTTTTTTCTTTTCAAAAAATTATATGTAGATTTCAATATCATTAACAGAAAATATGCAGTTTCTATCTTTAATATATGTATAATACTTAGAATTTACGGCTTTATATCGGTAACTGATGTAACTGCAGTATGACATCTTGTTTTACAGAGTGAGAGTAAATTAATAAATAATCGCTGTGAAATTTTCAATTTTATTTCAACAAGAAATTGTGAATGTAGTATATAGGCTACAGGGGGGGGGGGGTTACAAAAATGTTTTGAGTTTAATGTCTAATAAACTTTAGCCACTAATTATACAAAATAAAAGCAACTTACGTAACAACTAACGCTTCTACGTGGTGTACGAGTTTTAATTAAAATAATTAACAATTCTTTGTTACATATGAGTTTGTAGGCCTACGTATTCTACAATATTATGGGATATAGGCATTTGAAAATCTTTTTAATAGTTCATATACCTACCACTTTAGGAAACAGGGAAGAAATTTTAATCTTAATGTAGGCCTATTATGTCAAATTTTACGTGGAATCTATATTTTACAATTTTACAAAACGCCGGAAAATGGTACATTACAATAGCTATCATATAGGAGTTCTATAATATTCACAAAAACGTATTTTTTGCTAACATATGAATAATCCATGTAACTTTAATTAATAATTTTATAAGTAAACAAGCAAGAGTAATCAACTAATCAGCATATTTTTTTTTTTTGCAAATGCCCCAGGTTGTCTTTCGACATTCCTGGTGTTCTCTCCTGGCATGGCGTACTTGTAAACCACTTCTGAGGTTTGGGCGGCTGGAAGGCGGGGTTACGTTGCCCCGATGATATGATGGGCGATGGTGATGATAGTGGTGCGCCAGGAGAGTGCCTAATCTAAGATGGATATGAATTATGATTGCGATGGTCATATGATTTCGGGGATCGTTTGGGCCTTAAAGTTTTCCTGACATTTGTCTTATAGGTGAGGAAAAACTGTCCCGACCAGGGATCGAACCTGGGCCCGCTGCGTGACAAGGCAGCACGCTACCTCGAGACCACAGCGATGGACTCAGCATAAATTGTTTGAACATATAATAATAAGTTAATATAATCAGTCTTATTTAATTATAAGACTAAATTAAAATAAATAATTTCACGTAAAAAAAATGATTTCTAATAGGTGAGATAATTGTAATCCATTTTGTCAATTGGCAGTATTGAATATAACGACTTTCATTTGTTTGTAACAGCCAAGCTTTAAGAAATAATCTACTGTATATGACAGTCTCCAAATCCTTTTCTTTTATTTCATACTATATCGAATTTCATGTGTTTACGTTATTGAAATGAGTACGGTAAATGAATTATAACAGTTATCAGACCACACGCAACTTTCACCAACATAAAAACTAAAATGTAACGTCCGTTGACTCATTTTAATATAAGCAGTATTAAGAATACTCTGTATATACACGATTTCAAAGCAGTCATTTTAGACCCGTCACTTTTATGTAGGCATTATTTGCCCTTAAAACCCGTTCACGACGCATTACTATAAATAGAAACCTTTCAATAAATAGAAAACAGCCATAAATACCTCACATACCGCATATTGGCAGCATTGAATCCTGAGGAAGAAAATTGAATGCCGCGCGTGGCCGATTAGTTTGACCTTACGTGAATTAATTTTAACTTATATAATAAGATCTAGTAAATATAACATTTCATTAAAATGCAGTATATATCCTTGTTTTTTTAAATTTATTTAGAATAATTTGCGGAATTTCGCAATTTCAACGCCCCCTCGACATTTGAGATGATATTCTAAAAGGCTGTCCTGAAGTGAGAATCATAATAGTATAACTGATGTCTTATTTACACAATGTTATTAGGCCTAATTTAATTAAAGGTAAGAAATTCAACATAGTAAAGTAACTAACTCACTGGCACTATCGAACCCGTAGGTTCATGGCCGCACAAACATCCCTATCCTGAGCCAATGTTTTCCAATCATCCGCTTTACAATCTACTACCCTCAAATAATGGATAATGTTACTCTCCCACCTCATTCTCGGTCTACCATCTGTACATTTTCCCTCTGGTTTTCCTTTAAGAATCTTCCATGTCCCTCTATCATTCCCCATTCGTGCCACATGTCCTGCCCATCGCAGTATACGAACTTAACTGATCTCATTATATCTGGTTTCCTATACAGATCATGTAGCTCACAGTTATACAGTCTATTCCATTCGCCTGTCTGTACATCTCTCTTTGGTCCAAAATTTTTCCTAAGAACTTCTCAAATACTCGTAATCTCCTTTCTTCCCTTAAAGTTAGAGTCAATGTTTCGCATCCATATTATAATAACTGGTAGAATAACAGTTTATATATTTTCAGTTTAACGTTTTTTGAAAGGAGTTGGGACGTCAAGAGTCCCTGTAATGCATAATATCACGCAATGAATATGGATACGCCATAATTAATTTATGAAACATAAAACTGAGAAAGGCAATCGCTAACATTGAACTTGGTAATTGAACTCGAATTTGGCGAAGAGCTGATCAATGTCAATTTAGAAATTAATATGGCTTCCTTATGAAGGAAGTATGTAATTCTTTTATGCAATGTGAATTTTAATTAGATTTCACAATACAATTTGCTACACGTGTTATAGCTTCATCGTAAACTTAGTATTTTCGCGGTTAACGTCAAGGGCACGCTTAATTCCAGCAAACTGATTCGTTACTTGGAATTTAAAGAACTCGATAGAATATTTATTTTTATTAATTTAGGAGTGATGGTATAAATAAATACATCATCATCATCGACATCAAGGTTTCAGCTTTTTGGCCGTTCCTGGTTTAAAACTGTCGTCCCATCTCGTCATAGGTCAGCCAATACTTCGTTTTTCTACTGGAAGTAAACATCAACAAAACTAAATATATATTCACACATAGAAATGCGTTATATAATGTAAATGGACAACTAATGACAAAAGAAGGAAATTTTGAAGAAGTGGCTGATTTCAAGTATCTAGGAACAATAATTACAAATAGGAATGAGATGCACAAAGAAATTAAACATAGGCTCAATTCTGGAAATGCATGCTATTATGCATTACAGTGACTCTTGTCTAACTCCTTTCAAAAGACGTTAAACTGAAAATATATAAATCAGTTATTCTCCCTTTACATTTTATGGATGCGAAACATGGACTCTTACTTTAGGGGAGGAAAGAAGATTACGAGTATTTGAGAATGAAGTTCTTAGGAAACATTTTAGGCCAAAAAGAGATGAACAGACAGTGTGAAAGGAGAAAACTACATAATAGTGAGCTACATTATATGTATAGGAAGCCAGATATAATAAAAACAGTTAAATATCGTAGAATGCGATTGGCAGGACATGTGGAACGTATGGAGATGAAAGACGTGCATGGAAGCTTCTTGTAGGAAAACCAGTTGGTAGACCAAGAATGAGGTGGGATAATAACATTATCCACGATTTGAGGGAAGTAGATTATACAGGGCATGTTTGGAAAACATTAGCTCAGGGTAGGCATGTGTAGAGAGCTTATGTCCGCGCGTCCATTAACCTATGGGTTCGATAGAGCCAGTGAGTTATTTGGTTAGTTAGTTCCATCCATTATAGGATTATAATTCAGGACGATTTTGCTATTCTAGTTGGTGACACGCGTTGAACATGGTATCTCCAACTAGTCCTACATTTTTCGATCATTGCCGTAATTGGTTGTATTTTCATTTCAGTCCTGATGTCTGTACTTCTTCTATGATCTAATAACGTACAACCTGCCACAGATCAGAGAATTTCATTTCTGAAGATTCTATTTGTTTTAACCGATCTGCAGTTAATGTCCAGTTCTCATTGTCATGTAGAAGTGGCAATGCAATCACTTTATATTTATTTATTTTACCTGATGGAGTTAAGACCGTAAGGTCTTCTCTTCCACTTCACCAAGGTTAAATTATACATATAATACCAATTATGAATTATCTACATGATTAATGATACTACATTATATATATATATATATATATATATAATATATATATATATATACACACACACAATATAAAGTTGAGAATGGAAGAAATAAAAATTATAATAATATTAATAATAATAGTAATAATAATAACCAATAATTTGATTAAGTAATTGGCGAACTTCGGTTGGCAGGCGCGTCCATGTCGCGAGGGTGGGCACTAGTTCGTAATACCTAGTGACTAAGTTCTACCAAGGACCCAGTCTCTCGGGGTATAACGAGAGCACCTGCATAGGGATACAGGTGAAGACTAACAGTCAACGAGGCTACAGGAGACCACGCTTTCACCAAGGCTCGAAGAGCGGATTCAGCAACCCTCTCTATTTGGGGATAATATACATAGGAGCTGGGCAGAAGAGCTGTCCTAACTCTGCGTAGAGTTCGTAACGCGATTAGGGGACCTTTCATTACCGAGAAGTTTAAATATTCACCCCGGACTGTCATATATAAATAATATCATTAATTCATGTCCAATTCAGGGTCGGATCGAAGAATGAGATGAGATGAAGCCCATATATTTGTAAATGTCTGTGGACGACAAGGGTGCAAGCCGACCGTAACAGGGGCGGATGAACGAAATGATTGAGATGAGTATGGAGAAATGGTCAAATGAAATTTGTGGCAGGGGAAAACAGGATAAACCCCGAGCAAAACTTTCCCAGAGTCCGTTTCATTCACCGTGAAACCCACATGGAGTGATCGAGAATCAATCTCGAGATCCCAGAGGTGAGAAGCGAGCGTCTAACCGCTTGCGCTACGGAATTGCCTTAGGTGTAATGGTATAAAATTTATTCAACTTACAAGAAACGCGGATAAATCACACATAAAAAGAACAGTTAGGATTCGTAGACTGTGATGGACAGGACATGTGCTACGAATGAGTAATGAAAAATGGGCATGAGGACTTCTTGTAGGGTAAGGAAAGCGCCCAGTAGGTAGACCAATAATGAAATGGGAGAATAGTATTAACCATAATTTGAGAAAACTAAATTATACAGCGAATTATTGGATGTTAGATTAATATAGGATGTGTGAAGAACTGTTGTCCAGTACCCAGTATGTAGACCAAGAATGAGATGGGAGAATAGTGTTAACCATGATTTGAGGAAGGTAAATTATACAGGGAATGGTTAGAAAACCTTAGCTCAGGTTAGAGATAGTTCGAAACTGCCCCTGAGTTAGTTAGTTATAATAAAGGCTGATTTAAATTATATATGATAAAATTGGATTAGAGTAAAAACAATGTAATAAAAACTAAACTGGGAGTATACATTCTTATGTATGTATAACAAAAACAGCTGCAAATGTACCGTCATGCAATAATCACAATCGGGAATGAAGTGCTGAAAGAAATTAATCGTGGTCTCAACTATGGAAACGCATGTTATTAAGCATTATAGAAACTCTTGTCACTCCAACTTCTCTAAAAAATCCAAAGTATATAAAAATATTCTTCCAGTTACATTAAATGGAGCGAAACATGATGTATTTTTAAGGGAAAAGTGAAAATTATGAGTATTCGGGAATAAAGTTCTTAGGAAATTGTTTTGGACCAGAGAGAGATAAATAGACAAGAGAATGGAGAATAATGCATAATAGTGAGTCACGTGGTCTTTATGGTAAACCAGATGTAATAAGAACAGTTAAGTTTTGTACACTGCAATGGACAGGACAGGTGGTACGAATGGGGAATGAAAGAGGGGTAAGGGAACTAATTATAGGAAAACCTGAGGGAAACTGCCTAGTAAGTAGTCCAATAATGAGGTGGTAGAATAACATTAGCCAATATACAGCATGAGGAATGTGATTTGTACACGGAATGATTGGAAATCATTAGCTCAGGATAGGTATGTATGGATATTTGTGTTCGCGCGGCCATGAAACTCCGAGTTCGATAATGCCCGTGAGTCAGTTCGTCAGTTATATCCATCCATAGTAATTCTGCCCGAGGGCAGGTCTTTCACTGCAATCATAGCATTTTCATGTTATGTTTTACAGCTTTACTTGGGAATTATAGGTGTGGTAGCTTCCCGTTGCTTTCCACACCGGTGAAGGATGATGATGAAAATGATAAGGATGATTATGATGGCCGGATGATTTTCAGGGGACCGTTGGTCCCTAAGCTTCCTGACATTTGTCTTACAGGTGAGGAAAAACCCCCGAAAAAACCTCACCCAGGAGCCTGTCCCGATCGGGAACCGAACCCGGGCCCGCTGCGTGACAAGGCAGCACGCTACCTCGAGGCCACAGCGGTGGACAGTTAGTTATATGTAGTATGTTTTATTAATATATTCTATTAAAATGTTTTTTTATTGTCATCATCATCCTATACTTTTAATAATCATGTTTAAACACCGTTGAGGTTAAAATTATTTCAATTGATAAAATGTTCGTACCTTATATAACACGGTTGTCCTCAACTATAATAATTTCCATTATAATCTTCGTTATATTATTAAATTCAAAGCTTTTCGAAGACATGCTTCATCTTCAGGAATTTTCTTGATACTAAAATTATTTATATAATATTATACAGAGGGTTGTTCTATATATTTTCATTTAATACATTTTTATTTTCTCTTTCCTTGATAATATTTTGGAAGAAATTGAAATTATCAAGAAAACAGAAAATAAAAATTTATTAAATGAAAATATACCTAACAACCAAAGCCCTCTGTATAAAATATATACATAGTTTCAGTATCAAGAAAATTCCTGAAGATGAAGCATGTCTTCGAAAAGCTTTGAATTTTAATAATATAACGAAGATTATAACGGAAATTATTATAGTTGAGGAGGACTGTGTTATAAATATAAAGTACAACATTTTTTTATAATTTTTATAATTGAATATCCTGTCAGGAATATGATCCACATGGCCTGTTCCGGTCTTGTTTTATGACTGTGTTCTATTAAAAAAGTTTTATTAGTGTTTTATTATTATGCAATAGACATTTATACATCTCTTTGGAAACTAAAGATGACACAAATACATTTTTGTTAAACCGAAAATATAGATTACTTGGGAAAATGAGTTTATGTAATGATGGAGTTTTATGTAGGAGGTATTTAGAAATAAATTGTGGTAGAATTTGAAACTCGTATTTGACAGGTTCCAATTCAAATCACAGGACTGACCAACCTGCATGTTTTGAGGTTTTTCTCAGCTGTAAATCAAGACAAATGATGGGTACCGCTAGCCATTTCATCCTTAATCATATTTTGATATCAAATTTAAAATTAATATTCAATTAATTTACACAAGGAACATAAATACACAACAATAGACCAACCTTTCACATAATTACACATAACAGTAGGGATAGTCTACTGATAAAACCCAAAGATCATAGAAGCGATATGACAAAATATGTTGAAGCGTCTCAAAATAAAACGAAATAAACTGTCCATCATGCATGAATTTGATGCGAATTTCTCAGTAAGTCGAATTTATGGTCTGAATTTGCTGATTTATGGGATATATATTCCTTTTGTTAATTAAATTGTTTGTATTGAGGTAGGCCTATATGTGCAAGAAAACAAGCATGGCGGCTACTAGAGCGATTTTTAAATTACAGCTTTTAGGTAAATCACTGCTCCTATTGATGGGATTTTACTGATTTTGGAAAAATAGCCCCGAAAACTACCTGATAACCACGTTTACCTTAGTTACTCGTAGTACGAATTTATGAGTAAATTTTGTGCGTTCTCGTACCAAAAACTGCCTTCAATTTTTTTATCCAAATGGTCATCGATTACTTACAGCTAAACCTCGCAGCTAATATTTTGCTTTTGGCTCAAAACAGTATGGAGATACTGCCATAAAAATTTCATACTGACTTAGGCTTTCAAGGCCTGCGTTTATATCATAGGTTGATAGTTCTCTTATAAGAAAAATATATGTATTTATTCATTTATTTGTTTATAGAGACATAAATCGGGTTAGTACGGCTAGGATATGGAAACCTCGACAGAAGGGTTCCTGGTCCTCCAGGTTCACGGGTTGAATATGAGATTGATAAACTCACCTCTTAAAAAACCATTGTTGATAATCCTACAGAATAAAATGTCGGATTGAATAAATGATGACGACATGGCAAGAAAAAGACTAAAATGTTGTATACAGAATCAAGGGAACAAGAATTGTTGGAACTTGGTTAAAGGCAGATCAATTCTGAAAGAAGCTGCTCTTAATGGACTGTAACGATAATTTGACGATGATTATTATATTGAACTGATCATTTTTATAATGGGAAAATAATTATTAATTTCTCAGGGACGATTTGAACCTAAAAATATTAAAACTAATTGGCCAGGAGTTTTATAATATGAAATACTAATATAAATTACCTTCTATTTAAAGCAGTATCTTGCAAAAGAAAGAAGCCTAATAGATCATTAATTGATTGCGTCATAAATCATTCAGGAGCAGATGTCAGAAAATGTTCAAAGTTTTATATTGAATCTAGTTTTAGAAATTGGACAAATTGAATTAAAAAGTTAATTTTTCAAAGCCTTCTTTATTTAACCATGGTGGCTTCGTCATAAATTCCTCGGCTTTTATGAAACGTTATGCGTTGGGAGTTCTTTCTTTATTGATAAACCCAACTAGGAAACCCGAGCCCATGTTTAAAACTCTGTAGCAACGCTAGTTATGTTTCTTTTTTTTCTCGGTGTCTCGTTACCGTAAAAAATGCGACCACAGCGTATAAATATCTTATAATTATAAAAATTTAAATAAATTTATATAAAGCCTATTTTTCTCAGTTATACAGGGTGTTTCCGTGATGATGGTACAAACTTACAGAGAAGGTTAAGAAGGACCAATGCATAAATTTGATATAAGGAACACATTGGTGTAGAAACGTCACCTTCGCAAGTTATAGGCTAACATTAGTTGGGATACGTGAAATTATGAAACCTAACGAATAAATGTTTTATTTCGCTATAGTACCTACACAAGCCGTGATACTACAACAGGTGTTCAAAAAGGCGTCCTTCAGCTCCGATGTAGATATGACAAAGTCGTACCAAGTTCTGTCGTAGTTGGGCGAACAACCCTGGAGTCGCTCTGACGATATCACAGGCAGCGAGAATTCGAGCTAGTAAATCCTCTGCTGTTTCTACTGATGTCTCGTAAATGCCATTTCACTCCAGTTGATTGATACAGTAAAAGCTCATTATCCGCGATTCCCTTATTCGCGGGTTGAAAAATTGCTACACAGTTCCTGTATTCGCGGCTAAACATTTCTTTTTTCGCGGATCCTGTCTATTTATTAGAAGGATTAGTATCCTTTATTAACCATCAGCAACTTGTTTTACTGTAAGCATCTGCCAAGGCAGCTTTTACAAGGAGGGATTGAAACCAAGTGGACAAATTAATATCAAATTAAAATAAGCCGTATTGTCACTAAACTTAAAGTTCGTTGTTAAAGTCACCGCCGCCGTAATTCACCTGCCGCTATGTCCGTAGATAAATGCCGCCCCGTTACAATCTGTGTTATATTGTTGCTGAGTTTGATTGATTGAATAACACGTATCTCTTCTGCTTTGTTGCCAATTTATAATGTAGAATAAAAGGAAAGAAAATTAGTTCTGAAAAGGAAAAATGTAGTGTTGTCGCTTAAAGTAAAAATATAAATGTTTGACCGTTTACGTGTTGGCGAGTCATTTGCATCCATATCATGCTGTTTCAAAATTAATGAATCAACTGTTTAACTTTACAATGGTACCTGCATTGCGTTCGTGGCGTGTTCATTCGGAACCGCTTATCATACTCCATGATGATCCATCATCATTACTGATCGCCGACAACTTTCGAAAACAGGTATAGGCAATAAAGATGCGAAGTACATCCCTAGTGGGTCAAGAGTCCTCCCTTGTGGGAGTTACTTAATCAAGCGTCTTTAGTTATGCTTATTTCCATACATATGTCACCACTAACAAACTATTATTAATATCTTAAAACAATAAATTAATTAGTTTAATAGCTCCAAGAAATTCGGGATTATCCCTTTTAAAAATAAATATTAAATAACTCTGACACACAAGGTACAAAATTAAAATAAACTTTTAAAACACATTAATTATTACCCTTAAAAAGTGGTTAGTTAATCGCCTCAAAGAGACATCTAGTAGGCAACGAAGTTATTACTGTGGGAGGAAAGGCCGATTAAATTTTGTCAGATACTCTAATTTAGTAACTCAAGAAAATCTTCATACTCGAGACCCACGGACCAAAGTCCTTCCGGAAGACATATTTCTTGGATTTTTCTTCCTGAAAAATCCATCGACTTCGGCGGGGTTTTGAACCCGCGATTCTCCGAACTAGTGCCGAGGAACATAACAACAAGGCCAATAGAACTAAGATACTTGTTGCATTATTAATATGTTTATTTATTTATTGTTTTCCAAATGCCCCAGGTTGTCATTTCGACATTTCTGATGTTCTCTCCTGGCGAGGCGTATTTGTAACACACTTTCTGAGGTTGGGGCGCTGCCCCGATGATATGAGAGTTGATAATGCGCCAGGAGAGGCCTTAAACTAAACTTAATCTAATTAGGCGAATATGATATTGATGATAATGATGGCCAGATGGTGTTCGGGGACCGTTTGGGCCTTAAAGTTTCCTGACATTTATCGTACAGGTGAGGAAAAACCCCGAAAAGAACCTCATCCAGGGAAACTCGTCTTCCGACGGGAAGAATCGAACCCTTGCACCTCTGCGTCACACAAACAGTGGTGGACATATATTTATAATAAAATATATTCAACTTTAAAGCAATACCCTTATCTATTGATTCTATGTAGAAATTAGACTTGAGTACGGAACGGACTATAGAAGGACGTAATCCCATCAGCTATGGTTATTATGATACGTAATAGATCATAGACCACATATTGTCACATTTTATAAGTTTTTTTGTAAAAGTATGAGCCTCTTCTTAAAATTTCGGCGTCACGTAATTTGAAAATATCTTCAATATCCTAGTTTGTTGAGGTATTCATTAGGTAGCTATGTCCAGTTTGCTCTGGATAAAGCTCAAGCTTCTTGCAGCAGGTGGAATTTGTAATTTTGGTAAATTTTTATTACCTGTTTTTTGTAATTTGTTGTCTTTTTCCTCTGAAACTTTAGACAGTGTCATTAAACTTTAAGATCTAAATCGTTCTCGAGATACCATCCCCTATATACTAAGTGGCATGATGAAGAACCCGAGACGCAATATGACCTTTTATGTTGAACGTCTATAAATAAGATTAAAGTATATCTCGATTTCGCAGAAGAGGTGAGTTTAACCTCGTTTTTCCTCTGTGACCTTCAAGTAGGTAGTTTCCTTAAAATGTGTCAAAATTGTCGTTGAGGCAATTGTAAGAAACTTAAGATAATCTATAAAGTTCAAATATCTCCCCAAGGTATAATGGCACACTTTGATTTTATGTGTTTTAAATTCACAAGATGATGTTTGTAACTTTCAATGCGAATAAGCCACATAACATTTCCAAGGATCATTTTGATGAAAAGCGAATGCAAGTAAACTAGAACATTCCTGTTTATAACCTTGAATATTTTTCCTTTTATTCTTCTTCTTCTTCCTTCCTAGTATTAGGCCAAGGTCTGTTACGATCCTATAGAAAATTTTCCCTCCTTTTACGCCATTTACAATATCTACTCAACCCATTACTATCTGGCGTTATATAAATGGGTATATTTGATATCATTTTTTTTCCTTTTTTTTGCTAGAAGTGACAAATGCATTTTTTTAGAATTGTGTATCTGGTAATTTGAATTCAATAAATACTCTTGTTTGCACTACGAATTCGCAGTAGTAAAAGTTGAGTTAAAATTATGATTTTTTTTCTTCAATGTCCCTGGTTGTCACTTCAATATTTCTGGTGTTCTCTCCTGGCATTGGCGTAATTATAACCCACTTCTGAGTGTTGGGGCGCCTGGAAGGCGGGGTTGGAAGAGAAGGGCCTGTATTACCTAAAAGAGTCAATAGTAAATGTACTGCAATTATATTAGCTGCTAATCGAACTGCCAAAGTTCCGGGTCGAATTATGTTTCTAATTGTCTCAATACAAACTATGAATGGTTAGGGCTGACCGATAATATGACGGATGATGATAGTGGTGCGCCAGGGGACTCCTTAATTCTAAATTTAATATAAGGCGAATGTGAATGATGATTATTGTGTTGGCCATATGATGTTCAGGGACGTTTGAGCCTTAAAGTTTCCTGACATTTGTCTTACAAGTGACGAAAAACCCCGGAAAAACCTCACCCAGGAAACTTGTTCCGACCGGGGGTTGAACCCGGGCCCGCTGCGTGACAAGGCAGTACGCTACCTCGAGACCGCAGTTGTAGATGAGATATGTTAGCAAATTTGTAAATAGGTAAATTGATATCACAATTCCGTAACTCAAAAAGTTTATCATTTATACATTCAGTAGCAGAAATGAACATATTAGAAAATACATAAATTAATGTTTTTATTACCTCACCTCATATCCTTTTTCTTCTATACTGCAGTTTCGGAGCTTATCTCCATCGTCAGTAGCCTCTGGACAAAATCTATATAGGAAAAACAAAAAGAAATTTAAAAACTAGATTGAAGGAACACCTTAGAAATGTAAAAAAGGGTGAAGGGGACAAGTCAGCAGTAGCAGCCCATGCTTGGTCTGAAAAACATTTAATTGATACAGAAGCTAGCCTAATCAAACAAACAGATAAACTAAAGGAACTCACAGTCTGGGAAAAAAATCCATATCCAAAAAAAACAAAAAAAAAAGACAAACTCATGAATTTTGAAACTCCCGCAATGTTGACCTGATCCAGAGGTCATATGTCCACCGATAGAAATAAGAAGGAAACCGCCAAGAAACGACATAACACCGGTCGACCAGAGGCTACTGACGATGGAGATAAGCTCCGAAACTGCAGTATAGAAGAAAAAGGATATGAGGTGAGGTAATAAAAACATTAATTTAATTATTAAATTAAACCTCATAGTGTTTCTTTCCCTGTGAAAGTTAAATAAATATTAGAAAATACTTAAATAGTTTTAATTTAATAGCTAGAATTGACAACATGATAAACAATACACGAATTCGAATAAAAATAAATAATCAAATCAGCAAATCAGATAGACTAATATCCCAAGGTGTAAAACAAGGCTGTCCACTTTCCCCTCTTCTGTTTAAATTTATATATGAATGAAATCATAAAATTATGGCAAAACGAATCACAATCACACTTTATGATTGATGGTCGACCCCTCAGATGATCAAGTCAAGTAATATTGGCTACTTCTGAAGATCACCTACAAAGAGCAGTACATAGATTGTCAAATATAACCCAAGATTATAATTTACAAATTTCGGTGAGTAAGACAAAAACTATGGCTTTCAAGGGAAAATACCGATACGAACTAAAATTGTTATTAACAACAATATAATAGAACAAGTTAATAACTTTACTTATCTTGGCTGCAATCTTTCCTACGACACATGTAAAGACATATACATAAAATTGGTCAAATTTCAAAAACTTATATGAACAATAAAAAGCATTCTTTTCCGAAAAGTACGTCCAGATACAATTCTAAAATTTTATAGAACAATGGTTCTTCCAACTCTACTTTATGGTTCTGAAACCTGGACTCTTACTACAGGTAAATTAAATAGGATAGTAGCTGCAGAAATGAAGTTATTAAGACCTTTAGCGGGTTATACGCTTTATGATCACATACGTAATGAAGATATCCGCAAAGCTCTCAACACACCAGCAATAACTGAAACCATTCAAAAATATCAAAATAATTGGCATGAACACCTTCTGAGAATGCCAAACAATAGACTACCTCTGCAACTATTGAACTACAGACCCACAGGGCGAAGAGACCCAGGAAGATCTAAGAAGAGATGGAGGGATCAATTTCTTTCCTGAAGCGGAACAGGCCAATGGCCTAATCCATGACTGCCATTGATGATGATGATGATGATGATGATAAACAACTGGTATGAACATGTTAAAAGAATGCCTATAGATAGAATCCCTCAACTGTTATTAAAGTACAAACCAATTGGACATAGAAGTGTTGGACGCCAATTTATTAGATGGAAAGATTCATTAAATCCCACTTGATGTGAAAACAGGTCAAAATACCTAATTTTATGAAGTAGAAGAAGTTTAGCTTCAATTTCTATACAATCCTTGGCACGTAAAAAAGTTCTGAAACACTGGTATTTATTAAATTAAATTAGATCAATGGGCTCTAGATTTTGTAACATCTGAAAAGGCAATAATAGGTAATATGAAAACGAATGAGTGGCAAACCAAGAAATAAAAACGTAAATAAAACTGAAACAAGATGCTGTGTGTCAATCGTTAATCCATTGCTTGTTTAGAGATTGGTTATTGGAAACAGGTTCTTCTTGAACTAAACAAATTTTTTTTCATGTAATATATCGAGTATAGGAAGAATTTCATTCGGTTATACGATTTAACAAAAAAAAAATCTTCCGCTCTGTCTTAAGTATAGTATATCGATATACTGAAATATATTGAAAGTTTTATTTTGAAAATTTTCAATCTCGGGTAGGAGAGGTTATGGTGATCATTTCAAAGCTATGGATCCGCTATAAATTTTATACAGGGTGTTTCGAAACTATTCGTTTTAATTAATACAGAAATTAGAGAACTTTTTTTGTAAGCTCATGTTTTTCCCTTTACAGAGATTTAGGCGCTCTCCCTCTACTGGGAAGATTTTGAACCATACTAATTTAGTTACACTGTTTTTTCGTATAGATGTCATTTTTGAATGGTCCGTGGTCAGCGTTCCGCCTCATACTGACATCTAGGAAACCAAGGTAGTACTAGGACGGGAAAATTTGGTAAATTTTGCTTAGAGGCCTTTTCATTCAGGCTTAAGGATTTTTTACGAGCCTGAAAATCTTTAGACCCACGGCTTAAAGTCCCTCCCGAAGGACTTGCTCCTTGGATTTTTCCGTCCTAGAAAATCCATCGACCCCGGCCGGGTTTGAACCCGCGACCCTCGGGACCAGAGGCAAGGAGCATAACCACTAGTCCACCGCGGCCGATAAGGAACATATGGTCTCAGAAGTCAACTTGTAATGTTAGAGAACATTTTATTAACGGTGATGACGTAAGCTGTTGTGTCGACCGAGGTGGCCCAGGTCACCTAATCTCACGTGTCTGGATTTCTTCCTCTGAAGGTATTTGAAGCAGTTGGTGTATGAAATCGTTGTGGAAACAAAAGAAAACCTGGTCGCTAGAATTGCCATCGCTGCTGGGACCATACGGACGTGCCATTAATCTTCAAACGAACACGACAATCAATGGTCAAAAAATGTCTACTATGTGCATACAGGCCAATGGTCGTGTATTCGAGCAATTCCTGTGATAATACTGCTGTAATTAGAATGTTAAACTATCTTCTGTGTAAATCGTCCCTAACACTACAAATTGACTTCAGAGGCCATATGTTCCTTACCGAAATATATTTGTTTTGGTATTTTCTACCTCCTGTATTAATTTGAACACTCTGCGTAGAGGAGTAGATTTTCGGTCAGCTTTTTAACGAAATAAACTAGTTTACAACCCCTGTTTAGCCGGGAAGTATATCACTGGGTATTTACACAGATATGTATATGATTTTTCAATTACACAAAGTTACATAAAATAGTAGTTATTCTCTCTTAATTGACATCTCCAAAATTTTACTTTTATAGGAAAAATCATTGAGGTTAAATTTATGATTTAAATTAAAATGCTTTATTCCTCACCTCATATCTACTCTTCTAATTATAGTGGTTTCAAAGCCACTTCATCCTCAATAATATTTTGTCGACTGATATTATGTCGATCAGCAGAACTGCTTCTTACTCCTTTCATAGGTGGACCAAAGAACCTCCGGACCAAATCAAAATCTCCGGGAATTTCAGAATTCATAATTTTTTTATGTGATTTTTTTCCCAAACCGTGAGCTCTTTTTGTTTTTTTTATTTGTATAATTAAACTATCTATCGGTGTCTCGTGTTCCAGAATAAGTATTACAGACTTTTAGGAGTTGCACTACAACTGTGGTTCCACATAGCAACCCTGTTGTTCGTTGCACAAAGTGTACTCTCGACGCATGTTTTCGTACACACCCCTACAAGACCTGGTGCTTGCTCAATAATTTATTTGTCGCCAGATTTAGTGCAAGATCTTCTCCGATTTGACAGGTATAGTACAATCCCTAGAAGTCACTAATACTTATTCCGAAACACAAGACACACGATATCTGCCCAATGTGTTTCGATATTCAAACTTATTTTACATCGAAATGGTACGTTTCCGGACATGGATCCTTATCAAAACTTTATCGACTAAGTCCCCACTACAACCCCCAGAAATTTGCAATAGGAATTATTAATCAGCCTGTATATTTTCTATTATATTGATACTATGATAATTTGAGTATTTTGTCACTGTTAATAATTAATATCCTTAAGGATGCTCAAAAATGGCTATGATAATATAGTATTTATTCGAACCACGCAGCCGGTAATGTTACATTGTATTCGCGCTTCCTGCGTATCACTCCTAAACGATTCAAGTTCACGTGATCATTCCATTTTAAATATACACGGTCTTTTTTTTTTTTTTTCAAGTTCGACAAATGAAATATCCGCATTCGTAAAGTGGGGGCAAAGTAAATTTTATAACAAACTCATTGATACTTTCGAATTCTTGATCTCTTCATATATATACCTATCCTGAGCTACTATTATCCAATCATTCCTTGTATATAATTCATCTCCTTCAAATCATATTTAATATTATTCTCACAATATTTCTAAAATTAATTGTAAATCAACGTTGAGGTTATGTAATAACATTTTAAAATATTAAAATAAGTATCTGACAATAATCACAAATAGGAATGAGATGCACAAAGAAATGAAACATAGGCTCAATTCTGGAAATGCGTGCTATTATGCATTGCAGAGACTCTTGATGTCCCAACTCCTTTCAAAAAACGTTAAACTGAAAATATATAAGACTATTATCCTACCAGTTATATTATATGGGTACGAAACATGGACTCTGACTTTAAGGGAGGAAAGGAGATTACAGGTATTTGAGAATAAAGTACTTAGGAACATTTTTGGACCAAAGAGAGATGAACAGACAGGTGAATGGGAATTACATGGTCTTTATTGGAAGCCAGATATAATAAGAACAGTTAAGTCTCGTAGACTGCGGTGGGCAGGACATGTTGCACGTATGGGGAATGGAAGACTTGCATGGAAGCTTCTTGTAGGAAAGCCAGAGGGAAAACGTCCAGTTGGTAGACCAAGAATGAGGTGGGAGAATAACATTAACTATGATTTGAGGAAGTAGATTATACAGGAAATGATTGGAAAGCATTAGCTCAGGATAGGGATGAATGGAGAGCTTATGTCCGCGAGGCCATGAACCTACGGGTTCTATAATGCCAGTGAGTAAGTAAGTAAGTAAGTAAAGTAAAGTGATCCCACTACAGGCCTCAGGAGGCCGTTGGGGTAGTAGGAGGTTAAGGCTCCCACTTTTTCTTGACAATCGGCACTTGATGTCAGCCGGGTTGTCAGCCCTGCGTGACGGCCGCCTTTACCCCAGAACAAGCGTCTGGTACTCATTTCAGTTAGAGGCTGAGTCGACCCCAGGGCCATAGTGCCGCCAGAAGGATTGGGTCAGTTTAAAAATCCTGACCCCACCGGGACTCGAACCCTCGACCTTCCGGCTTGTAGCGCAGTGCCTTAACCACTACGCTACGGCGTGCCCCCAAGTAAGTAAGTATCTGATATATATCAATCGTACTCAATTAAATTAAATTTCTATTTGAAGAACTTCTTCAACTTTCAAACAGAAATTTAATTGAATTGAGGACGACTCATGTATCAGGTAGACTATTTATTTTATAAAAAATATATCCTCAACTCGTGTCCAACTCAGGGTCGGGTCGAGAGATAAGATGAGATGAAGTCCCTTATATAGAGGTCTGTGAATGACAAGGGTGCCGGCCGACCACGCCTGACGCACAATCACAGGGGCAGATGAACGAAATGGATGAGATTAGTATGGAGAAATGGTGGAATGAAAATGTGGGCAAGGGGAATCCTGAGAAAAACCTGCCAAGCTCCGTTTCGTCCACCACGAAACCCACATGGAGTGACCGAGACTCGATCTAGGGACCCCAGCTGTGAGAGGCGAGCTTGCGCCACGGAGCCACCTTACTTATTTTAATATTTTAACATTTTGTTCTCCCCAACTCATTCTTGGTCTAACTACAGGTCGCTTTCCCTCTAGCTTTCCTAGAAGTACTTCCATGCTCCTCTTTCATTCTTCATGCGTGCCATATGTCCTAACCCATCTATGAGACTTAAATGTTCTTGTTATGTCTGATATCCGATAAAGATAATATAATTCACTATTACGTAATAAAAACATCCTGATCATTTATTCTCAAATTCTCATAATAAAAATATTTTATCCTCTTAAAAATTAGAAACTACGTTTCGTATCCTTACAGTATAACTTGTTAAAACGTTTTATATAGACATATTTTTAGTTTAACATATTTTTTGCATGTCGTACTTACAGCAATGGCTACCATGATTGAAAGTTCAATTTCCTAAATTTCGGAGTTGTCAACCTATAAATAACTAAATAACTATACTGTAATATTCCAAATTACCCACCTAGTGCGGGAAGTAAAACCACTGCTCTTTATGTATACTACGTACAATGCATATACAAAAATATATCTAAAAGGTAGTGTTAATACACATTATACGAAACAAATCACTACATTTTAAACGAACTAAACTTCATTTGAAACAATATAAAACAATAAATTCGTACTTGTCACCATTTTATCCTGCTTGGTGTCACGGAGTGATGTAGTCTCAACTAAATTATTTTCGGTATTTACCGTATAAAAATTGGCCACACTGTTAACGTTAGTCAGTTGTTTATAATGAACGCAAATATTTCCAACAAAGATATTATTTTACTATTATTTGTTATTTTGAAAACACCATTGTGAAAAAAATTATGTACATAAAGTGTATTACAGAATCTCGGAAATTAAAACCTCGCTATGGCTCGGTTTTTAATAATTTCTTCACTTATGTAAAAACCACTTCCCAACCTCTCATTATAATATACTAATGAGATAAGTTGATTGACAGGAATCCCTGTAATATATAAAAGCATGCTTTTCCAGAGTTGACTTATGATTAATTTCTTTCTATATCATTCCTATTTGTAATTAATACGAGTAATTGTATTGTTCCTATATAGCTATTTGAATGTCCTTAATTTGTTATGTGTCCATTCCCATTCAATAATGCATTTATACTTGTGACTGTAGGGCCTATATTTAATTTTTATTGATATTTAATTTCATCTCCAGTTTCTTAGTGTTATTTAATATAATGTTTGAGTTGACTTTTAAGTTTTTTTCCGCTTTATCGACAAATAAAACTGCATATGGTGTTTAGTAATTTTCCTCATCTCATCTGTCCATTAATTATGTAAATTGTATTGGTCACCAAATATAGGCTTGCACTAGAGTAACCTAATTTCTCTGTCTAGTCAATGCCCCCGCATTCCCAGTTAAATGTTTTATAAGTTTTATAGGTTTTTTCAACAAGAAAAGAGGCGGCTATGATAAGATTTCCTCATAGAATAAGCTTACTTACTTACTTACTTACTTACTTACTCACTGGCACTATCGAACCCGTAGGTTCATGGCCGCGCGGACATAAGCTCTCCATACATCCTTATCCTGAGCTAATGCTTTCCAATCATTCCCTGTATAATCTACTTCCCTCAAATCATAGTTAATGTTATCCTCCCACCTCAATCTTGGTCTACCAACTGGGCGTTTTCTCTCTGGCTTTCCTACAAGGAACTTCCATGCAAGTATTTCATTCCCCATACGTGCAACATGTCCTGCCCATCGCAGTCTACGCGACTTAACTGTTCTTATTATATCTGGCTTCCTATAAAGACCATGTAGTTCATTGTTATGTAGTCTTCTCCATTCACCTCTGTTTTTCTCTCTTTGGTCCAAAAATTTTCCTAAGTACTTTATTCTCAAATACTTGTAATCTCCTTTCGTCCCTTAAAGTAAGAGTCCATGTTTTCGCACCCATATAATATAACTGGTAGAATAATAGTTTTATATATTTTCAGTTTAACATTTTTTGAAAAGAGTTGGGGCATCAAGAGTCTCTGCAATGCATAATAGCACGCATTTCCAGAATTGAGCCTATGTTTAATTTCTTTGTGCATCTCATTCCTATTTGTGATTATGTTCCTAGATATTTGAATTCAGCCACTTCCTCAAAATTTCCCTCATTTGTCATTAGCTGTCCATTTCCATTATTTAATGAATTTCTACGTGTGACCATATATTTAGTTTTATTGATATTAATTCTAGGTCGAACAGTTTACAATAATTTGTTTTTTTTAATAATTTTAAGGAATATTAGATATTTCAGTTTTCTGCGATTAGGAATACCAGTTTTTGTATAATACATTACGATTATCTTATAATTGATGATATTTTACTAATAATTAGACGAATAGAGACTATAAAGTGTCTGCGCATTAGGGTCTTCTACTACTACCACCACCTCTAGTGCAATCTTACTTATCCTAGACATAATAATGACTACATGCCTTTATATGAATAAGATTAGTTAAGTCTCGTAGACTGCTATGGGCAGGGCATGTAGCACGAATGGGGAATCAAACTGGGGCATGAAAGCTTCTTGTAAGAAAACCAGAGGAAAATGCCTAGTTAGACCAAGAATGAGATGGGAGAATAACATTAACCATTAGATTTTATAGAGAATGGTTGGAAAACATTAGCTCATGATGCTTGGAGAACATGTCCGTGCGGCCATGATCTATGGATTCGATATTGCCAGTAAGTTAGAGGTTAGTTAGGCCTAGAAGCGCTTAGATTTAAAAAGTCTATAAATAAGCAAGAAATAAACAATATGAGTGAATTTAGGTTCTAAAAGTTACATTGATACACATAAAATAGAAATACACGACTTACTGTAAAAATCTAAAGATCTTAGATGTGTTATGATTAAATGGACGACTTTATGCATCAACCAGCTAAGCGCCATTCCTTAAAAACGATATTTTGATGTCATCTGTTGCACTGCCTCATGAAGTAAGTGTATGCACACTTTCAGCGCTAACTCTTTAAATATAACCTTGTTATTAAAGAAAAAATGTAAATGCCATCAGTCCTATCAGAGATTATATTGCTCATTTGCTGCAACAACACCATAACTAAAAAAAATCACGATATGTTTGTTAATATCACAGGGATACTTGGAATGACAGTATTTAAAACTCCAAATGCTTCTCTTGAAAAATCATGATTTTCGAGTTATGACGTTGTTACAGCAAATGAACGATGTTTTGCAACAAACTGCTATGAAACCAGTTCTTCATAAATGCTAATCTTTTTTTTTTTTGCATCATGCAACTAAGTGCCAAATGTTCCTGCTCTTAGATTATTGATGCATAACTGTCAAACAAGGAAAATAATTTGCAATATCCGGTATTGTTAGTGTGTCGCAACAATAAATAGTGAAGATTGACTTAAACTTTAAACATATTATTCTCGAAACTTACATAATGGCGCATAGCCGGTTGATGCATAACGCCGTCCAAATATGTTCAAGAGTCTCAAATAAAAGTTTTCATCTTTCTCTTTTCCTTTATGTTATTACACCGTTGGAACATTCTCACTTCCTTTCCCAAATCTTCTTTATAGTTTGTCTTTTTTTTCTTCAGTTATCCAATACCTTTCACGTTTTTTCTTACTCGTTATCATCCATATAGGCCCTACTCTTTCCTCGGCCTTCCTCCTCCTCTTCACTCTTCTGACCTTGCCTCTATATATATATATATATATATATATTCTGTTTAAGTTTCATATTTTCTTCCATTCTCACTACAGGCGGCCTATATTCAAACCACCTCTGTTGTCTTGTTTTTTTATTTTTTCAAACGATAATTGTCATAATTTTTCCGTTATTCTTTCATACCTTATATCTTTTTTTTTTTTTTTGTTCGCTGTTGTCCTCCAGTCACAACAGTCATGTTCCTTAATTCTTGACTTCTCCCAGCCAAATTTTTCCTCGTATAACAATGCTTCTTATACAACACTTTGTCCACCTCACCACCCCTTTATATTTCTACTCGCTTCCATTCTCTATCCTCACACCGTAACTTAAACACACGATCGAGAGAAAATTTAACTCTAACTGTTCCTCTACATCGAACAACTCACTATTCCTCAACCTTCCTTGTTTCAGTCACCCGACTCTGGAATTACCTCCACTCGTATACCAAGGACTGCCCGTCACAAAAACAGATCAAGAAAAACTCATTACATATTTCCTTAGATAATATAATATATAGCCGTGTACCATGTATACTTTTATTATTCCTTCATATTTTAAACTTTCTTTACCAAGACAATTACTTAATCAAATTATAGGTTATTATTATTATTATTATTATTATTATTATGACTATTACTATTATAATTACAATTTTTATTTCTTCCCATTGTCAACTTTATATTGTGAAGCTTGCCTATATATATTATGTCCCCACTTGACGACGTTGGAGTATACCCATCCAACCATAGTAATTCTGACCGAGGGCAGATCTTTCACTGCAATCATAGCATTTTCATGCTATGCTTTGCAGCTTTATTAGGGAATTATAGGTGTGGTAGCTTCCCGTTCCTTTCCACACCAGTGAAGGATGATGATGGTAAGGATGATGGCCGGATGATTTACGGGGACTGTTGGGCCCTAAGCATCCTGACATTTGTCTTACAGATGAGGAAAACCCCCAAAATAACCTCACCGAGGAGCCTGTCCCGACCGGGAATCGAACCCGGGCCCGCTGCGTGACAATGGACTATATACACAAGTAAAAATTTACTGATCTCCTTCATGCTAGTAATACCTTAGTTGCCTACTAGATATATCTTTGGTTTGGTATAGTGACTGCATACCATTCTGACATCTTAAGGGATGTAAGTGTAACTAAATTGACTTGATCTAGTAACTCCTAACAAAGGAGGGGCTAAGGCACAACATTGGGCTGTTACGTAATTGTAGAATAGAATAATAAAAAAATGCATATGTGTCCAGATAGATTTTCAGCCTATAATTAATCCTAACGAACTCAAACTGCAAGCGCGACAGGCCTAGAAGGCCCTTGGCCTACCATCCGGCTGCTGGCCTCACGTCCACATGTGTTAATCACAGAGGTAGACGATCATAAGCCAGTGTAAGGGTGGTCAGCATGTCGGGTCCCCCAGCCGTTATAGTTGGTCTTCTTAACCTGGAGTCGCTACTTATTGTAGCTACCCAAATGCCTCACGATGCTGGGTGGGCACCGGTCCCTTACTGGCAGAAATTCCATGAGAAAATTTCTTCCCAATGGAGACTCGAACCAGTGCAAGTCCCATAGCTCTGCACCAAGGCTTCTTGCCTTAACCACTCGGCTACCAAACTTTAAAAAGTATTTTTTGCGCGACAGTGCGTTTTGTCGTACGTACCAGCAATGGCGACCATTATTGAAAGTTCAACTTCCTACTTTTCGGGATTATCAACCTAAATAACTATACTGTAATATTACATTTACACCCACCTGGGGGAAGTAAAACCACTGCCCTCTATGTATACTACGTACAATGTACATACAGAAAATATCCAAAAGGTAGTGTTAATATACATTATACGAAACAAATCACTGCATTTTAAATGAACTGAACTTTATTTGAAACAATATAAAACAATACATACGTATTTGAGGCCATGTTATCAATAATTGTTCTCAAGGCCTCCTGTTGGTTCAACTGATAAACATTGCCCACACTGTTAACGTTAGTTAATTGTTTATAACGAACAGAAATATTTCCAACAAAGATGTTATTATTTTACTACTATTTATTATTTTGAAAACACCATCGCCCAAAAAATAATATACAACGCACGTTTGTAAAGTGTTTTACAGAATTTCGGAAATTAAAAACCGAGCGATAGCGAGGTTTTTAAAAAATTTTCCTCGATTCTGTAAAAACCAGTTCCCAACCTCGCATCGTAATATACTATTTCATAGCACCTGAAAACTCATTTTGCAAGGAATTTAAAATTGAACACGTGTGTTATATTTTTGACACGTGTAGTGCTGACGTGAACATTTTTATGTTTGCACGTGGAGCGATTATTTTTGGGGCTACAATATATGCATGTGAGAGCGATATAATAAATAACACCGGGCACTTATCTAGCGCCGTCTATTTGCGTACAGGACTCAGGAATGAATGTGCTCTTGAAAGCCTTTTGATTATTATCGAACTGGGACGAAGGATCTGGCTCCTGGGGTCTAAGGTAACATTTTCATATTGCTTCTGCCACTCGACCGGATTTTTTTTTCGGAATGTAGTTAAGTGTTGTTGACCTTATCTATACACGTGTCACTTTCAGATCCAGAGGAATATGAGTAACATCTCGGTCGACCCAATTAATCCCCAATTTTGTTAAAATGGTTTTTTATTTATATTCTGTCCCCTTTCTTGTTTTATAAGTCTATAACATATTGTTCTAAAAACCTTCTCAGATAAAAACTGCTTCCTGAAATTTTCCTCACTCCAAAATTCCCTATCTATGAGCAAAAATCAAATTCGAGACTCGTGATGGATATAATAGGCGGACATATCATACGGGACCAAGTATGGCTTCAATAATAATAACAGGTAGATCATCGGTAGATTAATGTGTTTGACATCGTCCGATTCCTAATAGCCAGTTTTGTCGGTGCATCCAATCCCCTGGTTGTAGATGTTTCTCCTTCATATATAAACATATTCCCTGACTCCAGGAGGTTTTAGGTCTTCCTCTGCTTCGTCTTCCCTTCAGGTTTCCATTCCAAAACAGATTTTGGTAGTCGATCCTCTTCCATTCGCTGGACATGCCCGTACCATCTTAATTGCTGAGTTTTAATATAATCTAAAATAGTGTATTAAATCTTCATTTTCTCCATTATAACTGAGTTCCTAATTTGTTTCTCTTCTTGAAATTCTTGCGGCCTTTCGTATAAAATCAATTTCCGTCAATAATAATAATAATAATAATAATAATAATAATAATAATAATAATAATAATAATAATAATAATAATAATAATAATACTATCCACCATTGTAGTATCGGGCCTGGGTTCGATTCCGGTCGGGACAAATTTCGCGAGTGAGATTTTTCGGGGGTTTTCCTTACTTTTAAGACAAATGTTGGGTGACATAAGGCCCATATGGTTCCCGAATATTATCTGACCATCAAAAGATCTTATTTCCTTGTTTAGTGTGAATTAATGAATGAATGGTTTGTCTTATATGCTCGTGTTGTCTCGGAGTTGGTTCTGGCATTGAGCTGATCACTCATCAGGGAGGCCCTCCATGTCCAATTGCGGTTAGAAAAGTATGTATGTGATCCAGAGTTAAAAATCCCCTCCCGACAGGACATTTCTCTGTATGACCCGGATGACGTGAGGCATGTAAAATTGTATATAAAAAAAGAGTTTAAACAAGGTAAAGGGAAATAATAATAATAATAATAATAATAATAATACTAATACTAATAATAATAATAATAATAATTCATTCATTCATCCAATTTGAGAATTTTCCTCGTCATTGAGGATACAATCTTAATAATTAATAATTAATATGAATTAACATAAATGACTACGAACTTACAGATAATCTGTTTGTAATACACATTCACAAATTTCCCTTAATTAAAGTTCTCCGTCGTTCTCTGTCCTCGGTGTCTTCATCCGTAATACCAAATTTCCTCATTGAATTCTGAATGATATTCTTCCAGGTTGTTCTTGGTCTTCCTTTTATGGTCCTTCTTTCAAATTTCCATGTATGTACGGCCTTTGGTAGTCTTCCATCCTCCATTCTTCTTACGTGTCAATACCATTTTACCTTCTGTGTTCAATCTTATCCATTATACTTCTTTCTGCATTCATCCATTTTCTAATTTCTGTATTTCTAATTCTTTCCAGTCGAGATTTTCTGGCAGCTCTTCTCTAAAAATTCATTTCAAGTGCAGTTATTCTGTTGACATATTGTTGTGCCATTGTCCAAACTTCCGACCCACATAACATTCCTATACCAAACCAGGTTGAAAAAGGATGAGGGGGAGGAGCAAAAAAAACTTCGTTAAAAAACCAGGGTTCAGTATGATCGGCTGATAGTACCCTGTGAGAACCCCTACCTACGGTTACAGGTACTGCTGCCTTGTACTAAGAGTTTGATGTTGGTTCATCAAAGGCTAGAGGAAGACAACCTTGATCAAAAATCACCCGATCCTTCAGGTTAGAGACTGATGCGTGGGCCAGCTCCTCACTCATCGTAAAATAACTTAACATTCTAAAAAACCGAATCTTAAGCCTCGAAAACAATGGATGTATTTTAAACGGACAAGCAGCCTCTAGTACCGAGGATCATGGGTTCAAACCTGGCTAGGGTAGATGGAAAAGTCCAAGGGACAAGTCCTCCGGGAGGGACTTTAAGCCGTGGTCCCGAGTTCTGAAATCAAATTGAAATGATTTAATATTTTAAAGGTTAATTTAAAAACTCGATAACTTCTCATTAGGCCTATCATAAATATATCTTATATGGGGAAATGATTATAATGGAAATAATTTAGTGCATAAAAATATTCAATATCGGCTTACTTACTGTAGGTACCTTACTGAAATGAAAATATTATATACCGTTCCGAAAAATGAAATAATTTTTACAGATTAATATTCACAATCTTTTTTTAAATATTTTATTTTATATAATAAATATCAACCACTGCCTCTCTTTCCACTATTTTGCATGTAAATGCATTTGTGATGAGAAAATTAGTTACGTCATTGACTTATAAAACTTTCTGAAATACGTTTTTCTATATAGGGTTTGTTACACTTAGAAATTTTATGACATCGGTATTTTTTTATTCAGAAAGCGCGTCTTTGTATATGAATTTCCATAACCAGGCCATTTTATGTTATATATTGGTGATGAGAAAACTAGTACTGTATGCGCTATAAAGACTACGCAGGAAAAGAGAGGAAGTATGGCGGAATTCTTTAGCAGCGAACGATGATAGACAGGAACTGGACAGAAGCGAATTTCCAGATACGACACGTCACCACAAGATTAAGCGTGCATGGATTCCACCACCTAATGTGTAGAGATAAAACATTCCATGACCCTAAGACATCATGCATATGCGAAGTATGTGAACAGAAATGCGGAAGATACCACATCGAAATATGTAAAAAAAGAACAAAAACAATTAGTATTTATGCAAGACAAAGCTAAGGTATTAGTGATTGTTAAAGTGCTGTGTTATCACCTTTGCACATTTGTGCGCAATCCATATATATATATATATATATATATATATATATATATATCCATAGTAATTCTGCCCGAGGGCAGGTCTTTCACTGCAATCATAGCATTTTCATGCTATGCTTGCAGCTTTACTAGGGAATTGTAGGTGTGGCAGCTTTCCTTTGCTTTCCATACCGGTGAAGGATGATGATGATGATGATAATGGTAAGGACGACGATGATGATGATGACCATATGATTTCGGGGACCGTTTGGGTCTTAAAGTTTTCCTGACATTTGTCTTACAGGTGAGGAAAACCCCGATAAAAACTTCACCCAGAAAAACTGCCCCGACCGGGGATCGAACCCGGGCCCGCTGCGTGACAAGGCAGCACGCTACCTCGAGACCACAGCGGTGGACTATATAAATAAATAAATAAATAAATAAATAAATATACTGTCATTGATTAGGAACCTTTCTAAAATACATTTTTTTTTTTCATATAGGATTTGTTAGAAATTTTATGGCATTGGCTCTTTTCTATTCAAAATGTGCGTCTATGTGTATGGATTCCAAAATAGAAAAATCTCGATGCAAAAAAAAAAAAAAAGACTTAGTTCCTTTCCTGCCATGACACATTCATTTCTGGAACGCACTATATTCATCCAGTACGGTTTATGTGGTTGCAAGCATCCGATACAAATGCAGCTGTGATTTTGTTTGAAGGGAAGAAATACAGGAGGAATGAGAATATAGTAATTTAGGAAGTAACTAACTGACTAACTCACTAGCACTATCGAACTCATAGGTTCATGACCGCGTGGCCTTATATCCATATATCCGTATCCTGAGTTAATGTTCCTTCTTCTTTTTCTTATTCTTCTTCCTTTCCAGGATTAGGCCAATGCGACTTGTTCCGGTCTCAAGTTCATCGTTACCTTGGCCGTCCTAAAGATACTTTTTTCATGCGGTTTGTAGGTGTTGATTGTTTTGGGTGATCTTGTATTCTCCATTCTGTCTAAATGATCTTTCCGTTGGTACTTGTGCTCTTCTAGTTTATCGAGTATTGAAAATATATCCAGTTAATTTCTTATTGAATCAGTATGTAATCTCTATCTATGCGCGTAAATCCTTTTACGGATCTTAAAAATTTAATTTCAGTGGCTTGAATGTGTGAGATATATTTTTTTCTAAGTACCCAGTCTTCCCCTGTATAATCTTCTTCCCTCAAATCGTGGTTAATGTTATTTTCGCATCTAATTTTTGGTCTACCAAGTGGCCATTTTCTCTCTGGTTTTTCCATGCCCCTCTTTCATTCCCAGTTCTTCCCACATGTCCTTCTCATCGCAGAATTAAGAGACAAGCAATTTAGGAAAGTAAACTTAATTGATGTTTCTGTACTTTGAGGAAATCCCTCAACTAGGAAGTTAAATTCATTCACAATCAGCTGTGGTCTATCACTTTTTTTTTTGCGCGATAGTGCGTTTTGTCGTACTTACAGCATTGGCGACTATTATTGAAAGTTCAACTTCCTACATTTCGTGGCTGCCAACCTAAATAACTATACTGTAATATTACATATTACAAACCACGTGTGGGAAGTAAAACCACTCCCTATATGTATACTACATACAATATATTTACAAAAAATATCCAAAAGGTAGTGTTAATATACATTATACGAAACAAATCACTGAATTTTAAATGAACTGAACTTTATTTGAAACAATATAAAACAATAAATACGTACTTGCCGCTATTTTATTACTGATTGGTGTCACGGCCTCCTGTAATTTTCAAATAATAAACATTGCCCACACTATTAACGTTAGTCAGTTGTGTGTAATTATCGCAAATATTTCCAACAAAGATGCTATTATTTTATTATTATTTATTATTTTGAAAACACCATCGCGGAAAAAATAATGTAAAACGCACGTTTGTGAAATGATTTACAGAATCTCGGAAATTAATAACGATAATTAATAACTCGGTTTTTAAACATTTTCCTCGCTTCTGTAAAAACCACTTCCCAACCTCGCATCGTATTATACTATTAATATACTCTCACTTTATCTAACAAGTTGAAAAGTAAAATGTTAGGTCATAGCAGAGTTGATAAAAACAATTACCATTCGGCTGTTAGTTGCAAAACTTGAATTATTTATTACTTTGATGAGAAAATTAAGTAGTACATTTCCCGACTAGGATCTTAGGTTGGAATCCTGGCGGTTCCGGTGGGGTATTGTTGGTGGGCCACGTCGAGGGTTTTTGGGTTTTCTTTCTCGGGGTTCACCAGTTTCTAAAATTTCATCACACTCTCCATTCCTATTCTCTTTCTCATCATGTCATTTCATCTCCATCATTCATTTCATCTCATGTAAGATTAAAAAAAATAGTCTGGTTTCCTAAACCACAGGTGTTTAAAATGTGTGATTGTGGTGATATAATGGGAGCATATTCATGTATTTCCTCATGACTCCGAACCTGTGTGTCAACTTATGGCAAAACAGGGCCAAAATGAGGGTTGTAGCTCCTCCACGAGGGCTTGGGCCCAGTTCAAATAAATGGCGTTATGAGTCATATGTGTGAATGTTTGATGTGTATCGAAGACTATACCAGACTGCACATCACCGTGTATTTCATTTCATTCATTCTATAATCAACTTTTATAAGATTCATGATATGTTCCGTTGAGGTATTATTCAAAATTAAAGTATAAAATTATGGAATAATTTAGGTAAATATTCCATAATTTTATACTTTAATTTCATTCCATAAATTAATTTCATTGTCCACCGCTGTGGTCTCGATGTAGCGTGCTGCCTTGTTACGCAGCGGACCCGGGTTCGATCCCCGGTCGGGGCAGTTTTTCTTGGTGAGGTTTTTATCGGGTTTTTTCCTCACCCGTAATATAAATGTCAGGAAAACTTTAAGGCCCAAACGGTCCCCGAAATCATATGGCCATCACCATCATCATCCTTTCATTATCATCATCATTATCATGATCCTTCACCGGTGTGGAAAGGAACGGGAAGCTACCACACCTACAATTCCCTAGTAAAGCTGCAAGCATAGCATGGAAATGCTATGATTGCAGTGAAGGACCTGCCTTCGGGCAGAATTACTATGGTTGGATGGAAATTAATTCCACGACGCGACAGGTCTAGAAGTCCCTTGCCCTACCAGCCGGCTGCTGGTCTCACATGTACATATGTTAATCATAGAATTAGACGATCATCCTGCCAGTTATGGGGTGACATGTAGTCAGCATGTCAGGTCCTCCAGCCGTTATAGCTGATATTCTCAAAAAATCCTCACGATGCTGGGTGTTTTTTTATATTTTTTTATTTAAGAGCCCCACCGCCATCCCCCTGGGTTTCCTCGGGCTTAATGCCCATATCCCCTGGTCTGCTCTTGTCCCTATTTATTATCTAGCGTGATTTCCTTATTTAATTCATTATAATTTTACAGAGTGCGGTTAGTTGAAACTTAATCTTAGGTGTTTACAGTTATATTACGTTATGGTTTCATAATCTAATTTTGTTTCTTATACAATGTAATAATAATGTACATAAGATGGAAGTATTAATCTTATATCTACTTAACCTAAACTTAATATTACAATTTATCAAGTATACATATTGATATATTCTATGTTCAAATTCTACATATTCTATCGTTGATTTCCTCGTCTTCTCTTCTCTTCTTCAGCTCGTGTGCATAGAGCTTTTTGGGTATACTGATGTTGGGTGGCCACCGGTCCCATAGAGTCGAAATTCCATGAGAAAATTTCTTCCCCCATGGAGTCTCGAACCTGCGCAAGTTTCGTAGCTTTGCGCCAAGGCCTTCTCGCCTTAACCATCATTCCATAAAGTAAAGCTGGATAATACAATGGACCCAAAATACATTGTCATGTTAGGATCTCAAAACCGGAACCCATCTCTACTAATCTATTATAACCTAACAAGGTTACTGTCAACCATTGCATGCTCAGGACCCACGGCTTGCAGTCCCTCTTGGAGAGTTTGAACCCGCGGTCCTCGGTACTAGAGGCAACGAATATGACCAGAAGATCGCCGCATAGGTTACCATAGTATTATATTCAGGGTGTTGCAGAACTCTACGTATTGAAAAACTTAAACAGGTTCTTCAGAGATGTTGACTGATAATTTTGATGTAAGGAACCAATGATCTCCGGTTTTTTTTTCAGAGTAATGTTATTGATGTGTTAGGCACATAGTATTGCTTTCGTCTATTACATTTCCCAAGATATAGGTTCTGATAGTTTGTGATTTTTATAGTACCGGTACCCTATTTCAGATAATGACGTGTTGATTATTTTTTCTTTTTTTTTTCTTTAGAATAGTAGTCGAGCGGTTAAGGTAGGAAGCCTTGGCGCAGAGCTACGGGACTTGCGCTGGTTCGAGTCTCCATGGGGGAAGACATTTTCTCATGGTATTTCGGCCAGTATGGGACCGGTGCCCACCCAGCATCGTGAGGCAATTGGGTAGCTACAATAAGTAGCGACTCCAGGTTGAGGAACCAGCTATAACGGCTGGGGGACTCGACAGGCTAACCACATGTCACCCCTACACTGGCTGTTGATCATCTACCTCTGTGATTGACACATGTGGATGTGAAGGGCCAGCAGCCGGCTGGTAAAAGGGCAACCGCTGAAAAGTGGAAAGACCCTCAATCGGAATATAATCATAACCCATCTTATCACGGTCCAAAGAGTGCATGCTACGCCTGTATTACGACAACAATACACCATTCTGTACTCACAAGGGAACTTTAAACCGTTGCATACTGAAATCTACCTTGAAATTTGTCCCAGAGAAGTGTTGTGATGTACAAAGGCCGTGTCCAAGAAATTATCTGCTCTTTTTAACTGCAAGAGACAGAAATCGAAGCCAGAATCCAGAAAAGGTAACCCACCGTTCGAAATAGATGTTAAGAATGGAATGAGGCGGGACGGCGTGGCGGTAAGGATTGTGAGGATTATCCAGTCTACCAATTCAATTGTTTCATTACTTACCTATAGCTTAAATGATACATTTGGCGCTGGATTTTAGTGAATAAACATGTTTGCAACACGAGATGTAACATAAGTACCGATAAACAGGACGATTCACAATAAGTATTATAGATTTCTAGGGGTTGTACATGGGACTTAGAAGATAAAGTTTTGATAAGGAACCCATTTCCGGAAACGTGCCATTTCTATGTAAAATAGGTTTGAAGATCGGAACACAATGAGCTGATATCGCGTGTCTTGTGTTTCAGAACACGTATTACAGACTTCTAGGGGCTGTACTACAAGTGTGGTTTCATATGGGGACCCTGTTGTTCGGTGTACAAAGTGTACTTGCGTCGCATGTTTTCATACACACGCCACACAAGACCTGGTGTGTGCTCAATAATTTCTGTTGTCGTCAGAATTCGTGAAAGAAGATCTTCCTCTGACTCGACATGAGTAGTACAACCCCTAGAAGTCTAATAATTATTCTGAAACACAAGACACATGATATCAGCATAATGTGTTTCGATCTTCAAACATATTTTACATCAAAATAGTACGTTTTCGGACATGGGTTCCTTATCAAAACTTTATCTACTAAGTCCCCTCTACAATTCCTGGAAGTATGTAATACTTATTGTGAATCATCCTGTAGTTGGCAATTTGTGTAGATTCTAGATGGTAGAATACAAAAATAGAACATTATAATGTATTTAACGATGGTACTTATTTGTGCACACGAATTTTATTTTTTACTTTTCTTGGAAATATGATAAAATGCATTTTTACATCATTAAATATACTAGTAATGCACATGCTATTGTAACAGGGACATATTCATATCGTATCCGCTCATATGATTAGAATACTAATAGTAATGTATACATGCGTATTCTTTGAACAAGCATGATTATGTTAACAATTATCAGAAGTGAAATAAAAAAAATACAATTTTACACTGTATCATACTGAGAAATCTCAATATACCCCCCCCCCCCCTCTCTCTCTCTCTCTCTCTCTCTCTCTCTCTCTCTCTCCATACATACACACACACACTAACGCATCAATGGTTGAAGGAATTTATTTATTTATTTGTTTTATTATTTATTTATTATAATAAATTTATCCAAACAGGCCCCCCCCATGAGACAAAATATGCTTTACAATCATCATCATCATCATTACAATGTTCCCTACACTTATAAGACTTGATATCCTGTTATAATTTCAAGGCTAAATTTCCAATCAATTTCTTCATCAGACTGTTCAAAAATCTCTTTCTATGTGGGCAGTAGTGAAGTATGGCTTTTGAGATTCTGTTCATGGACGTAGATTGTTAATGATTTTTCCAAATTTATTGGTAATATTATGCCAAAGAGTAATGGTATTTCTTATTTTTATTAGGAATTTTCCATAATGCAGTATTTCTCCTTCAACACAAAATGATTTGTCGCCAGAGGTCCCTGTCTAAAACATCTACTTCCCTCAAATCTCTAGTTTCCAATACTTCTCCTCAGTCCATCTATCCATCGTTCTCTAGGTCTGCCTCTTCCACTTCTTCCATTAGCTTTCCAATCAAGGATCTTCTTTGGTATTCTATCTTCTTCCATTTCAAACGTTTTTCTTCTATTTTTTTTCTAATATATATTTTTTTTTTCAACTTGCATAATTTCCCTTATTGTGCTGTTTCTGACTTTAACCCTTCTTTAAATTCTTGTCGATCACCTCCAAAAATCCATTTCTACTGCAAACAGTTTGTTGGCTTGTTTTCTACTTATTGTCCAGGTTTCGGACCCATATAATAAAATGCTCTGTAATAGAATAAAAAATTATAATTTAAAATTATAAAATAGTTATCAAAAGGTAATAGAACTTGATATATAGTTTTCTTCGTTCTGTATTTTATATTCCTATTTCAAATCACTGAGTTCAATATACCAATGATTCTTCTTCCATCGGTTATTCTTCTTTCAATTTATGTAGTTGAATTCTCGTGTTTATCTAAAATAGATCCTAAATATTTAAAATAAAAATAAAAAAGCAAATCTGAGTTAAGGAAAGAGTGGAGAATGCTGAGTTTACAGTGAAGGACCCACTCTTGGGCAGAACATTTTGTATATTTAAAATTTTTAACATTATGTATTCTTCCTGAATTACATTTTAGTTCATCTGTTGTATCCAATGAGAGATATTCTGTTTATTATAATTTATCTGTATTCCACATTTTTTGTCTTACCTTGAGTATAAATTGTCCTTTTTCGATGAGTTGGATACAACTCACAGAATTCATAAGAATACTTGACAAATGAGAAGGAAAGCAATAAAAAATGAGATAATACAGATACAAGAAATACAATTAGGAATTTATACAATAGGTATATAGAACAAGACAAAACAGAGTGTAGATGGAAGTGTAATTCTGAATGAAGGGGAAAATCAAGAACTATGATTGGGAGACTGATCATATATATTATTTCTCAAAATTTACATAGAGCCCTTCAGCGTGATTGTTACAGTTTGTACTGTGAGATCTTTACCAGCTCCTAGTTGCTTTAGGAATTTAATTTAAAAGTTCGTTGCTAATAATAATAATCGAATTTCAAACCATTTGCTCCTTAGCTAGGTTCTCTGATCGATAGACGAGAAGGCCATTCTGCATAGCGCGGCCGGGAAGGAAACGACCAGCAAGTTTTGGTAGGATTCGTCCTTCGTCTTAAATGATTCCACAAGCTGTTTGTTTTCCAGCGGGTACGGAATTTTAAATCTCTACCTTTCGTCTGGGTTGTGGTTGTGTCAAAAAATGAAAAAGCTAACCATCATCATCATCATCATCATCACCACCTTGATTTCATGATGTTAGCAATTTTGTTGACCTATTTGGCCTTAATAGAGATTCCATCCATCAACCACCGCTGTAGTCTCGAGGTAGCGTGCTGCCTTGTCACGCAGCCGGGCCCGGGTTCGATTCCCGGTCGGGACAGGCTCTTGGGTGAGTTTTTTTCGGGGCTTTTCCTCACCTGTAAGGCAAATGTCAGGAAGCTTAGGGCCCAACAGTCCCCGAAAATCATCCGGCCATCATCATCCTTCACCGGTGTGGAAAACAACGGGAAGCTACCACACCTATAATTCCCTAGTAAAGCTGCAAAGCATAGCATGAAAAATGCTATGATTGCAGTGAACGGCCTGCCCTCGGGCAGAATTACTATGGATGGATGGATTTATAGTGGGACCATTTCCATCTTGGTCTGCCACGTTTATTTCTTCCAGGGGGTGACCATTGGTATATATTTTTTGGCCATCTTTCATTTTGCATTCTTTTGTACATGGCCATACCATTTAAGCGTTTGATTTTCAATCCTCTTAACAACAGATCTGATGACATTCATTTCTCTCCAAAGGAATTCATTTCTTATTTTATCCTGTCTTGTTCTTTGAAGGCTTCTTCTAAAACAATCGAATTCAACTGTTATAATTTTATTCTTTTGTAATTCCGTCAAAGACCAAGTTTCACTTCCATATGTCAAAATATTCTGTATTATGCTCTTATAAATTTTCATTTTAATTACCTTTGTAATATTTTTGTTCCAAATTACTCCATGTAATGTCTTAGTTGCATTTTTTTTGCCATTGCAATTTTAGTCTGTACATCTCTCTCACAGGTACCTAAACTTGTAATTATTGACCCAAGATATTAAAAAAATGCACATTTTTTTTTTTATTTTCCCTGCTTCGAGTATGAGGTCATCCACATCCTTTCCCAAACACATATATTCTGTTTTCTGTAAATTTATATTCAGTCCCCATTTTTTATATTCTTCCATTAGTTTATTTATCATATATTTCATATTATCTTCATCCCCTGCAAAAATAATTTGATCATCTTCAAACAACAATGAATGCAGTACTTTTCCTCATATAGGAATACCCATTTCAGAACATTTTTTATACCACAAGTTAAGAGCCTGGTCTAAATAAATGTTAAAAATACGTCCCGATCTACTTGCTCTTATAGGATGACATACAAACACTCCTTTGGAAACATGTCATCTTTCATTATAAGATGTAAAACATACGGAGAAAACCAGTAAAACGGAAGAAAAATAGTCCATCACGCAGAAACTACTTAAACTAAACACATTCCTCAGCAAATGGACTTTATGCTCCGATTTGCTGTTACGGAATGTATATTTATTTTGTTTACCTTTAAATTGGCGAAACTCAATTATGCTAGCATATGCCAGCATATTTAAATGTCTCGAACTCAAGTGAAAACAAGCCATGCATAACCATAAGTAATTATTGCACTTCGTTATATATTTTGACACAGATTTAAATAATGTCTTTTGACTATTTAACTCATGCCCCAATTGGGAGTCATTGACCAATCACGTTTCAATGAATTTTGTTTTACGACCAACGACAGTCATGTTTCACCTCGATATTTATCTACTTATATTTATCATATTAAAGAAAGCTCCTCCTTTTTAATATTCTAAACAGCTCAGATCATTATTTTGCAGTGACTGACTCTCGAACAAATACGTTGAATATAGCAAATCCATCCATCCATAGTAATTCTGCCCGAAGGCAGGTCCTTCACTGCAATCATAGCATTTTCATGCTATGCTTGCTGCTTTACTAGGGAATTATAGGTGTGGTAGCTTCTCGTTGCTTTCCACACCAGTGAAGGATAATGACGACGATGATGATAATGATAAGGGTGATGATGATAATGATGATGATAGCCATATGATTTCGGGGACCGTTTGGGCCTTAATGTTTTCCTGACATTCGTCTTACAGGTGAGGAAAAAACCCGATAGAAATCTCACCCAGAAAAACTGCCCCGACCGGGGATCGAACCCGGGCCCGCTGCGTGACAAGGCAGCACGCTACCTCGAGACCACAGCGGTGGACAATATAGCAAATAATGAATAAATTCCTTCGAACTACACATTTGATAATTGTGTGTTCAATAATTGCGTTTTTAAATAATGATTTTATAGAGTTGTTTCCTAAAAATAATTAATAACCTATAAAGTTGGTTATAGTAGCCTATACAGTTTGATGTGTTTCATTTTTTCTCCACTAGGATGCATTCTTACAATATTGAGATCATATTTGGCAATAAACAATATGATCTAGTGCAGTGGATGAACAAATTAAATTAACCAAACATTTCTCATTTGTTTTCAAACATCACCATTTACATTAAATATATAAATATTTAAAAAAACTATATTTAAATAATGATTTGTGAGTAAACAGCTTAATTTTATTCTTTAAATACCATTCTTGATTTCCAAATCCTCTAGATAAGTTGGAAATCACTCGTGGCATTAATTATGATTATTTATCCATTGCTTTTTAAAAATATTATAATAAATGAAAACATTGTACTTTATAAGGCTAGTGACCAATTTAAGGGTTAATTAGTAGTAGTAGGACTTTATTAGACAAAAAGTAAGATATTTACAATATTATTTACAAATATGGGTCGCACGGGCAGTAAGCCGTACGTGCTGTTGACAGTCCGTTACAATAAAGTAATAATTGGTACTAGTGTAAAGAAAAATAAACAACAAAAACAGCAATAACATTACAATTTCATAAAGTGCAGCAAAGGAAACATGGAAGCTGCTATAGCGATTTCTTAATTTCGGTTTTCAGGTAATCCCCCACCCCATTTCTAATTATTGAGTTTGTTGATTTTTTGAGAATATGTACATTGTTTTAGTTCACGACGCTTACATACAAGATATTTATGCAATATATTACACTACACAGTAAAATAAATAACTCACTCTCTCACTCACTGGCACTGGCGAACCTGTAGATTCATGGCCGCGCGGACATAAACTCTTCATACATCCCTATCCTGAGCTAATGCTCTCCAATCGTTCCCTGTATAATCTACTTCCCTCAAATCATATTTAATGTTATTCCCCCACCTCATTCTTGGTCTACCAACTGGGCGTTTTCCCTCCGGCTTTCTTACAAGGAGTTGTCCATGCACATCTTTCATTCCCCATACTGCCACATGTCCTGCCCATCGCAGTCTACGAGACTTCACTGTTCTTATTATATCTGGCTTCCTATAAATACCATGTAGTTCATTGTTATGTAAGTCTTCTCCATTCACCCGTCTGTTCATCTCTCTTTGATCCAACAATTTTCCTAAGTATTTTATTCTCAAATACTCGTAATCTCCTTTCCTCCCTTAAAGTAAGAGTCCATGTTTCGCATTCATATAACTGGTAGAATAATAGTTTTATATATTTTCAGTTTAACGCTTTTTGAAAGGAGTTGGGACATCAAAAGTCTCTGTACAGCATTATAGCACGCATTTCCAGAATTGAGCCTATGTTTAATTTCCTTGTGCATCTCATTCCTATTTGTGATTATTGTTCCTAGGTATTAGAATTCAACCACTTCCTCAAAATTCCCCTCATTTGTCATTAGCTGTCCATTTCCATTATATAATGTATTTCTACGTGTGACCATATATTTAGTTTTATTGATATTTACTTCCAGTCCTAATTTCTTAGTGTTACTCAATAGTGTGTGCGTGTTGTCCTTTAGTATCTCCTCGCTATCGGCCAATAGTACTACATCATCAGCATAAACTAACAGCTTATTAATACCATTGAGTTGTAGGCCTTCTCCATCCTCTAGAGATTTAATGGCATGCTCTAGTACAAAATTAAATAGTAGAGGAGATAGTGCATCAATAACACACATTTAAATACAAATTCATAATTAAAAAATAATTTGAAATAAAAAAATTATTACAACCAACACTAAAACAACACTGCAATACATAAACTATAAACACATTCCACCTACTACACATATATATAAATTATCTAACAGCTTTCTTCTCGGTTTTTATCCCCCCCGTGCATAAAATTCTTAATAACTCGAAATAAATCCCTATTAATCGTTTCACCTTCTCCCAACTATGATCATCTACAAACCAACTTCTCTTCTCTGAGTTCTGACATAATATAATACAAACCTATTTTTCGCAACTCAAAACTAAAAAAAAATATATAAAAAAACCCAAACAACACTTTTGTAAACAATCTGAAGAGGACAAAAAAAAAGTAATCAACGCGAGCTTATGACTCGCGCTTACAAGGAATTCCTCGTTCATGGGGAACAATTGCAAGCCCCAATCCTTAGTAAGAAGGAGGTTCAGCGGGTTACCCGGACTTTTCGGCCTGGGAGGACACGCTGATTCCTTCAGTGTAGCGCGCGTGCGGCCCAGAACATCTAAGGGCTTTACACACCTGTTACTGCACAATCTTGTGCGGTTAAAAGCCGCCTGTCCCTCTAAGAAGATATTAGGTATATAATGTAATTCGACACAGGTTTTAAGTTATTTATATTAGTTTAATTTCTTCTGTTTTACTTAAAATATTAAATAAATTAAATCAATGGTTGTAACCTGTAGGATATATTGCCAATTTAAGGGTTCAAAATAGACTCCAATTTCAAGATTGTTGTGTAATTTGATACATGTTAAAGTTATTTATGTTATGTATTCACGTAAACTTTCACGGCCGGTGTTGCTATGATGATCTTGAAGAAGATTGTCGGGGTGTAGGCCGTGGTCGTGAGCCTCACGACCACGGCCTACAGCCCGAAAATCTTCTTCAAGATCATTATTTATGTTAGTTTATTTCCTTCTGCCTTATTTAAAATATTAAATAAATTAAACCAACGGTTGAAAAAAAAAAAAGACCCTAAAGCGGGGAGAGCAGGGTCACCTGTTTCTCATTTACACACACACGCACACGCTAGCATAATTATATACATGTACATTTTTGTCGTGGTAATTTTTGGGTCTACTAAGTAGGATGTAAAACATTTTAAAAATATTTTCATGATAGCTTCATTCTCTCGGAATTTGCTAAAACACTACAAACAATATTTTTGAAGCTTCTATTTATTCCATATGTAAAAAATGAGAAACTTTGATGAGGGAGGAATTCGCTCTCCATTTTGTAAACAGAACAGAATTTATTGTTCTTAATTAATTTATGTGTGAGTATTTCCTTGTAACAATATTCCGCTTTAATTAATTTTAGCGCGATTTTAGTAGATTTTAGTTCTAGACTAATATTTGTTTGTGGTTTATTAATCCGCTCTTATTATTTCAACAAAATTTGATATATACCTAGTGTAAATATTATTTGTTTCAATTCACATTGAAAAACGCTAGATGGACTAGGGGTCTTAGGAGGCTCTTAGGGTATTAGGATATTAAGACTCCCACTTTTTACCGAATTACGAAAAAATGCAGGTTTTAAGGCTGTTCGCATGAAAATATTTTTGAGACTATTTAACTAATGCTCCAAATGGGAGTCAATGACCAATCAGGTTTCAATGAATTTTGTTTTACAACAAATCACAGTTGCGTTTCACTTCGATAATTATTATCGAATATTGATTACCAAAATAAAAATAAAAAACTCCTCCTTTTTAATATTCTGAACAGGCCAGAGCATTATTTTGCATTGATTAACTCTCTAACAAATACGTTGAATATAGCAAATAATGAACAGATTCCTTCGACCTACACATTTGATAATTGTATGTTCAATAATTGGTTTTTAAATACTGATTTTACTGTTTCCGAAAAAATTAATTAATAACCTATAATGTTGTTTATAATACATAGTTTGATGTGATTAATTTTTTCTCCACTAGGGTGTATTCTTACAATATTGCGATCCAATTTGGCAATAAATAGTATGATCAAGTTTCAGTGATGAACAAATGAAACATAACCAAACATCTCTCATTTGTTTTCAAACATCGCCGTTTACATGAAATATATACATATTTTAAAATAACTAAATTTAAATAATGATTTGTGAGTAAACAGCTTATTTTATTCGTTAAATAGTCCTAACAAATACCATTCTTGATTTCCAAATCATCTAGATAAATTCACACGTGGCATTACTCATAAGTAATGCCATTCTTGATTTCCAAATTATCGATAAATTCACGACTCACGAAGTGAGGAGTGAATTTATCTAGAGAATTTTGAAATCAAGAGTGGCATTTGTTAGGACTATTTAACGAATAAAATTAAGCTGTTTACTCACAAATCATTATTTAACTATAGTTATTTTAAAATATGTAGCCTATATAGTTAATGTAAACAGCGGTGTTTGAAAGCAAATGTGAAACGATTGGTACGCTTCATTTGCTTCTTTTGTTCCCACTGAAACCAGATATTATTTATTGCCAAAGGATCACAATGTTGTAAGAATGCACCCTAGCGGAGAAATTTATAACCAACATTATAGGTATTAATTTGATGTCCTATGATGTAAAAGTGTCAATTATATTTTTCTGCAACGTCATTTCCTGGAAAATAATTCGTTTAAGAAAGTGCAAACAGTGGTTTCTTTTTCTTTCTTTTTTTGGTATAATCAATTGTTACAAATGTTTTTATATTATCTTTCACATGCGCTTTCTGCTGACATTCATGCATTATATATACAATCTGGTAGCCGTATTTCTTAGAGGGCCAGTCACTGCAAAATAATGCTATGACCTATTCAGAATGTTAAAAAGGAGGTGCTTTCTTTATTATGAGAAACTTTAGTTGGTAAATTTTAGGCGAAACACGACTTTGATTGGTTGTAAATCAAAAATCATTGAAATGTATTTAACGAATAAAATTAAGCTGTTTACTCACAAATCATTATTTAACTATAGTTATTTTAAAATATGTAGCCTATATAGTTAATGTAAACAGCGGTGTTTGAAAGCAAATGTGAAACGATTGGTACGCTTCATTTGCTTCTTTTGTTCCCACTGAAACCAGATATTATTTATTGCCAAAGGATCACAATGTTGTAAGAATGCACCCTAGCGGAGAAATTTATAACCAACATTATAGGTATTAATTTGATGTCCTATGATGTAAAAGTGTCAATTATATTTTTCTGCAACGTCATTTCCTGGAAAATAATTCGTTTAAGAAAGTGCAAACAGTGGTTTCTTTTTCTTTCTTTTTTTGGTATAATCAATTGTTACAAATGTTTTTATATTATCTTTCACATGCGCTTTCTGCTGACATTCATGCATTATATATACAATCTGGTAGCCGTATTTCTTAGAGGGCCAGTCACTGCAAAATAATGCTATGACCTATTCAGAATGTTAAAAAGGAGGTGCTTTCTTTATTATGAGAAACTTTAGTTGGTAAATTTTAGGCGAAACACGACTTTGATTGGTTGTAAATCAAAAATCATTGAAATGTGATTGGCCATTGACTCCCACTTGGGGTATGAGTTAAATAGTCATTATAATTTTACAGACATTCACCGGTGCTATCTAGAAGACACAAAAATGATCATGACAATATATATATATATATATATATATAATTCATCCATAGTAATTCTGCCCGAGGACAGGTCTTTCACTGCAATCATAGCATTTTAATGCTATGCTTTACAGCTTTACTAGGTGTGGTAACTTCCCGTTTCTTTTCACACCGGTGAAGGATGATGATGATAATGATAAGGATGATAATGATGGCCGGATGATTTTCGGGGACCTTTGGGCCCTAAGCTTCCTGACATTTGTCTTACAGGTGAGGAAAAACCCCGAAAAAACCTCACCCAGGAGCCTGTTCGGACCGGGAATCAAATCCGGACCCGCTGCGTGACAAGGCAGCACGCTACCTCGAGACCACAGCGGTGGACATATATATACACACACACACACATACACACACATACACACACACACACACACACACACACACACACACACACAGAGTGTTCGAAAAACTCATTACAAACTTCTAGGGCTTGCAGAAGGGAATAATTCACTCATCCGTGGGAAAACCATATAAGTCCAAAACTGGCACAAAGAAGATAGATCGATAAATCTGTTTTTTCGCAATGAACTTCCTCCCTAGACTTACCCATAGACTTATAGCTAATAGAATGAATAATTGACTTAGTTTGTTATTACCATATGAAGCGGCATAAGTATTCATTAAGAAAATTTTTAAAAATTGGGAAAAAAAATCTGCTTTTCCAGGGGATAAGTGAATTGTTTGTACCAGGGGTGGGGTTACATACTCTCAGAGCGATGGTGCGTTCACACAGATATTGCCGAACTGACTACAGATAAGAGAGAACGTACAAACCAGTTCTTTCTTGTGTCTTTCAAAATGCGTATCCTGTAGTAGAAATGTACTGGTGATGTAAAATGCATTATACCCCATTGATCAGACTTCATGCCGTTTATGTACGTAACTAATTGATTGAAAACTGTACAAAGAGAGACGCGCTCACACTGTGTATCTAGACGCCCGGACCTGGTTTATATGCAAACTAACCAAACTTTTTTACTATACTTAACATTATGGTTACTACTTATCCAATACAACAGCGGTTCGATGTGGCGACTACTAAGCTCGTTGCACACGTTGTACCTGCAGTCATGTTCTGGTGCATCCCCCCATCTTATTCTTATAGTGACAAAGTGAATGTTATTCATTTTTCCCGTGACATTGGACGTTTTCACGAAATCAGTGGATTGAGTAATAAATAGAGCCCGAATTTGTATGCGAAATGCATGTTTTTTACACATTAAAAAGTATGCGGAAATGATTTATATGTTAAATGGCCCCTTCACAGACAATTTAAACGGTATTTGATAATGCATAGAAACGCATATTCCGGGGGAAAATGCTTATTTTAGAATTTTAATGCATAAATGCATGTTTTACTCCTAATTTTGGTATGAAATTATAATTTTCCCTTAAACTAATTACGAGTAATTAATTGATTATTATTTAATACTTTTTTTAATTAATAGAGTCTTTGCAATCTGTAGGATATAACAGTAACGTGTACCGGTATATTTACATCTGTGTAAGATGTGGGCCTTGAGAAATTATATTACGCAATTAGTAACGAAACTAGGGAATCCCCACGATCTGTCGTAAAGACGAAGGAGCTTCATACGAGAAAACATCATGAAAACCTTCCTTATCTACTGTAACAACCAAGAATAAGGTATGATTACCCACAAAGCAAATAATTTGTTTGATTGTATTACAATGTGTTTTTGCATATTTAGGGTGCATATTTTCTACATTTTTCATGCATATTTGCATTAATATTTAGTACTTTATTTTGCATACAAATCCGGGCTCTAGTAATAAAATGTGAGCCATAAATCATTAAATTACTGTGGATTTTCACCAGCAGTCGCGGGAGATTTAAATGCTTAACGCGAACTTTTTGTACCTGCAACACGAAAAAGGTACGTTTCTGAACACGGTTTATATTCAAAACGTTATCTACTCAATTCGCTTCTACAAAATGGGATTTTCCCAACAATTTACGTATATATCGTATAACTCCAAAGCTCGGTAGGCCTGAAAGCCCTTGACCGCACATCCACATGTGTTAATCACAGAGGTGGACGATCATCCAGCTAGTACAAAGGTGACAAAAGTGGTTAGGATGTCCGACCCCCCAGCCATTATAGCTGGTTTTTTTGAACCTGGAGCCGCTACTTATTGTAACTACCCAGTTCCTCACGATTCTGCGTGGGCACCGGTCCCATACTGGCTGAAATTCCATTAGAACATTTCTTCACCCATGTGAACTGGAACCAGCTCAAGTCGCTTAATTCTGTGCAAGGGATCATGATTTAAACCACTCGGATACGGGGCGGGACTTTCATATCGTATATGATCCAAATATCGCCCACGTAATGTAAATGTAGCTTGTAGATTCGCTATAGCCATGTCAAATGTAAACTTGCTCATTCGGTTGTTGATGCACAAAAATCTGTTATCAATAAAATTTATTCTTGTTATATAATCATATAGTCCAGCGCCGTAGCCGAGTGGTTAAGACAAGAAGCCTTGACGCAAAGCTACGGGACTTGAGCTGGTTCGAGTCCACATGGGGGAAGACATTTTATCATGGAATTTCGGCCAGTATGGGACCGGTGCCCAACCCGTATCATGAGGCATTTGGGTGGGGGGGGGTAGCTACAATAAATCAGCGACTCCAGATTGAGCAAGACTAGCTATAACGTCTGGGGAACCCTACATGCTGACCAGACATGTCCCCCTTTAAAAACACTCTATGATCGTTTACCTCTGTGTGTTAACACATGTGGATATGATTCCAGAAGTCAGCTGGTAGGCCAAGGGCTTCTAGGTCTATCGCGCTTGGAGTTTTATACAATCATATATATATATATATATATATATATATATATATATATTTCTGTTCTAATGTAGACCGCTGTGGTCTCGAGGTAGCGTGCTGCCTTGTCACGCAGCGGGCCCGGGTTCGATCCCCGCTCGGGACAAGTTTCCTGGGTGAGGTTTTTCGGGGTTTTTCCTCACCTGTAAGACAAATGTCAGGATACTTTAAGGCCCAAACGGTCCCGGAACGTCATCTGGCCATCATTATCATCAGTATCATATTCAGCTCATTAGATTAAGTTTAGATTTAAGGCCTCTCCTGGCGCATCATTACCCATCGCCATCACCCATAATATCATTGGGGCAGCGTAACCCCGCCTTCCAGGTGCCCCAACCGCAGAAGTGGGTTACAATACGCCAATGCCAGGAGAGAATACCTGAAATGTCGAATGACAAACAGGTGGCATTGAACAAAAAAAATATATAGATGTGGTAACATCTCGTCGTGAATTATAATATATATATATATATATATATATATATATATATATATATATATATATATAAAATCAGAACTATAACAGATATACTCGCTTGCTAATAACCCTATTTGCAATAAAAATGAAAACCAAAAATAAAATTCGGACTAAAACCACGTGGTTGTAATTTGCAGTACTTGCAATATTTAAAAAAACGTATTTGCGGGAATCTTTGAGTTTGTGCGCAGGAAGGTATGAAATTAACATGCATTGATTGGCTGTTGTCAAATTGCTATGATAATAATATAGACTTTGAATTCTTCAATGGTGAACTGTAAAAAGTCCATAAATCCGTTAATAATACTCTAGTTCCTTATGAAAGAAGAAAATAAATTTTAAAATGTGCCATGCTATCCACTAAAGGGTTAATTTCAATATAATTATTTTTTATCACAATTTAAATCTAAAAGTTTCCCTTTAAAATCGGTGTATAGGTTTCATATGCGAGTACAAATCAGCACAGCGTAGTGCTAAATCCAGTACATCGTATCGATGTCTGAAAATGTAACCTGCACTTTCCGAGAGAGATCGTGCATTCTTCTTCCATGCTACTTGAACATTATGGGACTATAACACAATATGCTATTATCATGAAGTTTTGACTTCACCTTTGATACGCCACCGAGGCGTGATCGATTATATCCCACTTTCCCACTCCGGCACTGCAGTCCAAGTTCATGTCCAGGCAGAGTATGATATTTTAAAATCTCTATCTTGGGTCTAGGTGTGTAAACATAAAAGGAAACAAATATCATTCATTTAATTTTGAGAATTTTCCTCATCACTGAGGGTTTTCTCCAACGAATCTTAATAATTGACACGAGTTTTAAAAAAATACATAAATGACTATCAGTTTGTAACAAACATTCACAAATTTCCGTTAATTAAAGTTATCTATCGTTCTCTGTCCTCTGTGTCTTCATCCGTAACACCAAACATTCTCATTGAATTACGACGAGCGATGAGCTGGCCCACACATCAACCTCTAACTTGAAGGATCGGGTGATTTTTTGATCAAGGTTGTCTTCCTCTAGCCTTTGATGAACTAACATCAAACTACAAGGCAGCAGTACCTGTAACCCTAGGCAGGGGCTCTCACAGGGTACTATCAGACGAGCGTACTGAATTCTGGTTTATTAATGAGGTTGTTACTCCTCCCCCTCACCCTTTTTTAACCTGGCTTAGGACATAAACCAAAATAAAAATATATAACATAAAATGAAGGAAAAAATTATAGAATTAAAAAAAAATAAGAATACATTTTATTCACAAATAAATGTTATACACAGTATTGACACCTGAATGAGCAAATGGTCGTGCTCGGGTGCAGTTCAATTACTGAAATAATATATATAGTATATGTATACCTTATAACGTTTTAGTTAACGGGAGATGGAAATCAAAATATATGCATTTAGGAGCAAGTTTCATGATATAAAATAAATTCTGGCACATAAAAATTAAAGTATAATTCATATAGAAATAAAATAAACAAAACAACATCGAATAGATCAATACCAGACTTTAGAAGGTAATTAAATACATTAGGAAATAATATAAAACAAAACAAATTAAGTACACTGTGAAATATAATTTTTAATTTATATTTTAAAGTGAGTTATATATTCCTTTTTCAAAACTCAATTTTTTAAATATTTTCATAAATTTGAGTTCCCAAGTTATATTTGTGTTAATTTTCCATTTGTTTCTTCTTTTCATTATTATGTATTCCCAAAAGTGTGGAATACTTGAATGGTACAGACAATTTATAAATATTTCATTGGCATAGTGCGTAAGTTTATAAAATATACAGAGAATCCGTGATTTGTATTGCACTTATAAAGGTTTATTTTTAAGGGGGGTAGAATTTGAATTGGAATGTATCTAAATTGCAATCTAAATTGACGGAATTAAGTTGCTTAGAAAGGAACAAACATTTCATTTAACTTCTAATTTTATTTCTTATTATTTCAAAATACGAAAATGAATTCATTTCATTCTATTTTTTACTTTAACTTTATTCTTATTTTTCTTCTCTATCATAATTTAGCCTTTCACTAAGTACATTAGGTACATTTACATGCACAACACCCCAGCACGACCTGTAGGGAGAGGAATTTTAATCTCTGAATCGCACACATGCTTGTTGACCACACAAGGACATAGAGGGCCACTCCGAATGAGTAAAAAGCTCAATCCAGGCCTCCACCGAAACAACACAACAATTTAAGACAAAACATACCATTCATTCACGCATTCATACTATTATTTTACAGCTGAAGGTCATGTACTTCTCATCCTCTTAACTATTTTGAAGAGGTTGTTTCTTCAGTAGCCATTCCCTACGGCAACAGAAACCACGTTTTTTTCTGTCCCTGTTGCCGGTGTGAAACGCATTCAGTTCTACAAGTCATTACAGTAACCATATAGCCAGAGCTGGATTGACAATTTGAATGAAAGCGGGCATCGTTGTAAATGTATCTCTTTCTCTGTATTTCACCGCATGACCTTGAACTGTAAAGTAAAAACAAATGTCCAAAAATGGCGAAAATTATATTGTTGATTAAGATGGCTAGTGTTACAATATTGAGTAACACTAAGAATTGGGATTGGAAGTAAATATCAATAAAACTAAATATATGGCCACACATAGAAATACATTATATAATGGAAATGGACAGCTAATGACAAATGAACAAAATTTTGAGGAAGTGGCTGAATTCAAATACCAAGGAACAGTAAATCACAAATGGGAATGAGATGCACAAAGAAATTAAACAAAGGCTCAATTCTGGAAAGCGAGCTATTATGCAATACAGAGACTTTTGACATCTCAACTCCTTTCAAAAAACGTTAAACTGAAAATATATAAAACTATTATTCTACCACTTATATTATGTGGATGCGAAACGTGGAATCTTATTTTAAGGTAGGAAAGGAAATTATTTGAGAATAAAGTTCTTAGGAAAATTGTTGGATCAAAGTGAGATGAAGAGGCAGGTGAATGGAGAAGACTACATAACAATGAACTACATTGTCTTTATAGGAAGCCACATATAATAAGAACAGTGAAGTCTCGTAGCCTGCGATGGGCAGGACTTGTGGCACGAATGGTGAATGAAAGACGTGCATGGAAGCTTCTTGTAGGAAAATCAGAGGGGTAAAGCCTAGTTGGTAGACCAAAAATGAGGTGGGAGAATAACATTAACTATAATTTGAGGTAAGTAGAATTTACAAGGTATGATTGGAAAACATTAGATCGGGATAGGGATGTATGGAGAGCTTATGTACGCGCTGCCATGAACCTAAGGGGTTCGATAGTGCCAGTGAGTTAGTTTAGAATTAATTTATGTTTGGGGATAGTTTGGGTCTTAAAATGTCTTGACTTTTGTCTTACATGCAAGAAATATCCTGAAAAAAAAACATCATTAAAGATACTTGTTCCGACCGTGGATAGAACCCACGTCCGCTGCGTACAAGGCAGCGGCACTACCCCGAGATCATAGTGGTGAACCCCTTAACTTTATTGTAAAGTGAAAATATAGCAGGTATGTGTTCTTTATGTTTTTGGAGAATGAAATTAATTATCTGGCATTTCATATAGGCTATTTCCGATTTCGATTAAGAAGGGTTTTATTGGATGTTGAAAGCATTCAAGGTCAGTTCCTGTGAAATACATACGTGAATTATATGAAACATGTTCAATCCGGCATGTAAATCACAATACGATAGATTAATGTCACATGTGATGAATTGCCTCAGTCGAAATGTTGAATATAACATGAAATTATTGCAGATCAACGGATACAGTTTGGGAAAGGGGGGAGGGAGTATTTGACAATTTTTCTTTTCATTCCTTTTAAATTCCTTGGCATCAGGTATTATCAACAAGGTTTTCAAGTTTTCATCAATTCACTTCATTCCAAACTTATCCAAAAATATGTAGATTGCAGTTGAGAACGAAAGAAACAACATGGACTCGCCCATATTCTATAATCCAATCCATCTTTTCGGGAGGATGGGATGAAATTCCCTCTCCCGTTCTATCAACGATTGTCGGGTTAAGTAACTCATTGCAGTATGGAACCAGGGGGTTCATGGTCATGCGGACATAAGCTCTTCATTCATCCCTGTCCTCAGCTAATGTTTTCTCCATTATAATTACCCTTCCTCAAATTACGGTTAATGTTATTCTTCCAACAATACAAGAAGTTTTATAACACATTGGCAGTTCCTGCATTACTTTATGACCAAAAAATTACAAAGTAGAATACAAAGCGTAGAAATGAACTTCCTTAGAAGAACAAAAGGCCGCACAAGACTGGATCGGATAAATAATGAAGATATAAAAACAGAATTAAATATATAATCCATTGAATGATGAAATCAAAAAAATGTAGAGATAAATGGTTCAGACATATAGAAAGAATGAATGTAACAAGATTACCAAAAACAGCATTTAACTACAAGCCAAGAGGTTCAAGGAATGTAAGAAGGCCAGTGAAAAGATGGACAGAACAACTGTGAGGCGGAACAGGCAATTTGCCTAGCCCGTGAAGTGGAAAGGAAGAAGAAGAAGAAGAAGTTATTCTTCCATTTAATTCTTAGCCTACTTACTAGGCACTTTCCCTTTAGTTTTCCTACAATAAGTTTTCAGGTCCTATTTCATTCCCCATTAGTGACACATGTCCTGACCATAACAAACCACGAGTCCTAGCTGCTCTTATTTCATCTGGTTCCCCATAAAAATCATGTAGCTGTTTGTTATGTAGTCTTGTCTATTCACCTGTCTCTTTTCGTCTCTCTTTGATATAAAACTTTCTGTAAGAAATTTATTTTCAGATACTCGTAATATGTTCTTTTCATTTAAAGCAAGAGTCTGTGTTTCGCATTTACCCCGTAATATAACTGCAGTAATAAGAGTTTCATTTGTTATCAGATAGGCCTACTTTATTGAGAGAAGTTTGTATAACAAGAGTTCCTGTAAAGCGCAATAGCATGATAATTAAAAAATAAATAAAAAACATTTATTAAACATTCATATAATACTGCACTAATTGAATTTTACTAACTGATTACCCGACGGGTATTTTTTTTTTAATTTTATCACCAATCTCCCTAGAGACTCCTAAAGCTACGAATTCGACATTGATCTCGGTCACTTTTAGCATTTTATTTTTCGTTCCGTCTCGCCCCCTCCTCACTATTAGCGGTACTAAGAATCAAACTTTTACTTAAATATCGGGACTGGCACCAATTAGAATAACGACCCGAAAATTATGGATTCGACACTTATTTTCAGTCTTTTACGAGTCGCCCTCCTATGGATACTAGAAAAAAAATAAAAGCAGAAGAATCTTCAGCATTTCATGACGTCATGGACCCATCAGATAGACGTAACAGTGCGCGATCTGTATGTGTTTGCCAAATTTTGGAGATAAATAATCCCTTGTGAAAACTATGCCTTTACTTTTTCACACTTCTAAATGATAGTTCTCTCCATAGAGAATCTATTAACAAAAAAGTGGATTACCTGGTTTTTCTCTACACCCTTCATTAGCATACCGCGTTTGGTGACATTTCTCCAGACGTTCCAGAGATTTGTTTAGAACACATATAGGTCGTTTTCTATTATTTTACATATAAATCCCCTCTATAACTCTAGAAATACTAGGGACTTGTTACCCCTTACAGCAATTGTTCAAATGTGTGAACCAAGTTTCATTGATATTACTCAATGTGTACTAAGGTTATTCTGACACACACCACACACACACACACACACACACACACACACACACACACACACACACACACACACACATATATATATATATATATATATATATATATATATATATATAAATCCACCGCTGTGGTCTCGAGGTAGCGTGCTGCCTTGTCACACAGCGAGCCCGGGTTCGATTCCCGGTCGGGACAGGCTCCTGGGTGAGGTTTTTTTCGGGGTTTTTCCTCACCTGTAAGACAAATGTCAGGAAGCTTAGGGCCCAACGGTCCCCGAAAATCATCCGGCCATCATCATCATCATCCTTATCATTATCATCATCCCATTCATCGATGTGGAAAGCAACGGGAAGCTACCGCACCTATAATTCCCTAGTAAAGCTGCAAAGCTTAGCATGAAAATGCTATGATTGCAGTGAGAGACCTGCCCTCAGGCAGAATTACTATGGATATATATGTCATTAATCATTATATACTCCATTGCCAATCTTTTTCCCTCATGCTACTCTAAACACCATCAATCCACGTTATTTTTTTGCCGTCCTCTTCTTCTATCAAGTGGCACTCATCCTAGTATTCTTCTTGGTAATCTCTCTTCAGCCATTCTTTGACATAACCAAAATACGGTTTTAATTGTTTGTTATTTTTATGAAATCTACCATTGAAGTTTGAACATTCGTCTTTCGTTTAATTACACTGTCCCTCATTTTATCTCTTGAAGAAATTCCAGCTGAACGCCCCCAAAAATCAATTTCTGCAGAATTTAAATGACTTATTGTTCTAGATTTTAATTCCATGTTAATGCACCGTATGTCAATGATTGAGTGGAAGATAAGATATTATGGGGTCAATTTTATATTTTTTTTATTTTAATATTTATTATTATAACTATTATTATTATTATTATTACTATTATTATTATTATTATTATTATTATTATTATTATTATTATTATTATTATTTTATTAGTAAGTTAGACTATTTAGAATTTAAAGTACTCCCCTAAGTGCTGTTTTGAAGTAGGAAAGCCGATCGATCTTTCAAATGGTTTCTTTGATTTATTTGCTTTTTTCTGGGTAAAAGCCTAGCACTACGATTTCGTTCTCTCTCTCTCTCTCTCTCTCTCTCTCTCTCTCTCTCTCTCTCTCTCTCTCTCTCTCTCTCTCTCTCTCTCTCTTTTTTTTTTCTTTTTTTTTTTTCTTCCAGCAAGAAACGAAGTTGAATTAAGTTCTCGATAGAAAGTCAAGGGGGGAAAAAGTCAGTGGTTTCCTCCCCAATTAGGTCTATAAAACCTTAGATAGGAAATCTAGGTTAACTAATTCGTTTATTTCGTAGGATTCGATATTCAAGCATAAGCAATTAAACAAGTCTCGATACTGTAATTATGATAATGATAAAATAATTTCATTCCATTTTATTGACGCAGTTTAACCTCTCACTTACTTACTTAGTTACTTACTTACTCTTCGGCTCTACAGCCCTTGATGAGCTTTGGCCTCCTTCACAACCTTCTTCCATTCCTCTCTCTGCTGTTCAAATCTTCTCCATCCTCAAATCTTAAGTTTTTTTTAAGTCCTGCTTTACACCCTGCACTACTTCTTTCTCGGTCTCCCTATTCTTTTAACCCCTATAATAACTGTCAAGTTTTATTTATAAACAGGTTTACAATGTAATAAAACATCTTCCTATGCCCAAAGCTTTACAAATTTTTATATTCTTTCTCTACTGTTCTCTATCTTCAAATTCCAATTCTTCCATACCTAGCACTCTCATACCTCTTCTTATATCATACATCCATTTAAATCTAGGTCGACCTCTCTTTTCTTTCACAGGTGGAATCCTTTCGAAAGCTTGTCTGGGTAATCTTTTCTCTGGCCTCCTACGTATATGACCATACCATTCTAGTTGTCTATATCTCACAAAATCTAATATTTGTTTTTGGACTTTCATTTGTTATCTGATGATTGTATTTATGATTTTTTTCCAATTTAGAATGTCTAGTTGAGCGTCTAAAACAATCCATTTCAGTAGACATAAGCTTTAAACTCAAGTCGTTTGCTATTAAATCCGTTAGGCTTTTCATTTTGTTGTTGTCTAATGTGCTGCATCTAACACTGAAGTCATTAGCAGTCTAAATTCTGTGAAGGTTTCATAACTAGAAGTTTTTTATGGTATAAGATTGTTAGCCTTGTGACCAATCCATTATCAGTGGGACTGGTAGACTTGATTTCGGGGTTCATATCTCTAGGGAGAGGGGGCACGCCGTAGCGTAGTGGTTAAGGCACTGAGCTACAAGCCGGAGGGTAGAGGGTTCAAGTCCCGTTGGGGTCAGGATTTTTAAACTGATCCAAACCTTCTGGCGGCACTATGGCCCTGGGGTCGACTCAGCCTCTAACTGAAATGAGTACCAGACGCTTGTTCTGGGGTAAAGGCGGCCGTCACGCAGGGCTGACAATCCGGCTGACATCAAGTGTCGATTGTCAAGAAAAAGTGGGAGCCTTAACCTCCTACTACCCCAAGAGCCTCCTGAGACCTGTAGTGGGATCACTTTACCTTTTATCTCTAGGGAGTTGCCTTCGCCTTGGCTACAGAGATCATTCTTCCCTTTCTCAGTAGGTCAACTAACAAGACCTTCGGAGCTCCCATTGACCTCTAAGGTTCTTCCGCCACCATTCGAGATGAGAAACCAGCTGCCGATCTACATCATAATGATAGGCCTTATTTACGATTACCTCATAACAGCCCTGTCATTATCCCCTTCTCTCGTTAGATGGTCGGCCAAGTCCTCCAAAGAGATTCTCACCACAACGTTGGGCCTTATACATATATACTTTTTACATGCCACACGCCACACGACTTGTAGCAAGAGAGATTTGAAACTATGGATCATGCATGCACTTTATTGGCTACACAAGAATGAGTGATTAGCTAAAAAACGAAAGACACCATTCACACACACATTCATAATAAATATGGCGAAAATGATAATGAGACCAGCCTCATGGGCTAGTGGTCAGCGTTTCTGACTATAGTTCATGAGGTCCTAGGTTCGATTCCCGGTTAAATCATAGGAATTTTTCCTTAAAGGGAATTATTCCTGCGGTTGCACGTGATCTGGAATTTAGGTTAAGTTTAGGTTAAGAACTCTCCTGGCGTTTCATTATCATTTATCACCCATCATATCATCGGTGTAACGTAACTCCGCCTTCTAGGTGCCCCAATCTAAGAAATGGATTACAATTTCGCCAATGCCAGAGGAGAAAACAGAAATGACATAAAAGACAACCTGGTGGCATTAGACGAAAATATGATAATTATGATTATGATTGCCAGAATGATGTTTCGAGACCGTTTGGGTCTTAAAGTTTCCTAACATTTGTCGTACAAGTGAGGAAAAATCCCAAAAGAAACGAAACACCCAGACAATTTGTCCCGACTGGGGATCCAAATCGGACGCGCTGCGTACGAGTCAGCGACGCTATTCCGAGTTGACGATAATATAATAATAAAAATAATAATCCTTCCTCTCTCTTTATCTTATTTTTAACGTGATCCACATCACCGGACCTCACAGCAATATGATCTGTCGAGAGAGGATTTGAAACTTTGGATCGCACGCTTAGGTCTACTTTCTTGACCATACAAGTAGATGGAGGAACTCTCCGTGAATAACCAGCTCAATGCCAGGGGAATCTTCTAGACAAGACACTTCGTTCACTCACACATTCAAACGAGAAAAATTCGAATATGATATCGAAGATTATGATGGTCAAATGATATTCGGGAACCATTAGGATCTTAAAGTTGCAAGACACGTGTAATTCATGTGAGAAAAAACCGGAAAAAAAAAACAATCATCCAGGAACTTGTGCCGATCGGGGATGAATCCGGTCTCGCTGAGTACGAGAGAACGATGTTATCACTAGACAATCGCGTTGGATGATGATGATGATGATAATAATAATAATAATAATAATAATAATAATAATAATAATAATAATAATAATAATAATAATAAAGGCTATGTGGCACGAATGGGGAGTGAAAAAGGTGCATGGAAGTTTCTTGTAGGAAAACCAGAGGGAAAACACCCAGTTGGTAGACCAAAGAATGAAGTGAGAGAATAACATTAACCATTATTTGAGGGAAGTAGATTATACAGGGAATGATTGGAAAACATAAGCTCAGGATAGGGATGTATGGAGAGCTTATGTCCGCGTGGCCATGAATCTACGGGTTCGATAGTCAGTGAGCACATAGCCCTAAGTCTATATTAGGGTTTAAGCCTATAGAGATATTGCCGTCTTCCTATGCCAGTCCTTCACATATTTATTTTCTGTATAATAATAATAATAATAATAATAATAATAATAATAATAATACTTTTTATTAGCTTAACCTCTCTCCTTGCAGGTAATTTTACATGCCCACACCACATGGATCTTATCAGGTACGCGTCAGTAGAATATTTAAACTCTGTAGCACGTTCATACTTTTTGACCACAAAAAAAAGAACATGGTACATCAATTCGGTTGATTAGTCGGCTCAATGATAGAGCTACCTCCGAGACAACATAAACATATAAGACAAAACACACCTTTAACTCCTATTTCATAGTAAACAAAGCAGAGATGATAGAGTGAATACATTTTTTGATATATAGTTCGTATTCAAATATTATTTGAAGACATTAATAATGATAATAATAATAATAATAATAAAAATAATAATAAAAAAAATAATAATAATAACATTTGAGACTTGTATTTTGGAGTTTCCGGGAACAAACCAGGTTGGCGAAATAACCTGATTTTTTTCGCTCGGTTGTCATTTTATATTCATTATACAGAGTGTTTCAGAAGTGATGGTCAACAATTCATCCATGGAAAGTACAGACCAAAAGTAGCTGAAAAGCTCCATTAAACATGAGTCCGCAAATCAACCGTTGTCGAGATAGAACACATTTTTTTCTGTGGTTCATCAGTGTCTAGGAACACATGTAATTTCTAAACTTGAAATTATGTGTTCAAAAGGTTGTCCTTGCGTCTGAAAGCAACATCGAACTCGTCTCTGAAATGAGTTGCGAATCCTATCAGGCAGTCCTGGAGAATTCGGTAAATTCTGGAATGCTGCTTCAATCCCCAAGAGAGTTGACCTCAAGAGCGTAGATCAGGCTTTTGACATGACCCCACACACAGAAATTCATGAGATTTAAATCCGCTGACCTTGTAGGCCCTCCTCTACCTATCCAATGTTGACTATGCCTTCGAGTTAGAAGCCGGCGCACATGTAATTGAAAATGTGCTGGAGCATCGTCATGCATGAACCACTTGTTCAAGCGTTGGTTCAGTGGAACATCATGATGGTGGAGGAGATCTGGTAGTATAGTCGGCAGAAACCGCCCGTACCGCTCTCCGGTTATTCTATGTGGTAGGAAGTGTGGTCCAATTATGCGGTCTCCGAGCAGTCCTACCCAGACTATAAACGAAAAACGCTGCTGATGTCGTGACACGCGTGTTGCATTAGGATTGACATCGGCCCAAATGTGACTTTTATGGGAAGTTAAAAATACCGTCACAGGTAAACACAGCTTCATTAGTGAACAGAATACTGCTTACAAACAGAGGGTTCAGGGTACACTGTTGTTGCATCCTTGGCAGAAATTCTCTCTAGGAGAGCTTGCACTCGCTGGAGATGAAACGGATACACTAATTCCCAATGTAAAATCCACCACACACTATGACTGAAGACACGCTACTGGGTAGATCCTTGTTGAAGTGTTCGGGCGTTCGAGTACACTCAACATCAGGTGTTATGGATCTGGGCCTACCTTCTCGTACGTGGTATGCGAAACTCCCAGCTGATGTAACCTGATAAATGTACGACTGTCGGACTGCCTGCGGCGAACCAAAGCTTCTTCATACAATCGCGCAGCCTCAAGTGCATCGCCATTCGCTTTGCCATACACGAAGTGCATGTTAGTGTACTCTTCATTTGTGTAACGTCTGTCCATGGTGTCTGTACTTTCGTAACTGATTGTGAGGCCTGCAGGTACTGTGCACGTAGGGAGAAAGGAAACTAGTTGCGCATTTATTAACACACTGGTAGTCGTTCCCAGACCTTGAGATACCAACCCAATTATCGAGGGCGTTTAGAGTTGGTTACCAACTCAAATTATTGCGATATCTCGACAACGGTTGATTTGCGGGCCCATGTTTATTGGAGATTTTTCGTTACTTTTGACTTGTATTTTCCATGTGTGAATTATTGACCATCACTTCTGAAACATTCTGTATACTTCCGTTCTCAGTGTTTATACATTCCATTCATTTTTACTATCAGAATTTTTATTTGATCATAATTTTTTGGCTCTGAATTTAAAGCATCAATTTACCGAATTTTCTCGTCCTAGTAGGCCTACTACCTTGGTTTCCTAGATGTCAGTATGAGGCGGAACGCTGACCACGGACCACTCAAAAATGACATCTATACGAAAACAAGTGTAACTAAATTAGCATGGTTCAAATTCTTCCCTGTAGGGGAGAGCGCCTAAATCTCAGTTAAGGGAAAACATAGGCTTACAATTACAAAAAAAAACATTAAAGCATCATGTTTATGATCTTTATTATTTGCCTCCTATTCATTTATAAACATCTTAGAGGTTGTATATTGAATACAGATAGCTAAAAGAAAGAATAATAACACGTACAATTAATATGTTAATAAATAGGATCTTCTTGGCGATAATAAAATTGTATTACACATTATCAATAAAACTCAAATCACCAAACCAAAATATTAAAATAGTGAACGTGTTTCATTATCGAGACTAGTTTTATTGATTTGGGTTTTACTGACAATGTGCAATACGTACAATTAAGGTCAACTCTTGTATTAATGGGAGCAACTCGTATGTTCGAAGGGTCCAGGGAAAGAATCAGATATATGACATTTTTGTCGAAATGGTGTTTGAGGTAGATTCTCCATGGAAAGGACCATCTTTTAGAAGTGTGTAACAGTAAAAGAAACAGTTTAGTCATGTGTTTATTTTCCTTAAAATTTAGGCACACAGGTAAAGAAATAGGCACGTTGTATACTTAAGTGTGTTTTTTTTTCATGGAAACGTGACTTATCTGGTTGTTTTCCTGTACCCTTCATTTGATTTAAGAATTTGTAAATCATGAAGTTTGTTTTGAATATTCATTGTTCGTATCACAAAAGTTATTTTTGTTTATAAACTATATTCGTACTTAGTAAGAAGTTATTAGTTTCGTATGAAACTTGATTCAAAATGTTAATGGAAATGAACTATATATTTGTTAACTTCCACGGATTTGTGACGAACGTTTTAGAAGTGGAAGTTGAACCTAGTAAATACAAACACTAAGTTTATCACGAGTGAAATATCTCATAATACACAGGAAGTTTAAGTTCCTATAACAGTAGTGCATTGCTTCACTCTATGAACTAGTTCAATAATAGAAGTTGAAAGTATAGTCTGTTTGCCTAAACAGTTCAGCATTTTGATAGGTTTGGCAAGTTTTTGTTTTAGTAAAAGTAAAGTCATCAACTCGTGTCCAACTCAGGGTCGGGTCGATGGATGAGATGAGGTGAAACCCCTTATATTCAGGTCTGAGAATAACAAGTGTGCCGGCCGACCAAGCCTCACGTACCATCATAGGGGTAGATAAACGAAATAAAACGAAATGGATGAGATGAGTATGGAGAAATGGTGGAATAAAATGTGGCAGAGAAAACAGGAGAAAACCCCCGAGAAAAAGATGACAAAGCTCCGTTTCGTCCACCACGAAACCCACATGGGGCGACCGAGTATCAGCGGTGAGATGCGAGCGTCTAACCACTTACGCCACGGAGCCGCCTTTTGTTTTAGTATACAGTAGAAGCTCATTCGCGGTTCCCTTATTCGCGGGTTAAAAAATTGCGATACAGTTCCTGTATTCGCGGCTAAAAAATCTTTATTCGCGGATCCAGTCGGTAAATTAGAAGGATTAGTATCCTTTATTAACACACCGGCAACTTTTTTACTGCAGACACGTGCCAAAGCGACTTTTACAAAGAGTGACTCAAACCAAATGGACAAATTAATATCAAAATAATACAAACCTTATTGTCACTAAGCCTTAAAGTTCATTGTTAAAAGCCACTGCCGCAGTATTTCACGTGCCGCTATGTCCGTTGATAAATGCCGCCACCGCTACGATCGGTATTTTATTGTTTCAATTTGTCATTCGTTGCAATAATTTTGATTGAATAACACTTGTCTCTTCTGCTTTGTTGCCAATTTATAATGTCGAGAATTAGTTCCAAAGCGGGAAAAAAATAGTGTTACCGCCTCGTAAAAATAGAAATGCTTGGCCGTTTACGCGTTGGCGAGTCGTTTGCGTCTATATCACGCTGTTTCAATGTTAATTAATCAAGAAATCCGAAGACAAAATAAGGAATTCTAACGCAGAATTCACAGCTGAATATCAGTCTTAATTGAAAGATCTTTTAAAAGCGGCAAAACAGGAAAAAATAATAAGTTCTCTAAGCCCTTGCCTAGACCTGGCAGTAATAATTGATAGAAATTGTTCAAAATCTCTCAGTTTCGCGGACGAGAGAGACTTTTACTGCCGAGACGTAGCCGAGGCAGGAATTTTGTGACGAGTACACGAAGCACTTCCATTACTAGTTACATATATTACTTTTTAGTTGACCTGTATGGAAAATTAATGTAAAAGTAGCTTTTAATACGAAAATAAATAGTAGTTTATCGAGTTTATTTTGTGAGTATTGTTCATGGTCCACTATGCTATAGTAGTTAGTGCTAGTAGAGTTGGCTTGGTATTCTTGTCGGTGACGTCATCAGTTCTGTATCTAAGGTGTTGTTGTTGTTTATTAAAATAATAATTATTGTTGTGATTAATAGTAAATTTAAAATGTATGGGAATTTAGAAAATGTTATACCTGTAGACATTTTAAAAAACGCCAAAGAAGCTGAAATGCCTTTAATTGCAGAGAAATGTAAGGATAGATACTTAAAGGAGTGCCAATCGTTTTTGGATTGGAAAAAAATATTGCAAGCTAAAATAACTATTGAATGTATCGCTATGGCAACTTTGCGGTATGCGTACTGCAAAATTAATATATGCTGTAGGCATATAGGAAAGTCCAATTTTAGAAACAACTAGCTAATACCCGGCGTGCGCTACTACTCCAAAATAAATGTTAATGTGTTTTTACCACCAGCCATGCGCTGTTATGCTTGCCCGGGAATCTGCTTATCCCGATCTTCTTGGAATCAATGAAAGACAAAAATGGTTATTATGAGTTATCCGACCTGTCGCAGATTTTTTGTAGAGTTTTTTGAGATATTTAATTCTGTGTACATTAATTTGGTGTATTTGTTATGATTTAGGCAGCGTAAGCCATTTAAGCGTCAAAATAGGGGCTTTATTTCACGTTTTTCACTACAAAGGATGATTTTAGGGGTGAAGGGGTTGAGTATTACAACTAGCTTATAGCTTTTGTTCATCCCCGGAATCTCTTGAACATTTTTCAAAAAGCCCCATCTCAATCGGATGAACGGTATGGCAGAGCACGCTTGCCCGGGAATCTACTTATTGCGATCTTCTTGGCATCAATGAAAGACAAAAATTGTAATTGTGAGTTATCCGTAAAAGATAAACATATAGGCCAACTGTCGCGGATTTTTTGTAGAGATTTTTGAGATATTCAATTCTGTGTAAGTTACATTAATTTGGTGTATTTGTTATGGTTTAGGAAGCATAAGCCATTTAAGCGTCAAAATAGGGACTTTATTTCACGTTTTTCACTACAGAGGGTGATTTTTAGGGGTGAATGGGTTGAATATCACAACTCTCTTATAGCCTATGTTCATCCCGGAAATCTCCTGAACATTTTGCAAAAAATCCCATCACAATCGGATCAACGGTATGGCCGCGCATATAGTACGAACAAATAAACAAACATTTTATAATCAATTGAGTTTGTGTTTACTTGATGAAAATCGATATTTATTAATTAAATAAAAATAAAACTAAGTTTTATTTTTATTTAAGTAATAAGCATTTCATATATTAGATAATTAAAACAAAAAACAGCTGTTCCGTGCGGGTCAACTAAAAAGTTATTTAACAACAGCGGATGTATAGCCTATTGTAAATAGAGGACCTAAGAAACGAAATACAGTCGTAGTTTTGCCACAAAGCTCCACACTACACTGTGAATTGCTCGTAGTAAGTTCTTCAAGGGCGCCCTTAAATACAATAGGGCCTACTACCTTTACACTCTCTACAAAGTTTTTGTGATTAAATAATATACACTTTTAAGGGGACCGACTGGTGAATTTCAATTTTTTTACTGATTATTTTGAAAATTTTATTACATACTTCTAGGAGTGTTTCTGTGAAGTTTGGTGTTTATAAGTAGAATAGTTTCAGAATTACGACTTTTTATCTATTTTTTAAATATTTTCTAAAAAATACTCCTTACGATGCATTTTTAAATATTCTCTCATGAAAGTTTGAGATTCCACTAACACATTTGCTATGCAAAAAAATCATAAAGAGACCATAATGCTTATTTTTCAATATTTTATTTTTTTTATCCACTCTCATACATTTCCATCTCAATTTAAAAGAACACATGTGTCTTAGACTAGGAACTGCATAGCAAATTTCAATTAGCATATATTGGGGAGTCTGGTCACAAAATTCCATTTTGATAGCATAAAAATTGCATCGTAAGGAGCATTTTATGTTTTGGAAAATATCAAGAAAATGGAAACAGAAAAAAAAACACACACACACTGGCCTATTAAAGTTTAGGTAGTAATGCCCTCCACATGTGAAAGGGTATTTAAACTCTTACGTCATTTTTTGCTCCTACAATAAAAAAAGGTATACAAAAGTGATACTAAAAATTCGTAGTTATCAAAAAGCAAATAAACAAAAAAAACGAATTTTTATCATTTTTTTTTAATTTTCACCATTCGGTGCCCTTAATAACACATTATATGACATTGTTTCACATAGGCATGTTAATCCCCATGGAATGTCGGTTAACTTCCTCTCTTCTAGTTCTCGGCTTATGGGTTGAAAACCTAACAATAATTACAAACAAGAATGAGGTGCAGAAATTAATTAAACATAGGCTCCAACCTAGGTTGGAAGGGCTTGTTACATGCACACCAAATTCTCTGGAAAAAAAGTTAACGTAATTTATTTGTAACAGTGAGCATGCGCATAATCAGGAGTATATTTTATTGCCCCAGTGATAATTATAAAAATGTATAAAACGACTATACTTCAAATTATGCGATTTTAAAATATGGTCTTTTAAATTAAGGGAAGAGGAAAGATTAGGAGTAACTGAACCAAAGAAAGACGAACAGACAGGTAATGTACAAACTTCATAACAGTGGACTGCATGATCCTTACGGGAAAGCAGTTGAATAAGAGTAGTCAACTTTCGTAGACTGCGATTGGCAGGATATGTGGTACGAATGGAGAATAAAAGAGGGGCATGGAAACTTCTTGCAGGAAAAGAATCTTAAGCCTGAATAAAGAGGCCTCTAAGCAAAATTTCCGACCTCAACGTCCTATTAATACCTTGGTTGCCTGCTAGATGTCTCATTGAGTCTGTTTGTTGACTGCATGCTATTCATGACATCTATAGGCAAATAAGGTAACTAAATTAACTTAGTCTAGTGACTCCTGACAAGGGAGAGGCTGAGGCTCAACATTGATCTACGCCATTATATATATATTTATTAATTTTTGTAGAATTCGTTTTTATATTTACCAAGAAGAATCTATCAATATTTGCAAATGAAAAAAAAAAGTATTTTCAAGACAACAACCACAATATCTACATTTCTTCGGAATTCGCTAAAAGGGGAGGAAAATATAATATAGGGAAGGGACATAAACCTAAAAGGATGTAAATGCAAAAATATATAATTTTTTAAGAATTTTAGGGTTAATAAATTCTATCTTCAAACCACAGTTAGTCCAAAAGCATTCAAGATTAAAAGTGTATAAAACACTGGTTCTTCCAACTATTTTGTTTGGTAGCGAAGTATGGACGTTGAAACAGAAGGATATACAGAGACTTAGATCTGCTGAAATGAGATACCTTCGGAGGACTGCAGGATACACACTACTAGATCACAAAAAAATGAAGACATTTTAGAAGAATTATACATGGAACCTTCAGAAAACAAAATTTCTGATTATAAGTCAAGATGGATGCAACATGTTCATCGAATGGAAGATCACAGAATATCCAAACAAATGTTAAGACATCAACCTGCAGGAAGAAGAAGACCAGGACGTCCACTCAAAATACTTCTGGATGGTGTTTCTCTTAAGGCCGAAACAGGTCAACAAATGGCCTAAATTCGTAAATGTACTATGATGATGATGATGATATAAACCCGGATTGCCAGATGACAACCCAACATCCAGATACACATACTGGTAAGGGTATCTTTAGTAAGAACTTAATGTTTAATAATTTACTTCTTCTTCTTCTCTTCTTCTTCTTCTTCTTCACTTCACGGGCTAGGCAAAGTGCCTACCCGCCTTACAGTTTTTCTGTCCATCTTTTCACTGGCCTTCCTACATGACTTCATTATTACCCAGTGTAAGGTATATATATTAATTGGTGTTACTCGTATAATTTATCATATTTAAATTATTATTATTATTATTATTATTCCTTGAACTTCAATCTAGTATCTCTTTTTGTTTTGTTCTTTACTGTTTTATGTATAGTTCCGCATATTGCTAATAATTGACTAATATTTCAAAAGTGAATGATCATTTATTGGCCCCCAAAAGAACCAAATATACAGGTGTTAAGCTTCCTCTCTAGAAGTCTCACTCAAATCGTGCCCTCTTATTTATTTTTATTTATTTTATTTATTTATTTTACCTGATGGAGTTAAGACCGTAAGGTATTCTCTTCCACTTCACCAGGGTTAAATTATACGTACAATAACAATTAGCCTATGAATTATCTACATGATTAATAATACATAATATATATAGGCAGGTTATACATATAAAGTTGACAATGGAAAGAAATAAAAATTGTAATAATATAATAATAATAATAATAATAATAATAATAATAATAATCCATTCATCCATAGTAATTCTGCCCGAAGGCAGGCCCTTCACTGCAATCATAGCATTTTCATGCTATGCTTGCAGCTTTACTAGGGAATTGTAGGTGTGGTAGCTTCCCGTTGTTTTCCACACCGGTGAAGGATGATAAGGATGATGACGATGGCCATATGAATTCGGGGACCGTTTGGGCCTTAAAGTTTTCCTGGCATTTGTCTTACAGGTGAGGAAAAACCCCGATAAAAACCTCACCCAGAAAAACTACCCCGACCGGGGATCGAACCCGGGCCCGCTGCGTGACAAGGCAGCTAGCAACCTCGAGACCACAGCGGTGGACTAATAATAATAATAAAAATTGTAATCATAATAATAATAATAATAATAATAGTAATAATAATAATATAACCTATAATTTGATTAGATAATTTACTAGGTAAAGGAAGTTTAAAATATAAAGGAATAATAAAAGTATACATAGAAAACGGTTATATATTATATTGTCTAAGGAAATATGTAGTGAGTATTTTCTTGAACTGTTTTTGAGTCGAGAAGTCCTTGATATACGAGAGGAGGGAATTCCAGAGTCGGGTAGCTGAAACAAGGAAGGATGAGGAATAGTGAGATGTTCAATGTAGAGGAACAGTTAGAGTTAAATTTTCTCTCGATCGTGTGTTTAAGTTATGGTGGGAGGATAGCGAATGGAAGCGAGTAGAAATATAAAGGGGTGATGAGGTGGACAAAGTGTTGTATAAAAGTATCTTCCGCCTGTCTTCCAATCGGAGCCAAGACAACATTTAAAATACTGGAGTTATGTCGTCTGATTTACGGAGGCTCCTTGTAAGAGTAATCGATGTTTTTTAATTGCCTTGTACAATCTAGTATTGAAGTTGTCTTACAATATTGGTCTTGGTAGGAGGAAACAATGCATGTGTTTAGAATCTGTTTTAAGTGAGTTCGCTGATTTATTGCTCCTTTCACAAGTTTAATCTTGTAAATCCTTCTCATTTTTCTAGTGAACACACTTTCTGCTTGTGACATTTTGTCTCGGTGCTATCAGATTTCTTTAACCCGCTTTAGGCATTTTCCATTTTCCAACATCATTTGTTTCAGTTCTTTGTAAAATAAACCAAATAATTAAGGAAAATTGACGCTGCCTAGGGGAATATAACTTTTCATGTGTTTTCATTATAATTTTATATATATTTTCATTCCTGTTTATCTAAGATCACATCTGTATCCAGTAGATACATTTTTACTGCATGTTTTTTGTGCAAGTTTTAAATATTTTTATCGATATTATCAAATTATGTTTATAATACGATTAAATTGACCATTTATTATTATTATTATTATTATTATTATTATACTGTCATACGAGAAAAAAATGAATAATAGATATTCAATAGTAGATTATATAAGATATAAGCAATTAAATTGGTATGGGCACGTATGACGAATGCAAGAAGAAAGGTTACCCAGAAAAAACGTTGGAATGGTGTCCACCTGGAAGAAGAAGGAAAGGAAGACCTCGAAACTCGTGGATGCATGAAATAAGAACTGGAATGAGAACAAGAGGACTGGAGGGCATGGAGTGGATGGATAGAGGCAAGTAGAGAAGGAAAATAAAACTTTAGGCACAGAAAGATGTGTAAATATTAAAAATCTGTTTATAAATAAATTATTATTATTATTAATATTATTATTATTATTAATATTATTATTATTAATATTATTATTATTATATTATTATTATTATTATTATTAATATTATTATTATTAATATTATTATTCATTATTATATTATTATTATTAATATTATTATTATTAATATTATATATTCTCTTCTTATTATTTATTAATATTATTCTTAATTAATATTCTTCTTATTATTCTTATTCTTCTTCTTCTTCTTGTTCCTCTTCTTCTTGTTCCTCTTCTTCTTCTTCCTCTTCTTCTTCTTCCTCTTCTTGTTCTTCCTCTTCTTGTTCTTCCTCTTTCTTCTTCTTCTTCTTCTTCTTCTTCTTCTTCCTCTTCTTCTTCTTCCTCTTCTTCTTGTTTGTTGGTCTTATTCACCTTCCCAAGAACAACCTAGAAGAATAACATTCAGAATTCAATGAAGAAATTTGGTGTAACGGATGAAGACACAGAGGACAGAGAACTATGGAGAACTTTAATTAAAGGTCATTTGTGAATGTTTGTTACAAACCGAGAGTCTGTAAGTCCGTAGTCATTTATGTATTTTTAAAACTCGTGTTAATTATTAAGATTGGTTTGAGAAAACCCTCAGTGATGAGGAAAATTCTCAAAATGAAAAAAAAAAAATAATAATAATAACTATTATTATTATTATTATTATTATTATTATTATTATTATTGTTGTTGTTGTATGTATTACGAGTATTTGAGATAAAGTTCTTAGGAAAATGTTTGGGACAAAGAGAGATACCAGACAGAAGAATGGAGAAAACTACATAACAATGAGCTATATGATTTTATAGGAAACCAGTTATAACAAGAATAGTTAAGTCTCTTAGACTGCGATGACAGGGTATGTGACACGAAAAGGGAATGAAAGAGGGACATGGAAACTTTGTAGGAAAACCAGAGTTAAAACGCCCAGTTGATAGACGAAGATTGAGGAGGGAGAATAACATTAATCATGATTTTAGGGAAATAGATTATATACGGGATGATTGGAAAACATTAGCTCAGGATAAGGATGTGTGGAGAGCTTGTGTCTGCGCGGCCATGAAACTACAGTTCGATAGTTCCAGTGAGTTAGTTTATTATTATTGTATTTATTTTTTAATAGGTTTTACAATGTTTCACAACACCTTCCAGCGCCCAATTAATCTACGGTAATTCTCCTCCACATCTCTCTGTCATTCCAATCTCCAACGTCCAATCTTCTTTCCGTCATGCTGCTTAAAACATCATCAAGCAACGTTACTTAAGCCGTCCTCATCTTCTTCTACCAGGAGTCACCTATTCTAGTATTGTTTTGGGAATCTGTCTTTTTACATTATTTATCATTCTCTGTTATTTTTTTACATGACCATAAAATTTTAATGGTTTTTTTTATGATATTCACAATGTGAGTTAAATATTATTCTTTGTATATGGTTACATTGTTTCTTCATGAAGAATGATTCATTTTTTATATCTTACCTCATTGTTTATGTTTTCTTAAACACGGGAACAGCCGTTTTCAAGAGGAAACATCCCTCCCATTTTCAACCAACATTGTTTCTTATTTGGTATCTTCTAGAAAATCTAGTTGAAGTCTTCAAAAATCCATTTCTGTCGAATTTAATTTAGTTATTGTTTTTTATTTTAATTCCTACATTTCTGTATGAATGTCAGTGTACTCTTTATTGTATTAATTTTTTTCTTGTTTTATATCTTGATTTTTTTTGTCTAATACCACCAGATTGTCTTTTATGACATTTCTGGCTTTCTCCCTTAGCATTTGCAGAATTGTAATCCATTTCTTATGTTGGGGCACCTGGAAGTCGGAGTTACGTTACCCAGATGGTATGATGGGTGATAAATGAATGAAGCGCCAGGATAGTTCTTAATCTAAATTCCAGACCATGGACAACCTCAAGAATAATTATCTTTAAAGAAAAATTCCTATGGTTTGACCGGGAATCGAACCCGGGATTTCATGAACAGTAGTGAAGAACGCTGATCACTAGCCCATGAGGCTATCTTGCATTTTAATCCCATAAAATACTATTTAATTTTGATATTGCAGATTTACCCTTATGTATTCTCTTATTTATACCCAAATATACAGTATGTCCACCGCTGTGGTCTCGAGGTAGCGTGCTTCCTTGTCACGCAGCGGGCCCGGGTTCGATCCCGCAGTTTTTCTGAGTGAGGTTTTTATCGGGGGTTTTCCTCACCTGTAAGACAAATGTCAGGAAAACTTTAAGGCCCAAACGGTCCCCGAAATCATATGACCATCATCATCATCATCCTTATCATTATCATCATCATCATCATCATCATCATCATCATCATCATCCTTCACCGGTGTGGAAAGCAACGGGAAGCTACAATTCCTTAGTACAGCTGCAAGCATAACATGAAAATGCTATGATTGCAATGAAGGACCTGCCTTCGAGCAGAATTACTATGGATGGATATACAGTATATACAGTAGTTACATGTTTTAATATTTTCCATATCCACTTCTAAAACCATATTGATTGGCACAGGGAACTTTGGTTGACCTAAATAGACACAGCGCTGCAATTGTAAGACTGATTTGTTTATAAAGTGAGAGACGGGTTACAAATAAAAGATAATGAAGTAAGCGGCACTTTATTAAGCAGCATTAATAAAGGCCTGCCGATTTAAAATTACAGGGTGTTTACCCTGTAAATAAGTATTACAGACTTCTAGGAGTTGTAGAAGGACTTAGTAGATAAAGTTTTGATAAGGAACCCATGTCCGGAAACATACACTTTCGATCTAAAATATATTTGAAGATCGAAACACAATGGGCTGATATAGTGTGTCTTGTGTTTCGGAATAAGTATTAGAGACTTCTAGGTGTTGTACTACACCTATCGAGTCGGAGGAAGATCTTCTTTCACGAATTCTGGCGGCAGCAGAAATTATTTTGCAAACACCAGGTCTTGTGGGGCGTGTGTATGAAAATATGGGTCACAGGTACACTTTGTGCAACGAAAAACAAGGTCGCCACATGGAACTACACTTGTAATACAACTCCTAGAAATCTGTAATACTTATTCTGAAACACATGATATTAGCCCATTGTGTTTGGATCTTCAAACGTCGTATTTTACACCGAAATGGTACGTTTCCGAACATGGGTTTCTTATCAAAATGTTATCTACTAAGTCCCCTCTACAACTCCTAGAGATATCTAATACTTATTCTGAAACACTTTGTATATAAGAAAAAAATTATATATCAATATACAGTATAATAATTCATTCATTTTAAGAATTTTCCTCATCGTTGAGGGTTTTCTCCAACCAATTTTTTTTATAATTAACGTGCGTTTTTTTTAAATACATAAATTACTACGGGCTTATGGAATACCAGTTTGTAATACTCATTCACAAATGTTCTTTAATTTGAAGTTCTCCATCATTCTCTGTCCTCTGTGTCTTCATCCGTTACACCAAATTTCCTCATAGAATTCTGAATGTTATTCTTTTAGCTTGTTCTTGGTCTTCTGCTCCTTCTTTCAATTTTCCATGTATAGACGGCCTTTGGCAGTCTTCCATGGGCATAATAATACTAATACTACTAACAATAATTTACTAGAGGTCCACCGCTGTGGTCTCGGGGTAGCGTGCTGCCTTGTCACGCAGCGGGCCCGGGTTCGATCTCCGGTCGGGACAGTTTTTCTGGGTGAGGTTTTTATCGGGGTTTTTCCTCACCTGTAAGACAAATGTCAGGAAAACTTTAAGGCCCAAACGGTCCCCTAAATCATATGGCCATCGCAATCATCATTCATATTCTTCTTAGGTTAAGCTTAGGATTAGGGACTCTCCTGGCGCACCATTATCATCATCATCACCCATCATATCATCGGGGCAACCTCGCCTTCCAGGCGCCCCAACCTCAGAAGTGGGTTACAAGTACGTCATGCCAGGAGAGAAACCAGGAATGTCGAAAGACAAGCCTGGGGCATTTGAAAAAAAAAATAATAATTTACTAGAGTAATTTTTTTTAATTTAATTGTTATTAGGTTATGAATATTTTAGTTCTTATTAAGTTTAAACTTAATTATGTTTAGTTGTTATTCCTATGGATATTGTTTCCATAAAATTGATGCTTTCAGATATGAGATAAGTGGGTTTAAGATCTTGCGAAATGCTCGAATGACAGATTATGGAGGAGGATAAATGTTACTTCATACGATGTTGCAACTCAACTGTGTGGGTTGACCTTAAAAGTTGTAGATAAGATATGGGTTCAATACATCTCAGTAATTGGCCTCAGTCTTCTAGTCTCTCTTTCTTATTATGTAATAGGAAGTCCTGAGTTTGTGGTCAGTGCTCCTTGGCTACGAAGCAAGAAGTCTTGGTCTCGCTTCTCTGCAGTGAACTCGTGGATTTGTCTCTAAAGGGAATTGCTTTGCATTCAAGCTTGATTTCATGTGAATTCTCTGTGTTTTGTAGAAAAGAAAAATGTAAAAAAAGGCAATAAAAAGGACTATTTTACTCATGTCCCAAATGGGAGTCAATGACCAATCACGTTTCAATGAATTTTGTTTTACAACCAATCACAGTTGTGTTTCACCTCGGTATTTGTCAATTCAAGTTTATCATATTAAAAAAAGCTCCTCCTTTTTATTATTCTGAACAGATCAGAACATTATTTTGCAGTGACTGACTCTCTAAGAAATACGTTGAATATAGCAATTTATATATCAAGATGATGTAATAATCCTAGAATGCATGTGGCTCCCATATTCTACATATAGTGCACGAATGTAACCAGGTACCGCTTGCGAGATATAATAAAAAAATTATAGTAATTGATTATACCATAATAAAAATAAACCACTGTTTGCACTTTCTTTAACGTATTATTTCCCAGGTTTTTACTTTCCAGAAAAAATATAATTTACATATTTACACCATATGGCATCAGATATTTAATTAATAACCTATAATGTTGGTTATAATATACAGTTTGATGTGTTTCATTTTTTCTCCACTAGAGTACATTCCTACAATATTGCGATCCCATTTTTCAATAAATACTATGATCTGATTACAGTGGATGAACAAATGAAACATAACAAACATTGCTCGTTTGTTTTCAAACATCGCCGTTTATATTAAGTATATAAATATTTTAAAATAACTATATTTAAATAATGATTTGTGAGTAAACAGCTTAATTTTAGTCGTTAAATAGTCCTAACAAATGGCATTCTTGATTTCAAAATTCTCTAGATAAATTTAAATCACCCGTAGCATTATTTATGACAAACAGTAACTAAACGATTTTTAAAAATGAAAGAAAATTTACTTAAAAAATCACATATTTCGCTTCTATTGCCATCCCATTATTCTATTTTCTTTTTTTTCTAGGCCTACTATTATAACAATCAGTGACGCTTTAGTTCATAGTTAGACCATAGATTAAAGGATTAGGCCTACTAGGCAACATGTAGTTATTTAGACGACTAGTTACAAAAGCAGAGGTTTAGTAGCGAGATGCTCAAGTTAGAACACTACCGAAGGGAGTGTTATAAGAAGAGCGAGTTACTAAACCTAATTTTGTAACGTGTTGTCTACAATATTTTATCTATGTTTGGAATATTTTAGTATATGTTGTATATTAATACACTTAATGTAATTTATTTATTACGGAAACGATATGTTTAGAGAAAGAGCAATGTGGACTTTGGAGAAAAAACACGATAAATCAACATACATTGTTGATATATAGTAATTCCATATGTGACTGACTGACATTTACAATACACTTTTGCAGCAAAATGGTTGCATAAATATTACAATTGATTGAAATTATGGGTGTTATCTACGTGATATGACAGAGGAATAGTGTGTGGTTAAGACTGTACTTAAATATACAACTTTTGAAGAAAAACAGTGCTATTTATTATCTATCAAAGTATGTGTGACTAACTGACATAAATGTCAACTCATCATGCAGCTTAACATGTTCATCTGCGTCATGCTCTGAAGTGTGATTCCTAATTCAATTTTCCAAAATACCGTTTGGAGGACACATTTCAAGTTACATTCTTAATAAAAAAGAAACAAAAATCGCAATTAAGACCAGAGTTATAACCTAATATATGATGTGTGACTGACTGACTACATTCTGTGACTGACTGACATATCCGAATTTTATTTTGACTTTAATATTCTGGAGCTGCAAATATTATACAAATATTAAAAATAATATGAAATTATAATAGATAAGTCCACCGCTGTGGTCTCGAGGTATCGTGCTGCCTTGTCACGCAGCGGGCCCGGGTTCGATCCCCGGTCGGGACAGTTTTTCTGGATGAGGTTTTTATCGGGTTTTTTCCTCACCTGTAAGATAAATGTCAAGAAAACTTTAAGGCCCAAAAGGTCCCGGAAACCATATGGCCATCATCATCCTTATCATCATCATCGCCATCCTTCACCGGTGTGGAAAGCAACGGGAAGCTACCACATCTACAGTTCCCTAGTAAAGCTGCAAGCATAGCGTGAAAATGCTATGATTGCAGTGAAAGGCCTGCCCTCGGACAGAATTACTATGGATGGATAATATATAAAAAGCGATAATATGGAGATGAATAAAGAACTTCACTCCTTTTATCATGTATAGGAAATGTACAATTTGATAGCTGTAAAAATACTAAATAAATAGTGTAATTTATTTAACTTGGTTACCAAGTATCATTTTAAATTTCAGCAAATAAAGAAAATATTAACTTTTTAACAACGTAGGGCCTTCTCTATAGTTAAATGTGCCTAATATGGGTACAATTTTATTACAACCATATTAACTGATTGAAATTTATCTGATACTGTTAATGGATTGAACCATTAAAATAAATAAAAATGCCGATATGGAATTTGCATTGTTCTTCCATATCACTAAAATTAACTTTCACGCGTCTCAACTATAAAGACAAAAAAAATTAACGAAAAAGTACAGTATACAAATTATTGAATTGTATTTGAATATGGAAAATTCTGTTATAATTCTTTCAAAGCAACTGATTACAAATTATTTTGCTGACATGAGTTCTATTTTTAAACTAAACAATCGAAAGAAATATCTTACAACGCGCGAAATCTTACTTTATGTATGTCTGTTTGCAGCAGGTGCACATAGAACAGTGTTGTCATACGTATTTTCACTGTTGGTTTCCAATAACGTTACACACAATAATAATTTTATTTTACACTACAGGTTATACATACTTAATCACATATACTCCACGCCAATTGTATTTTTTATACAAGAAACTTCATTTGATTAAAACTGTTTGCAATTAACAAGCATGACTCTGTTTCAATGTGGCAACATCGCACTGTGAATCCCCGATAATACGGTACACATGTCATGTCAAAGGTCAAACTAATGCGTGAACCTTTCAGGTTCAAGTCCTTCCACACACACATTTTCTAAACACATATGAACAGCGCACCTGCTTCTAATTCCACTCACTTAATAACATACATATTGAAGAATCGCATAATGAAAAATTATTTAAATGCCATTAATACAAATATAAAAATGTAATTAATATAATTAACGTAATTACTTTAAAAGATAATGTCGTTAATACTTTTTTGTTAGTTATGTGCCGATAACGTAGAATCCCAGAGGAAATTTGGATCCATCAATTATCGTATTGTGTACAATAATTTTTGTATGTTTTATGTGACTGACTGTAGCTTACCCTTAATAATTATAGGGCGCATTTTAATTATCTAGAATATTATAATGCAATTATTAGTATTACATTTATGATCAGGAAGGACCGAAATATGGTATAACAAAAGAGTCGGTGAAACAAAACAAATTTATACAGTGAAATCTTAAAACAAAATTTCGTTTAATTTTGCATGTGTTTTCAGTTTTGGAATATATCATGTTCTACTATTAATTTAGATAAGGGAGGAAAGGAGATTACAAGTATTTGAGAATAAAGTACTTAGGATCATTTTTGGACCAAAGAGAGATGAACAGACAGGTGAATGGAGAAGACTACATAACAATGAACTACATGGTCTTTATAGGAAGCCAGATATAATAATAACAGTTAAGTCTGGTAGACTGCGATGGGCAGGACATGTTGCACGTATGGGGAATGAAAGACTTTCATGGAGGCTTCTTGTAGGAAAGCCAGAGGGAAAACGCCCAGTTGGTAGACCAAGAATGAGGAGGGAGAATAACATTAACTATGATTTGAGGGAAGTAGATTATACAGTGAATGATTGGAAAGCATTAGCTCAGGATAGGGATGTATGGAGAGCTTATGTCCGCGTGGCCATGAACCTACGGGTTCGATAGTGCCAGTGAGTAAGTGAGTAAGTATAATCCGTATTTCAAACATTAACTTCTATAATCGGAAAATTTCATCTGCAAAAAAATATCTCATCGAAAAAAATACTCCTGCGCCAATTTCAAAATTTTCACATCGGTATGACATTTTCATGTAATTACTCTACATTTAAATCCTTCCGCTGGCTGCCTTTAGCTCAAATTGTCACAGAAGAAGGGCCAGTAATTATTTAATGAAACAGCTGAGCCGAACAGTCTACCAGATTTCCTAAACCATGTTTATGTTAATACACAGCGGAGTCCAGCAAGCAACTGACTGCGTTATGCGTATTAGCAATATAAGTGAGGGGACAAAAAGTCAGTCAGTCATGGGACTCCAGCGGGAAAAATAATGACTTTATAAGAAAATGTCATCTATACTTTTTGTTATTTGTGTACCGATAACGTAGAATCCAAGAGGAAATTTTAATCTATCAATTATTATGTTGTGTACAGTAATTTTTATCCGTTTTCTGTGACTGACTGACCATAACTTACAGTTAACAACAATAGGACACATTTAAGGTATATAGAATATTAGAATCCAATTAATATTGTTTAATTTACGACCAAGGAGGACCAAAGTATGGTTTAACAAAAGATTTTGTGAAATAAAACGAATTCTTACGACCAAATCATTAAACAAGAAATTGGTAAAATTTTGCGTATTTTTTCAGGTTTGGAATATGACAAGTTCTACCACTATTATTAGATTAAAATAATGCACATTTGAAACATTTTCTTATAGAATTATAAAATTTGATATTTACAGATATATATTACATCAACAGATTTATTCCTGCGTCAGTTTCAAAATTTTCACCTCGGTATGACATTTTCGTGGAATCGCTCTATATGCATTTTTTGTTGTTGCTATTTTCATCATCATTATCATCATCATCAACAACAACAAGGATTAGGCCTAATGGCCTGTTCCGATCTCATTATAGGTCGAATTGGTCCTTCCATCTCTTCAATGGTCTTCCCAACGTTCTTCTCCCTTTTGGTTTATAATTATACATTCTTCTTGGTATGCGCTGTTCATTCAGCTATTTTTTTATATGTGAATTTAAAGCAAAAATGAGCGGAGAATATGATTTTCACGGTTCATCAGGAGACATTTTAAAAGCAGTCCAAGATACAACTAACTATTAATATAAGTAAAGTGATCCCACAACAGGCCTCAGGAGGCCCTTGGGGTAGTAGGAGGTTAAGGCTCCCACTTTTTCTTGACAATCGGCACTTGATGTCAGCCGGGTTGTCAGCCCTGCGTGACGGCCGCCTTTACCCCAGAACAAGCGTCTGGTACTCATTTCAGTTAGAGGCTGAGTCGACCCCAGGGCCATAGTGCCGCCAGAGGGTTTGGGTCAGTTTAAAAATCCTGACCCCAACGGGACTTGAACCCTCGACCCTCCGGCTTGTAGCTCAGTGCCTTAACCACTACGCTACGGCGTGCCCAACTATTAATATACTTTCTGAAAAGTCAGATGTACCTTATAACTTTATATAGTTATACGAAATCATCATGAAAGTGTATTTTATGTTTTGTTGAACCTGTATTTTATGTTTTGATAGCGTGTTTTGTTAGAATATATAAAGTATAGGTTTTGTTGCGTAGTAACCACTAACTAAATCATAATTGATTGTTATAATAGCAGATTAACCTAGTTGATCGTTTTTTGAGAGAAGTTGGGGATGGCAAGAGTCCCTGCAACGTATAATAGTATGCATTTCCAGAATTGAGCCTACGTTTAATTTATTTGTGCACCTGATTCGTGGTTGTAAATATTGTTCCTAGATATTTGAATTTAGTCACTCCTTATTTAAAATATGGTTTGCATTTATTTATCTTCAAATAATAAATATTTGTAATAATTTGGAACATTCAAATTTAAATGAGGTAGCGTTCGAGACTCGTATTCTGGAAGTTCCGGGTTCAAATCTGGGTACCTACCTGACTCAGGTTTTCCCTGGGTTATATCAGTCGTCAAGGAAAATGTAGAGTTGGAATTTCATTGCCAGGACTCATTTCACAATATCAACTACTTCATAGCATTATTAAAATTAATTAATGGATGGAATATGATCTTAGATGTTAAAAGTAAGGTAAAGGTAACCCACGACAGGCCTCAGGAGGCCCTTGGGGTAGTAGGAGGTTAAGGCTCCCACTTTTCTGTACAATCGGCACTTGATGTCAGCCGGGTTGTCAGCCCTGCGTGACGGCCGTCTTTACCCCCAGAACAAGCATCTGGTACTCATTTCCGTTAGAGGCTAAGTCGACCCCAGGGCCATAGTGCCGCCAGAAGGTTTGGGTCAGTTTAAAAATCCTGACCCCACCGGGACTCGATCCCTCGACCTTCCGGCTTGTAGTGCAGTGCCTTAACCACTACGCTACGGCGTGCCCCAACAGTACTGTATATATTAATACGTGAAGAAAAAACTTTGTAGCCCTTTTTCTCCTCTGTTTGTCAATCGATTTTCTTCTGATTTGTTTAGTAACTATTGATGAGATTTAGTGTTATCAATAAAAATTGGAAACGGTTAGTTCTGTCGTTTTTAACTGCAAGGCAGAGCCTATGGAAAATCTCCATGGTGCAAGAGTTAAATTTCCTCAAAAGAAGCATGTGATGTATAAAAGCCATGTCCAAAAAAAATCTGCCGTTTTTAACTGCAAGGCACTAAAATCCAGCGCCAAAGCTCCCATTTAAATTATAGGGAGGTAATACATGTACATGTGGTATTCCCAGAGGTAGACGATCGTCCTACCATAGTACGGGTGACATGTGGTCAGCATGGTCGGGTCCACCAGCCGTTATAGCTAGTTTTCTCAACGTGGAGCCGCCACTTATTGTAGCTACCTAAATCCCTTACAATGATGGGTGCTAATTTATAATACCATCACCCTCATCATCAGTTACACTCCAACATAAATAGGCCTATATACCCTGTATTTTTATGATTATGATCTAATACAATTTAAAACTAGCAGTTTCTAATATAAAGTGACGTGTTATTTATGGTCGAATTTCGACTACTTGGCGAATACTAGTATCTATAAATAAGTAAAATAAAAAAATGAATGAAATGATTAAATTAACATAGTGATTAAGTCCTATGTGAACTGTGATGAATTGTTATAAATGGTGTTTGCCATTATTTTGACCAAGCATTACAACTCATTTGAAGAAAGCGTTGAATTTTCTAGTGAGAGAATCTCTGTTGCGAAGTAAATTAATTTTCGCTTCTTCCTGAAGAAGATTCTAATTAGAAACTGATGTTCTATACCTGGAGTAATAAAGACACTTGCTCACAAAGACACTTTCTCAATGTCAATTTTCACATCTGAAGCACCAAGACACATTCTCTCATTTTCCGTCTGGTCCACAAGTCAATTTTACTTATGTAAAATAATTTCCGTTGCTGCTCTTCTTTCTTTACCTGATATTAAATTATTCTCAATACGCATAGAAGTACTTAATTAAATGCCCATTCACAATGTAAATTTGGCGTAAATATAAGCATTAAATTACGAACAAACAACATTTACTTGATAACGAAAATCTAAATACCCAATTTTATATTTTATGCCTACTTTTAGCGAATTCCAAAGAAATGAAACTATTAAGGTTGTTCTTGTGAACATATTTTTGGGATATATTTACTCATCTTCATCGAACCTGCTTACAATTGGGTATCATTAAAAAAAAACGAACAATGTATTCTAACAAACTGGTATGAAATAAAATAAAACAGTCCTAACTGTCATACCACCTTAATAATAATAATAATAATAATAATAATAATAATAATAATAATAATAATAATAATAATAATAATAATAATAATAATAATGATAATGATAATGATAATGATGATAATGATAATAATAATAATCATAATAATAATAATGATAATAATAATGATAATGATAATAATGATAATAATAATGATAATGATAATGATAATAATGATAATAATAATACTTATTATAATTTTAAAAATATTATATCTGTGATTTTAATTATTATTACGTATTATACACATATATATATATATATGACAAGATAATAAAAATAAATGCCTGGACGGGATTTGAACCCGGACCTCTGAGTTGATATCTCAGTGCGCTACCACTTACCCTACCAGGCGATATCAGAGCAAACATTTATTTCTCTTACATATATATATATATATATATATATATATATAAAACAATTTGCTATTCACTTCCCAGTTTATGTTGATATATTTATAATCATAAATAATTCCACGAATGATTTTCAATTTATCTAGAAGATTTGGAAATCAAGAATGGCATTTGTTGTGACTATTTAACGAATAAAATTAAGCTGTTTACTCACAAATCATTATTTAAATATAGTTATTTTAAAATATTTATATATTTAATGTAAATGACGAAGTTTGAAAGCAAATGAGAAAAGTTTGGTTCTGTTTCATTTGTTCATCCACTGCAACTAGATCATATTATTTATTGCCAAATAGGGTCGCAATATTGTAAGAATGCACCCTAGTGGAGAAAAAATGAAACTGCATATTGTAACCAACATTGTAGGTTATTAATTATTTTTTTAGGGAATAACTCAGTAAAATCATTATTTAAAAACACAATTAATGAACACACAATTATCAAATGTATAGTTCGAAGGAATCTGCTCATTATGTTCTATATTCAACGTATTTTTTGGAGGGTCGGTCACTGCAAAATATGCCCTGACCTGTTCAGAAAAGAAAAAACAGAATTCGATAAATATCGAGGTGAAACACGGCTGCCATTGGTTGTAAAACAAAATTCATTGAAACGTGATTGGTCGTTGACTCCTATTTGGCATGAGTTAAATAGTCGTGGTAAACACACATCAACAGACCATACCAGCATTACATGAAACACTTCCTTAAATTAAATATTCAAAATGCTCTCTGTTACCAAGGATGCATACATCAACGCGCTGTCGCATTGAATCCCTGATGCGTTGATTTATCCCTGGAGCATTGCGTATTGTTTCAAAGCATACCACAATACGGGCACGAATAATCTCAACATCTGTTATAGATGTTGCGTAGACAAGAGTTTTCAAATGTCCCCACAAATAAAAGTCCAATAGGTTTAGGTCGGTTTTTACCGCATGGAGAAAGATTTTTGGGAGGGCCAAGGAATCGATGGACATGAGACCGGAACAGGTCATGTTGACCTAATCCTGGAAAGGAATAATAAGAAGAAGGAGAAGGTTTAGATAGGGAAAGCGTGGAGGCCAAGGAATTGGTCCACCTCCCCTGTCTGCCAAATCTGCATTTTAAAATACCATTGCACTGTACCCGAAAACCAAGTTCGTGATGAACACTAAACAGTTCATGCTACGTGCTTAATGCTAGTACTGTAGAGCAATGAAGTAGTCGCATATTAACACAAGCAATGAACAATGAAGTCAATTTTACCATCGTTCAACTGGAGCAAAAAGATACTGGCGGTGAACCTAAGAACTACAGTACATTCTAATGAAACAACCCATAGGGTATTTTGAACATTTAATGTAAGTAATGTTAATGATCTAGGAAGCCAGATATAATAAGAACAGTTAAGTCTCGTAGACTGCGATGGGCAGGACATGTTGCACGTATGGGGAATGAAAGACTTGCATGGAAGCTTCTTGTAGGAAAGCCAGAGGAAACCGCCCAGTTGGTAGACCAAGAATGAGGCGGGAGAATAATATTAACTATGATTTGAGGGAAGTGGATTATACAGGGAACGATTGGAAAGCATTAGCTCAGGATAGAGATGTATGGAGAGCTTATATCCGCCGGCCATGAACCTACGGGTTCGATAGTGCCAGTGAGTAAGTAAGTAAGTACTGTTAATGATCAGTACGATTTATGAAGAGAAGTAATAAAATGAGATCTGATAAGGAAACCAAGAGTTTACGGACACATGTCCATATAACATAGGCTATTCATTTTCTTCCTGTGTGTGATGAACGTTTTCCTGAAAGTTTAGTCTACCTTTTTGTTGCACCGTGTATATACTAATACATGGCCTCCTAGTTTTGCGTTTAATCATCTAGAGACTCCCAGGTGTATTTATGAATATTTTATGCTGGAATGTTGTGCTAATAAAACTGTATACACAGGATTTTAATTAACAAAAGAAAAATACATTCTGTAAACCAGTAAATCGGACTATATTTTCGTCTTGAAAAATTCTCTTTGTTTTCACAGTTTCTGCTTGACACGCTAATTTATAATACTTTTCGTGTGATGTGTCTTTCTTCTGTTTGATTAAAACGGATAAATTAAAACAATTGATATATCATATTGAATAAATTACGAATTTAAATTAAATTACATTATAATATAGTTCTTATATCATAGGTTAATTTATTGTGCACATATTCCATCTAATTAATTATTATTTTATAATTTTACGGAGTATAGGGCCCATGCAGAATAGTTAGTTTAAGGCTTTCGTTGTACATTACGTCAATTACAATTATTTTATACTAGCTAATACCCAGCGTGCGCTCCTACGCCTACATACGTGAAAATTAATGCATTTTTATGTTTAGTTGAATAAAAAAAGGAAAAATAATTATAAATTTATACCGTAATTATTTTAAGGTCCCCTTGCTGATTACTCGGCATTGCCCGGGACTCTACTTTCCCGATCTTCTTGGCATAAATGAGCTGAAAGACAAAATTCTTATTGTGAGTTATCCGTAAGAGAATACCCGCAGTGCGCTGCTAAGCTTGCCCGGGAATCTAGTCATTTCGATCTTCTTGGCATAAATGAAAGACGAAAAATGGTAATTGTGAGTTATCCGTAAAAGATAAACATGTGATATCACAGACTTTTTTTTAGTTTTTTTTAGATATTCAATTCTGTGTACATTAATTTGATATTTTTATTATGGTTTATGCAATGTAAGCCATTTAAACTTCGAAAAAACAGACTTTTTCACGTTTTTTCATTACAAGGGGTGATTTTTAAGGGCAAAGGGATTGAATATTACAACTTTCTTATAGCCTGTAACCTTCTTGGGAAACTCCTGAATATTTTGAAAAAAGCCTCATCACAATCGGATGTACGGTGTGGCAGCGCATAAAATAGGAACAAACAAACATGCATTTTTATATATTAGATTTTTGGCAGCTTTTATGATATGATTGATTGATCCCTCTCTCGCTCTCGGGACATCGGTGCTCCACTAGTGAAGAGTTTCTTAACAATACTGATTTAGATACGGTTATTTCCCTATAGTAAGCAAGAGGTTAGATGCTCGCCTCTCACTGCTAAAATCCCGAAATCGAGTCTCGGTCACTCCATATGGGTTTCGTGTTGGATGATACGGAGCTTGGGCAGGTTTTTCTGGGGGTTTTCTTCCGTTTTCCCCTGCCACAATAAATTTCTACCCACCATTTCTTCATACTCATTTCATCCATTTTGTTTCATTTCATTTGATCTGCCCCGTGATGGTGCGTCAGGCGTAGTCGGCCGACCCTTTTGTCATTCACAGACCTCTATATAGGGGCTTCATCTCATCTCATCCCTCGATCCGACCCCGAGTTGGACACAAGTTGAGAATATTTTATACATTTTTTATTTTCCTATATATGTTGGTGAGGGACATGTGATTAGTAGAAGGATGATGATGATAATGATAAGGGTGATGATGGTGGCCATATGATTTCGGAGACCGTTTGGGCCTGAAAGTTTTCCTGACATTTGTCTTACAAGTGAGGAAAAACCCCGATAAAAACCTCACCCAGAAAAACTGCCCCGACCGGGGATCGAACCCGGCCCCGCTGCGTGACAAGGCAGCACGCTACCTCGAGACCACAGCGGTGGACATGTATGCAACTAAGGGGCAAAAAACTTTAAACAAAGAGAGGCGCGCTTATTTAGACTCGGGCCTTATCTAATAGAAAATTAAGTAATTTCTTGGATTCTGAAAACAAATTAAATTTTGTCCACAGGCACTATTAGGCTTGAGGTTCTTTTACGAGGCTGAAAAATCTTCATTCTCGGGTTCACGGCTTAAATATCCTTCCCGGAGAATTTTTCCCTCCCATTTTCATATTTTATAACTTGTAGATAAATTAGGCTAGTCCCCCCCTCCGTACCCGAATAGTCTAATGCACCATGCCTTGGAAAGAGCTACACGACACGCGCTGGTTCGAGTCCCAATGGGGAAGACATTTCCTCATGGAATTTCATCAGACCGGGGAGCATCCATCATCGTAAGGAATTTGGTAAGCTACAATAAATAACGGCTCCAAGTTGAGAATCCCAGCTACTGTACAATGTCCGGAGAATCCTTCATGCCACCTCTGTATTTCTAGATCAGGTTTGTTAAAAATTGCTCATTAGATGTGAAACGATGGTCTCCCTCCTACCCGCATCAGTTGAATTTCATATAAAACAACACAAGTGACAAGTGAATAGCAGTGGCTTGCCTTGTAAGTCTATCCGACGCGACGTAGGGTTGAATAGGCGGGGCGAGGTTGAATAGGGCATCTTTTCACACTTAGTGAATACTTACTAAAGGCCCTGGTCTAGGTGATAGTCCACCTCAGTGATTAACACATGTGGATGTGAGGGAGCAGCCAGCTGGTAGGCCAAGCGAATTCTAGGCGTTGCAACAATGAGTTATGATTATTGATTATCATAAGCAATGCCATGAGTGATTTCCAAATGATCGATAAATTCACGACTAACTTCGATGGTTTATCGATAATTTGAAAATCAAGAGTGGCATTTGTTAGGACTATTTAACGAATAAAATTAAACTGTTTACTCACAAATCATTATTTAAATATAGTTATTTTAAGATATGTATTTATTTAATGTAAACGGCGATGTTTAAAAACAACTGAGAAGCGATGTTTGAAAACAAATGAGAAACGATTGTTACGCTTGTTCATCACTGCAACCAGATCATAATATAATTTATTGCCAAAGGATCGCAATATTGTAAGAATGCACCCTAGTGGAGAAATTTATAGCCAGCATTATAGGTATTAATTAATTTCTGATATCCTCTGATGTAAATATGTCAATTATATTTTTCTGGAACGTAAATTAGTGGGAAATAATTCGTTTAAGAAAGTTCAAACAGTGTTTTTTTTTACACGCTTTATATTAGCTTGACCTGTATCTATGTAACGGACCTGTATCTATGTAATGGAATCTTTGAACACGATTTTCACCCACTTAAAAACATTGAATCGACTTGAAACTTTGTATACTTGCAAAGTACCCATGACAATACAATCATTTCAGTTTTTTTTTCTAAAATCCTGGCCAGAATCATCAGAAAATAAAAAAAATAAAATAAAAACCTGTATAATAGGTTGCGGACTTATCGACTTTTTAGTTAATCGTTGTAAGAGCTCAGTTGGTAGAGCGGTGAACTAGTGGTATATAATTTCAGTAATCCATAGGTCGCTGGTTCAAATCCGGTCCGGAGGATTTTTTAGAAGAGTATTAAGCAATTAAATTTTCATGAGATTCCGGTTTATGGCAATCAATTAAACTAAAAATAAATAATAGTTTTAAAAAACTAAAACGGCGCGCTTTATTAGAAAACCGAACTCAAAAATGAAAAATAATTTTAATTTCCAACACGCTTAGGATAAATTTAAAGTGGTCAACAAAAAAATCATCTCCAACACATCTAGAATAAAACTAGAGTTATCAACAAAAGAAAATAATTTTACCATGAAAAGCGTGGGGTGCTCTATATCAATTAATATATTTGATAATAAACAGATATTGGTAAAAGTAAAGTCTCTAACAAGAAAATGTAAAAATCATAAAAAGCACCCCACGCTTTTGATGGTAAAATTATTTTCTTGTTGTTGATAACTCTAGTTTTATTCTAGATGTGTTGGAGATGATTTTTTGGTTGACCACTTTAAATTTATCCTAAGCGTGTTGGAAATTAAAATTATTTGTGGTATAATCAATTGCTACAAATATTTTTATATTATCTCCCGCAAGCACTATCAGCTGACATTCGTGCACTGTATATACAATCTGGTAGCCGTAGTTCTTAGAGAGTGATCACTGCAAAATAATGCTATAACCTATTAAGAATGTTAAAAAGGAGGAGTTTTCTTTAATATGATAAACTTCTTTGATAAATTCGTGAAACACGAATGAGATTGGTTGTAATTAAAAAATCATTGGAATTGTGATTGTTCATTGAATTCCATTTGGGGCATGAGTTAAATAATCAGATAAAATGTAACATTTTCTTTTTGTAGTTCTGGCTGATTTTAAGAGAAAGCCTCAACGCCTTACGATACCATTAAATTAAATAAATAATATAAATAGGCTATAGTAAGGCGGCTCCGTGGCATAAAATCTGTTAGACGTTCGCGTCTGGTCACTCAATATAGGTTTCGTGGTTGACAAAATGGAGACGAAAAATTATAACATTTAGGGAATTGATAAATATGTACATTTTAACACCTAGAGCTAATTTTTTTAATTATTTCATTGGAGTGATGGGAAGATAAGAATATTTTTTTTCGTAACATTGATTTATGATTAATTGATCCAATTATTTTGATTAAAAGATTAAATTACCGTCTGGGCAGGTTTTTTCCCTCGTTTTCTCTGTCACAAATTTCATTCCACCATTTTTTGGCACATATATAATTTATTTTGTTTATTTCGTTTCACCTACCCCTGTGATAGTGTGTTAGGCGTGATCGACCAGCTTTCTAATTATTCACAGACCTTGAATGTAAGGTGCTTCATTGCATCTGATCCCTCGATCCAGGACACAAGTTGAGGAGGAAACTATAATAATTTTATGAGCGAACTAGCTTAGGCGGTAGCGTTTGAAAATTGTATTCGGGAGATCCTAGATTGAAATCCTAGTGACGACAAAAGTGATTACGATTTTTCCTGGTTTTCCTCAGTCGTCAAGGCAAATAGAATTTCATTGCCAGGGTCCAGTTCACCATATTCATAATTTCATTAAATCAATGGGCTACACAAAGAACGTGATACACAATAGCGTATTAGAGATCCATCTGAATGTGTTATACCTGATATGGGTTTAGATCTTAAGGGCACCGAATGGTGAAAATGTTGTAAAAATGACAAAAAAATGTATTTTTTGTTAATTTAATGTTTAATAACTCTGATTCTTTAGGAACATTTTGATGTATATTTTTATTGTAGGGGCAAAATTGAGTTCGTAACGTAAGAGTTTAAATACCCTTGCACGTATTAGACTACTACTTAAATTTTAATGTGTTTTTTTTTGACATTTTCCAAAACTTGAAATGCTCCTTGCGATGCAATTTGTATGCTATCAAAGTAATCGTTTGTGGTTAGACTCTCCAATACATGCTAATTCAAATTTTCTATACAATTACTAGTATAAGACAAATGTATTCTTTTAAAGTGAGATGGAAATACATGAGAGTGAATATTTTTTTAAAATGAAAAATAAGCAAATATGTTTAGTGAAATCATAAATACTCTGAATCTCGAATTTTATGAGAGAATATTTAAAAATGCATCGTAGGGAGCATTTTTTAGAAAATACTAATAAAATAGATTTAAAAAATCATAATTCTGAAACTATTCTACTCATTAACACCAAACTTCACAGAAACGTTTCTACAAGCACATAATGTATGTGATAAAAATGTCAAAAGAATCTGATGAAAAAAAATTAAATTCACCGGTTGGTCCCCTTAAGGAATCTTAGAATAAGAACCAAATAATAATTTCCTCGTTGTCACATTTCTATTATCACATCTACATGTAATTTAATTTGAAAATTCCTAATAATTGTGCAGTAAAACATATTTAATATTAGAGAAAATTACACATAGGTATATAAACATTATATATATATATATATATATATATCATTCCATATTAAGCTAGCATTGCTCAATGTTAAACATTTAATTATAACATCTATAAAGCGTCACTGCTATAAAGTAAAAATATTCTCTTTAATTTGCTTACTTGATATAGTCAGCTGCTAGATGGCGGTGAAGACCGAGTTCTCGCGACATCTAGTAATAATGGAGAGTATAATACATATATAAGAAAAATAAGTGTTTGAATTGGATTCGTCTGGTAGTGTAATGGATATCACGCTGAGGTACAGACTCAGAGATCCGGGTTCGAATCCCGTCCAGGCATTTATTTTTCTTATCATTCCATATATATATATATATATATATGTGTGTGTGTGTGTGTGTGTGTGTGCGTGTGTGTCTAAAGAGAGGGGGGGAAGGTGAGGCATAAATAAATACATCGTTGATGAAATACAGAAGTAACAGTTTAAAAGTGACATGGGCACACAATTAGGATGGACAACCCAACGTGCCAAAGAAGATCTTACCTAGAATGAATGCCACCAGGGAGAAAGAAATTGGGACGATTTAAGACAGTAGGAAATATGATATCCAGGAAGCCACGAAAGGAAGGAGATTGGAAGAACAGAACTGCTTAGACAGAAGGGAATGGAAATTGGGATCTGAGAAACAATGGCATTTGTAACAATCTGTAAAATATATATGAATAAATAAATAAACTTTTTTGGACCTAACAGAGACGAACAGAGAGGCGAATGCAGAAGACTATATAGCAGTGAACTACATGGTCTTTACATTTGTTTATTTATTTATTTATTTGTTTATTTTTATTTATTTATTTATTTATGTAGACTGGTGGTGTTAAGGGGAATGTGGCCTTTTCTTCCACTCACTGGACAAACATATATTACACCAGAATATAACAATCATAATTAACTCTAATATTAAATACTAAATGAAGATTTGACCAATAAGATCATATCTATTATATTATGATCTATAATACAATCAGTTAATGATAGTTAAGATTAAGACTAAAACTAATAATAAAATGTATTCTAGCAAGATAAATTAAATTGTTGGTAGACCGTCCCTGTGTATTGCAGGGGCCTATATAAAAACAAAAGAAAATAATGAGATGTAGAGGAAGCCAGATATAATAAGAACAGTTAAGTCTCGTACACTGCGATAGGCAGGACATGTAACACGAATGAGGAATGAAAGACGTGAATGGAAGCTTCTTGTACGAAAACCAGAGGGAAAACGCCCAGTTGGTAGACCAAGAATGAGGTGGGAGAAACATTAACTATGATTTGGAGGAACTAGATTATACAGGGAATAATTGGAAAATATTAGCTCAGGATAGGATGCTTGGAGAGCTTATGTTCGCGCGGCCATGAACTTACGGGTTCTATAGTGCCAGTGAGTTAGAGTTTTATTATATATATATATATATATATATATATATATAGTGTGTGTGTGTGTGTGTGTGTGTATGTATGAACGATGTTTGTATGTATGCATTTGTTTGCGTAATATGTAATGCAGTTAAAATATTTATGTCTTTATAACTTCAATATTCAGTCCAAATTTTTCAAGAGAAAATATCCTGATTCCTCAATTATTGTGATTAGAGGGTTACATTAGTGCAAATAAAAATGCGGAATTTCCTGTCGAAGATGATAACATAAAGTAATATTACAATATTTCCTTCTTCCGACTTATTTCGTAATATAGATTTAATTTCCGTTGCTGGCCAATCTGATTGGAGATTTGTCCTGATTTTTCTGAGTAAAAATTTCATCCTGTTAGTATATATATATATCTTTCTTTTCCTCTTTGGTTGCCTCCACGCCTTCTGGGCTCTAAGGGGATACTCAGGAAAGAATTTTTAACTCTGGACCATGCACATAAATTTCTGACAATTACTTACTTACTTACTTACTCACTGCCACTATCGAACATGTAGGTTCATGTCCGCGCGGACATAAGCTCTCCATACATCCCTATCCTGAGCTAATCCTTTCCAATCATTCCCTGTATAATCTACTTCCCTCAAATCATAGTTAATGTTATTCTCCCACCTCATTCTTGTCTACCAACTGGGCGTTTTCCCTCTGGCTTTCCTACAAGAAGCTTCCACGCAAGTCTTTCATTCCCCATACGTGAAACATGTCCTGCCCATCGCAGTCTACGATACTTAACTGTTCTTATTATATCTGGCTTCCTATAAAGACCATGTCGTTCATTGTTATTTAGTCTTCTCCATTCACCTGTTTGTTCATCTCTCTTTGGTCCAAAAATTTCCCTAAGTATTTTATTCTCAAATACTTGTAATCTCCTTTCCTCCCTTAAAGTAAGAGTCCATGTTTCGCACCCATATAATATAACTGGTAGAATAATAGTTTTATTTTTTTTCAGTTTAACGTTTTTTGAAAGGATTTGGGACATCAAAAGCCTCTTTAATGCATAATAGCACGCATTTCCAGAATTGAGTCTATGTTTAATTTCTATGTGCATCTCATTCCTATTTGTGATTATTGTTCCTAGGTATTTGAATTCAGCCACTTCCTCAAAATTTCCCTCATTTCTGACAATTACGGTAATTAACTCGGTGGGACTATTGAACTAGTAGGTTTATAGCCGCGTTGACATAAGCTCTCCATACATCATTGCAGTGGAGCACAAGTCCGCATTTCTTGACGGTTATATATTTACAGCGGAAGATCATGACTCTTTCGACCATGGCATGGGTACTTTTTTTCGTCCGACTTATCGCCTTCGACCTATCCGGTATAAGTAACCCCTTCGATAGCAATGCTGTTTTCTAACAACACGTGATTAGTTCAATGTAGGAAGATAATAGTATATTTTTATGTATCATCATCATCATCTATGCAAGTATTAGGCCATATGACCTGTTAGGTCTCTTTTTTGGACGTCCTAGCTATCTTTTGCCTTGGCGCAGTAACGAAGCATGGAATTTGGAATTCTATGAGAAGGCATTCGTTGAAGATGGTCTTTCCAGTTGTTCTGGTAGTTTTGTATATGGTGGAGGATGGATTCTACATCCAACTCTTCTATAATTTCCTCATTTCTTTTATGGTCCCACTTTCTATAGTCTGCTGTAACGGCGCATAAATTGCATCTCATTTGATGTTATTCGGCTTTCATCCCTTCTTCGTATTGTCCATGCTTCACTACCATATCTTAATACTGGTCTTGCGAGAATCTTATAAATTTCTTCCCTCGTGGAGACTCGAACCAACGCAAGTCCCGTAGCTCTGCGCCAAGGCATCTTGCCGTAACCACTCGGCTACGACGCGGACCACAAAATAATACTTAATAGAATTTTAAAATAATTAGTAGAAAACAGAGTATTATTTACACGTAAATATATAATATATATATATATATATATATATATATATATATGTGTGTGTGTGTGTGTGTGTATACAGGGTTAAAATGAATTATAACGCACAAATTTAACTGCTTACAGAAGGGTATTATATAAGTAATTTGAGATAGGGAACCAATACTGTACGATGTAAAATGGGCGAGTTATAGGAAATCAAAGTATTCGAAAATTGATGCAGATAAATCAACACGAGAGCAAAATAAGAGAGAAAATTATGCTAGATTAACTTCCGATCTTAGTATTAATTCCGAGATTCTGGTTGCTAATAATTCATTAACAACGTTTATGATATATTGGATTATCAAATTCCTTAAAATTTCGAACTTAGTAGATGATTGCACGCCACTGCACAGCTTACAGTGGAATCGGTGCAATGAGAGACTAAGCTTAGAGTAAAACACGCAGAATCTGTGTAGTTAATATGTGGCTGAATGGTTAAAGCGGTGGATTTGAGATTCGAACACGGCAGTAATTTTTTTCCCTCTCTTGCATATGTACTCTGATATGTTTTTTTTTTTACAAATGCCCCAGGTTTGTCTTTCGACATTCCTGGTTTCTCTCCTGGCATGGCGTAATTGTCACCCACTTCTGAGGTTGGGGTTACGTTGCCCCGATGATATGATGGGTGATGATGATGATAGTGGTGCGCCAGGAGAGTCCCTAAATCCTAAACTTAACCTAAGATGAATATGAATTATGATGATTGCGATGGCCATATGATTTCGGGGACCGTTTGGACCTTAAATTTTTCCTGACATTTGCCTTACAGGTGAGGAAAAACCCCGATAAAAACCTCACCCAGAAAAACTGTCCCGACCGGGGATCGAACCTGGACCCGCTGCGTGACAAGGCAGCACGTTACCCCGAGATCACAGCGGTGGATTTACTCTGATATGTTGACACTGAAATTTGTTCAGTCTGAGCATGTGCAAAAATGCTGAACTTGCCGATATGCATCTGATTTATGGTGCAGAACAAGGTAATGATGGAAGAGCTGCTGCTCATGTATGCGGAGCGGTATCCGAATGGACACCATCCTCACCGAACAACCTTCGAGTTTGGTGATAGCTGTTTGCGGGAGCATGGGATGTTGAAGGTAAACAGAGTAGACGCCGGTGAAAGACGTCGTAATAAAATGTTCTTCATAGAGCGAAAGAGGATCCTTCTAGTACTCGTGCAATCGCATGTGTAATGGGCGCGAACCATCAAAGTGTATGGGAAGTCCTGCACGAAGACCAGCTCTATCCCTTTCATCTGCAAAAAGTACAAGCCTTACAGCCAGTGGACTTGGCTCAACGGGTACAACTTTATAATTGGGCTTTGCTGCATCCACCGCACTTCTTTTCCTCGATGTTATTCACCGATGAGGTAGTAGTTAAGATTAAGACTAAAACTAATAATAAAATGTGTTCTAGCAAGATAATTAAATTGTTGGTAGACTGTCCCTGTCTAATGCATGTATATATTGTGAAAAGCAACGGGAAGCTACAACACCTATAAATCCCTAGTAAAGCTGCAAAGCATAGCCTGAAAATTACAGTGAAAGACCTGCCCTCGGGCAGAATTACTATGGATGGATGGATATATATTTATTTACTTATTCAATGTCCCCAGATTGTCATTTCGACATTTCTGGCCTACTCGCCTGGCATTTGGCGTAATTGTATCTCAAATATGTGGTTGGGGCGCCTGCAAGAACGAGGTTGCGCTGCCCCGATGATGTGATGGAAATGATGGGTAATGATGATGATAGTGGTGCTCCAGAAGAGACTCTAATCCTAAACTTAATCTAAGGCAAATATGAATTATGATGATTGTGATGGCCATATGATTTCTGGAACAGTTTGAGCCTCAAGTTTCCTGACATTTGTTTTACAGGTGAGGAAAAACCCCGAAAAAATCAATCCAACCAACTTTAATTTACATTTGATAGAATTGAACTATTCCCAAAAATATAATAAATTCTTGTTCATCATAGCCTATATCAAAATATAACTGTAGAAGGAAAAGTAAGCTGAATCAAAGCACATCGGTTCATACCCCATCTAAAGAGGAAGGAGCCTCTCTTCTCTAATCTCTAATAACTTAACTAAAATTATGTTCTTACTACATTGATTAATTGTCTTCTCAACACAATCTCATCAAACTCTTGATTAGGAGCATGAATAGGATTAGAAATTAATTTACTTTCATTTATTCCTCTCATGAAAAAACATGAAAATATGTTTTTACGCGATAGTGCGTTTTGTTGTACAATGGCGACCATGATTGAAAGTTCATCTTACTACATTTCGGGGTTGCCAACCTATTACCCGTTTAAGGAGTAAGCGCAGTTGTTGGCGGAGGGCACTGCAGTCGTGTTTATGCAGGAATAGAACACGTGACACTGCTATCTTGAAAGCAGAGGGGAATGGGACGTGGGACGCTGACAGTGTACACTGCCTTATATGACGTACGTGTAGCAACAAACAGACCCTGAACAGAGCTTCCTAATTCTTCCGCCTGCAGAGATATTTTGAATGACTAATAATAACTATACTGTAATATTACATATTACAAACTTCGTGCGGGAAGTAAAACCGCTGCCCTTTTTGTACACTATGTACAATGTATTATATAAAAAATATATCCAAAAGGTAGTGTTAATATACTTTACACGAAACAAATCACTATATTTTAAATGAACTGAACTTTATTTAAAACAACATAAAACAGTAAATACACACTTGCCGCCATTTTATGACTGATTGATATCACGGCCTGCTGTAGAGTCAACTAATAAACATTGCCCATACTGTTAACGTTAGTCAGTTGTCTATAATGAACGCAAATATTTCAAACAAAGATGTTATTATTTTACTATTATTTATTATTTTGAAAACATCATTGCGCAAAAATAAAAAAAAAAGAATATACAACGCATGTTTGTGATGTGTTTTACAGAATCTCGGAAATTAAAAACCTCGCTATTGCTCGATTTTAAAACATTTCCTCGCTTCTGTAAAAACCACTTCCCAACCTCGCATCGTTAATATACTATTATTCGGAAATTAAAAACCTCGCTATTGCTCGATTTTTAAATATTTCCTCGCTTCTGTAAAAACCACTTCCCAACCTCGCATCGTTAATATACTATTACTCAACCGTAATAATAGGGATATATTAACATAAATGCAAAAATAACAATAAAAATTATAGCTTGAACAAGTCAATAATCTAATATATAAAAATTAATGTTTGTTTGTTTGTTCGTACTTTATGCGCGGCCATACCGTTTACCGATTGTGATGGGGCTTTTTTGCAAAATGTTCAAGAGATTCCCGGGTTGAACATAGGTTATAAGAGAGCATTCATTCATTCATAGTGTTGTGCTCAAGAGCAGGTCTTTCACTGCAAACTCAGCATTCTCCACTCTTTCCTTGACTCAGCTTTCCTTTTTGTATCTGCATACAAACCATTTATTTTAATATTGTCTATCATCTGATGTCTTTTTCTGCCTCTAACTTTCTTTCCGTTGACCATTCCTTCTAGAGCATCCTTCAGCAGGCAGTTTCTTCTTAGCCAGTGCCCAATCCAATTTCTTTTCCTCTTCTTTATGAGTTCCAGCATTGTTCTTCTTTCACCCACTCTGTCTAGCACATCTTCATTTCTTACTTTGTCTGTCCATTTTATACGTTCCATTCTTCTCCATATCCACATCTCAAAAGCTTCCAGTCGCTTTTCCTCATTCCGTCGTAATGTCCACGTCTCTGCACCATATAATGCTACACTCCACACAAAGCACTTCACTAGCCTCTTTCTTATTTCTCTTGCCATAGGTCCGCAGAAAATGCTTCTCTTCTTGTTGAAAGCTTCTTTTGCCATTGCTATCCTCTGCTTTACTTCTTGACTGCAGTTCATGTTACTACTGATAGTACAACCCAAGTATTTGAAGCTCTCCACTTGCTCAATGGCCTCATCTTTAATCTTCATGTTTATCTTCCTTTGTTTCTTTCCTATAATCATGGTCTTTGTCTTATTTATATTTATCTTCATCCCATAATCCTCGCACTTATCATTCAGCTCCATCAGCATGTTCCTCAATGTCATTGCATCTTCTGCTAGCAAAGCCATATCATCAGCAAATCTTATGCACTTTATTCTTCTTCCTCCCATGTTTACGCCTCCCGTATTACTGAAGCAGTTCTTCATTAGGTCTTCCAGGTAGATGTTGAAAAGGGTAGGTGATAGAGGACATCCTTGCCTCACCCCTCTTCCAATTTCTCTTCCCTCTGACATTTCTTCTCCTATCTTCACTTTTATTCGCTGTTTCATATAAAGACTACTTATGAGCCTCCTCTCCTTCCAGTTCACGCCAATTTTCTTCAAGATCTTCAGGAGTTTATTCCAATTTACTCTGTCAAAGGCCTTTTCCAGGTCAACAAATACTGCATAAACGTCTTTATCTTTTTCTATATATCTTTCTCCTATTGTTCGTATCAATCCAATTGCATCTCTTGTACCCTTTCCCTTCCTGAAGCCAAACTGTTCTTCTTCCAATTCGCTTTCCATCGTAGAACGTAAACGTCGATTTAGTGTTCGCAGGAGAATCTTTGCAGAGTGTGATATCAAGCTGATAGTCCTGAACTCCTTACATTTCTTTGCATTGTTTTTCTTCGGTATTGGTATTAACACTGTCTCAGTCAATTCTTCGGGCCATTCACCTTCTTTATATATCTTGTTGCATAAACGCAAAATTTCCTTCTTTCCTTCACCCAAGCATTTAACTAATTCAATGGGGATTCCATCTACCCCTATTGCTTTACCATTTTTCATTTCCTTAATTGCTAGTTCAACTTCTTCCTTCAGAATTGAAAATCCTTTTTCATCTTCTGATACGTCTTCTTCATTTTCTATATCCAAGTTAGCCGGACGATTTCTTGTCTCATATAGCTCTTCTACATATTTTTCCCATGTATTCATAATTCCCTGTTTGTCTGTTATTTCTTCATTATTTTCGTCCTCAATCAGCCACATAGTTTTCCTGCTCTTCTTTCCATAGTCCAAGCCTTTAACTTCCTGGTACATTAAATCATATTTTCCTTTCCTCTCCAGATTCTCTAGTTCTTCACATTTCTGCTTCATCCATTCTTCCCTTGCCTTGTCAGTTTCTCTTCTAAGTTCGTTGTTTAGTTTCCTGTAGTTTCTTTTGGCTTCTTCTGTATTGCTATTTTTCCATTTTCTTCTTTCTTCCATCTTCTCCAACATTTTTTCTGTGACCCAAGGTTTCTTAATATTCTTGCTCTCTTTGTATCCTATTGTTTCCTCTGCAGCTATCTGTATAGAGGTTTTCAAATGACTCCAGTGTTCCTTTGTATTGCCACATGAGATTTCCATGGTAGAGGCTTTCTCCTGAAAATTTTGTTGGAATTTGCTCCTTTCCTCTTCAGTTTTGAGTTTCTCCAAGTCAAACTTCTTTGTTGCCTGTCTTCCTCTTATCTTCTTCAGGCAAATATCTACTTCGCCTATTAGTAGGACATGGTCTGAATTGATATCTGCTCCTGGTAGGGTCTTCGCATTTTTCAAGCAATTTCGGAATCTTTCCTGTATCAGTATGTAGTCGATCTGGTATCGTTTGTTGTCCATAGGGCTTATCCATGTGTATCTTCTTCTTTTATGCTGTTGAAACATTGTATTTCCAATTATCATTGAATTCCTTTTACAGAAACTCACCAGTGATTCACCTCTCTCATTCCTTTTTCCTAATCCACATCTAAACCATAACAAATAAACAAAATTAATGTACACAATTGAATATCTCAAAAAGCTCTGCAAAAAAGTCCGCGATAGCATATGTTTATCTCTTAAGGATAACTCACAATAACCATTTTTGTCTTCCATTGATGCCAAGAAGATCGGGATGAGTAGATTCCCGGACAACGACCGTCGCGGCGGTAAACAGGACGGGATATCTAAAAATAATTACTATATAAGATTTTCGTAATGCTTATTTAACTAAACATAAAACACATTGATTTTCGTATTTCAGCTCATTCATGTCAATAAGTTCGGGATAAGTAGATTTCCGGGCAACATCGGATAATCAGCACGGGGTATCTAAAAAATATAAATTTATAATTATTTTTCCTTTTACTTATTCAAGTAAACATAAAAGCACATTAATTTCCATTTATTTAGGCGTAGCAGCGCATGCCGGGTATTAGCTAGTTTAATATAAAACATAAAGGCGTTAAAAAATAATGGAAAAATTACTTACTATTAACATTGTAGTTATTTATAATTTTTATATGTGATTTATACTTGAAAATATTATGAATTTAAAATGGTTATTAACTTAAGTATGTTAAAATTTTACTTTGCGGAGTGTAACTTTTTTTAACTTTAAAATGTTACTGTAATGCTCTAATTATTATGGGATTAATAGTAATTATTATTAAATTAGTATATTAAATATCAATTTACCATTTACTTAATCCATGGGGTAGATAATACTTCACATACTGTCGTGAAGAGATTTTTTAATACACAGGCGAGTAAATTTTGCCTAATTCCTTAAAATAATTCACCAAATAAGTATAAATTAATATTTAATATACTAATTTAATCATCATTATTATTAATCCCATAATAATTAAAGCATTATAGTATAATTTTAAAGTTAAAAAAAGTCACTATCCACAAAGTAAAATTTTATTATACTTAAGATTTTAAATTTTAAATTCTTAATATTTTCTAATATAATTCACTTATAAAAATTATTAATAAGCTAATCCCTATTCACATTAAACTGAACTTAAAAAATAATTAACAATAATAATATTAAAGAAAAGTTTTAAATTAAAATTATTTCCCATAAAACTGTCCCGACTGAGACTTGAACTCAGGCCCGCTGCGTGACACGGCAGCACGCTACCCCGAAACCACATATGTGTTCTAAACACCGTGTATAAGATAGAATAAAAATACATCTTGACATTCAGTGAAGCCTTACCCAGCAAAGATGATTTCTTTAATGAAAATACATGTTATCTACTGAAATTGTGGGCCTTAAGAATATGAATTCGTTGTACTATTAAGAAACATTCGCCATTTTTTGTTAAATACGTGATAGTTTTAATGTTGTACCATCTACATTTTGACAGGAGATCTCTCGTGCGCATCCGGTCCTGCGCAACAACAATCCTTTCATCTATTACGCATAGTCCTTCCTTGTTCCGCTAGTAAACAGAACGCACGGAGAACGCATGGCATTAGTGGCTAGGCGAGCGTTTCCACGTGCGTCAAGTTGAAGACATAGCTCCTGGCGTGACGTGCCGGTCAGCGTTTCGGCATTGACCTAGACGTTGACAATTCGCAGCGCCTATGTCACGGTGTCAGATCTTGAAATTTACTTTCTTGGCAATATTCCTGACAAGCTATCAAAATTTTAATTGCTATTCCTGTTCTTTTCGTCAGTTCAGTCGAGAAAGTGACATAACACAATATTAAAAGTACTATTCTTACATAACTGATATTATTTATCAGCCTCATAAATTGGTACAAAACAGACATTTGTTAAGTGAAAAAGTGCATCATTTTACCATTTAAAAGTGTCATTAATTGTGAAATTTTATCTGATTCGTGACTGAGTTAAAGTTAACAAAATATATCAGATCTGGTTCTTGTATTGACATTATCAGGAATGAAAAAAAACACATTAAAATCCATATTCACCGATTAAGTGTTCCGTAAATTAAAAAAATGAATGAATTAAAACTTTTCGTATTCTAACATTTATTGTGCTTAGAACATGATAGTGATTTCTAACTATTAAACCGTGCTTAACAAAAAGTCAGAACGTGTTTTACGCAAGCTTTTCTGTTTATAGATTCTGTGGAATTTATTCTCTTAAAACATTCTCCAAAAATCCGTTAACACGAAATAACCTACTTTTCTGTCGTCTACAGTATTTAAAAAAACACATTTTGTAAATAAATTTTGACACTTTTCGACCTTTTGAAATTTATCAATAACTACAAGCTAAGGAAATAATTAAAAATAACGAAAAATCAACAAATTGCAGTATCTATAATATACTCCGCTTTTAATGTCTTTCACAGAAGTTTTTTTATTTGTAAACTTTATATAACATATTAATCATCGACGTATTAAAGTGTTGGTACCGTATTAAAAAATCTGAAATTTAAAAGTATTATTATGAATATGTGCATAGGTATTAGCAACTAGATGTTCTAAAATTTGATGAATATAATTTAATATCAGTGGAACGCAATTTATCAGGTGTTTTGACGTGTAATGTTTACTCTAAACTGATTGGCTTTAATCTTCAACGTAATATAGTATATATTTACATTTACAATATAATTAAGAGATAAAAAATCTGATAATTTATTCAAAATTGAAATTTCCAAATACAGAAGGACTGAACATTTAAATATATATTTCGTGTATTATTCTTATACCCACGTTTGTGAATGTCAGAAATTTTAATTAGAATATTGGTGTATTACAGTTGTAATTTAGGTTTTAAAATAGTGTTACGTAAACGTTATCAATATAATTATGACTTATAAAATTTTAATTTTCGAATATAGCATCCAACTTTCTAATAGCATTGCCCGTAATTTCAAAAAGATAAATGTTTAAATGTTTTCATAAGATATGTCTTATTTGTAGAAATCTAGTCTATTTTTAACGATAATAAGTAAAAATTATAATCATCATGGAAAATAGTTCAAATATTGAAAACAGTACCACATACTGCAATAATTCAATATACATAAGTGGTGAGGAATGTTATAGCAAAGACTGCCGGGTAATTTTTTCTACCTTTAAACTAATACTATTTACTGTTATTTATATTATTGGTGTTCTGGGAAGTTTTACTGCATTGAGCATTTTAAATCGAAGTGAAAAACAAATGAGAAACAAGAAAATAATATTGATGTTGCGATGTTTACTTTACAATGACTTGGTGGCTCTGTTGGGAATGGTAATACAAATGCATTTGCAACAGGCTTTACCCCTCAAGAATGCCTGCAGTCATGAAGCTTGCGTGGTGAGGGTTATCTGGAGACAATTTGGCCTGAGTTCTGGTTGTATCGCCGTCGTCATGGCTGTAGAACGCTGGCTCGCACTTACTCATCCATTTCTCTACCAGAAGGTAAGAAAACATAATCTGATTTTATTATAGTATTATTTTAACCCTTAAATTGATAGTGTATGCTTTAAGATTCATTAGCTTATTTTATTTAATATTTTTAATAAGACAGTAGAAAACGAATGAGCAGAAATTATTTAAATGTATGTTGAATTAGGCAATATATAGTAATAACTTACACATTTTTTGTTTTCACTGCTGTCCGACACATGTAAATAATTAACATGAGAAATTAGTCTTCTTCTTCTTCTTCTTCTTCTTCATTTTCATGGTGGATCTTTAGATCCGTTTCGCTCATACAGAAAGCAAATCATCTGTCCATCTTCTCTTTGGACGTCCAATATCACGGCGTCCTGTAGGATGAGAAATTGGTGTTTCATCAATTTAAGGATTAATGTTCGAAACTACAGATGATTTCACTCATAGCTGGAAGGGACGGCGCGTCCTATGTGGTGTTTCTTTGGATTCCTTAGAAAAATGTAATATAATGTAAGCAGTGACTAATTTATTATGCTTTATTGGTTCCTTAAATACCCAAATAATGCGGGAAATCTCTCGTAGGCATGCTTTAGGAGCGCAAAGTGCATTTTCTGTCTATGAACCCCTGAAATCAGTATGTAGGCTTGGAAGATGTGTGAGAGGCTAGAGAAAGATAATTTATTTTCACATATCTTATCGCTGGTGGAATATCGAGCACAAAAATACGATTTCTCACGGAAACTAACTAGTAAATCTGAATATACCGTGTTCTGATTTTGTTATGGCGAGACGAATAGTACATTACGATGCGAGGTTCAGAAGTGGTTTTTACAGAATCGAGGAAAATGTTTAAAAACCGAACGACAGCGAGGTTTTTAATTTCCGGGATTATGTAAACTACTTCACAAACGTGTGTTGTACATTTTTTGCGCGATAGTGTTTTCCAAATAATAAATAATAGTAAAATACTTCTTTGTTGGAAATATTTGCGTTCATTATAAATAATTGACTAACGTTAACAGCGCGGGCAATGTTTATTATTTGAAACAACAGGAGGCCGTGAGATCAGTTTAGTGATAAAATGGCAAGTACGTATGTATTGTTTGACATTGTTTCAAATAAAGTTCAGTTCATTTAAAATGCAATGATTTGTTTCCTATAATGTATATTAACACTACCTTTTGGATATTTTTTTGTATATACATAGAGGGCAGTAGTTTTACTTTCCACACGCGTGTTTGTAATATTACAGTATAGTTATTTAGGTTGGCAACCCCGAAATGTAGGAAGTTGATCTTTCAATCATGGTCATCATTGCTGTAAGTACGACAAAACGCACTATCGCGCAAAAAATATGTTTAAATTATTGAAAAGTGTGTTCGTAGTGGAGATTTTTAATTTTTATGCACACATAAATTAATTAAAGGTAATTTTAAGAACGGTCTAGTGAACCCACAACGGCCACTAACGATAAACAATACAAAGAGGATAGATATATTTTTTGTTAAGGAACTTATGTCAAGGCACTTGATCGTAAGCTTCAGACATTGAATAAAAAACAATAATGTACACAAAATACGTTTTATTGAAAGACATTTCCGACAGTTTACAACGAATGTTTCATTACTCATTACATCCTTGATACCTTCGCAGTAACTGTCATTCAACTTCTTCAGTTATAAGAGGATTCTGTTAGATGTAGCGAAACAGATTATTGATTCCGGCAATCATCTGAAATCCGGTGGAACTCGAGATGTATAAATCTTACTTTTGACATTCTTCCCCTCCCATAAAAATACTAGGATTTGACCAATGCGCTTAACTCATACATGACGTGTTTTGGAGTATATTTTCCTTAAGAAAAAAAAATATTCTAAAAATTTATCGGTGAGGTTGTATACCATTCTGTATAACCTAATTAATGGAAAATCAGAGCTGTCTTCTTGTATATGATAGTAGAATCGCTCTCGAGGAAATCAAGGGGTACAAATAAGTGAAATCAATGTGTACCAAGATTTTCTAAATATCTTCTCGCCCAACAATTTCGACAGATTTCAGATTTAAGCATCCCTTGGCCAATTATGAGTGGAATGGTTTCAACATAGAGCTTAATTTTAAATAAAAAAATTGCATTCATAGTTTCGAAAGAGTCAGTAGTGGCATTCTAATTTCATGGCATTCTTCTTTTTCATTGCCCGTCCTCAATTGGACGATGTTATGAATCAACCGGCTAAGCGCTATTTTAAAAAATGATATTTTGATGCCATCTGTTGCACACTTTTTAGCGCTAAGTCTTTAAATTTATTTATTTATATACAGATTTTTAATGTTTACACATATTTCTGTGCCTAAAGTTTTATTTTCCTTCTCCACTCGTCTCTATCCATCCACTCCATGTCCTCAGTCCTATTGTTCTGATTCCAGTTCTTATTTCTTGCATCTACGGGTTTCAAGGTCTTCTTTTCCTTCTTCTTCCAGGTGGACACCATTCCAATGTTTTCCTGGGTAAAAACTTTCTTCTTGCATTCGTCGTACGTTTTAATTGCATATATCTTATATAATCTTCTATTTAATATCTAATATTCATTTTTCTCGTATGACAGTATTTCTTATTTTTTCTAATTCTAAACATCTTGCCAAGTCTTTAAATATAGTCTTATTATTAAAGAAAATGCAAACGCCACCAGTCCTATCAGAGATTCTATGTTTTGCAAAAAACTGCTATGAAACCAGATCTTCATAAATAAGCGCCAAAAGTTACCGCTCTTAGATTGTTGATGCATAACTGTCAAACAAGTAAAATAACTTGCAATATGAAGTATTGTTAGCTGGCGCTATAATAAATAGTGAATATTACTTAAACTTTAATCGTATTTTCTCGAAAATTACATAACGGCGCATAGCAGGTTGATGCATAACGCCGTCCAATTGCACACATAATACAATTTTTTTTAACTATAGATTAATTTACCTGCTGTGGAATTGAACACCAGACATTAGCCGGTACATATTTTACTTCACTTTTTCCTTAATATAAAATGAATATAGTGAATTCATATTAAATAAAAATAAATGTTTGTTCACTCTATCATAATATATAGTAAGCTTAAATTTAATTGTAAATATCATGATAAAATGTGGTTATAGAATAATAGTTATTTTGCATGTCCTCAAAGTTTAAAAATGTTCCAGGTAAAAAAAATATTATCTATACACAAAGAACAATATTTTTCCAATCACTTTTTTAAGATTTAAGATTTAAGATTTATTTAGCCTGGTGGAGTTAAGGCCATGTGGCCTTCTCTTCCACTCACCAGGACAAACATATATTACATAAGAATATAACAATCTTAATTAACTCTAATATTAAACACTAAGTAAAAATTTGATCAAAAGATAATATCTAATATACATATTACGATCTATAATACAACCAGTTAATATTAGTTAAAATTAAGACTAAAACTAATAATAAAATGTATACAAACAAGACATATTAAATTGTCCCTGTCTAGTGTATATAAAAAACAGGAAAATAATGAGATATGGAAAACTAATTTTACGATTATACAATATTTAAAACAAAACAAATAAAAATATTTTGTTATTCTTAATATTATTTACATAAATAATTAAATATATTAATATTGCTAAAAGAATACTATCAGTGAGGTGTATAAGTTAGTTTGTTATTAAATAATTCTTTAGTTTGTTTTGAAGGAGATTATGTAAAAAAATAAAAAAATAATTAATAAATTAGAATGTATTCAGGTACTAACAAGTTGCATTTTCAACATGAGAGCTTTCAGATTCATATGCTCTGTGGACGTCTTCACATTAGAATCTATGAAAACAATGGGGAGCTAACGAATGCGTTCCTCAATCGGGCGACTAAATATTCCCTTAAGGATGATTAAATATTTATATTTATTTCATCGACGGATTGTAATTAGAAGTATTTAGCCCCATTAATATTTAATTTAAATCTAAGAATAAAATGTCAAAAACGGCGAATTTGGGTGTAGAGGCTGCGTTATTTAGCTTCAAAGGCCTAATGTTCGGTTTTTCGTTAGATTTGAGCTTGATGGAGGTGGTTTCGTCCGTCTGTTAGTCTGTAGTAAATGAATGTGTAGAGCCTAGTGGATGATAGTGTCATGTAAGATCTATTGAGTACAGTGGCGGCTGGTGCTGAAAATCTAGTGTGTGCTGTAAAAATTAACATGAAATATCGTATAAATAAATAAATAAATATTCTACTACTCGCTCAACGGCGAAAAATAAAGTCCATATGACGATTCTTCTTACTGCAGAATTTATCAATCACTCTGTCGTCGAGCCCTTCTATGTTGGAAAAGCAAGTCTTCTCAATTGAAATAACTTCAAGTGCACTTAAACGTTCTTGTAACGTGGTGTTCTGAAGGAAAGTTTTTATTCTTTTAAGGGAGGACAAGCTTCTTGACAAGTCATGTTGGAGGTTGCTTTTTCTTAATTTAATAAATAATCAAACCGTCCTTGTATTCGAATACCATATTAACAGTACTCGATTTGAAATTCCACTTTGTTTGTGGTCCGCAAGGGATCCAACGAGCCGTCACAGCATGTAGTACTGATACTCGCTGCGGTGACCTTGATGTGAAAACAAGGATAGCTTACACACACTGACTGATTCTGGGATGCATCATTTTGCATTATTTTCAGTTGGTGCGCATAACAGTGAATGAAATGAGCATTAGGAAAATTTTTTATTTTTATTTTGGCTCCTCCTGTTCTACAATCGTTACATTTGCACCGTCATAGGCTTGAGCTATGATTTTGTACAGTGAATCCTTGAATATTGTATCTAATTCATTTAAAATTCATTTAGAAATTGCATCCTCGTTTTGTCCCTCTAGATTAAAAAAATCTCTAGAACATTTCATATGGAACACCATTAATCTATCGTCTCGTAGCAAAACACTATCGCTGACAGTGTCTGATCGGAAATATCTGTGCTCTCATTGGCCATTATTGCTATAATTCGGCTCGTTTCTTTTCTTCTATTACCAACTCGCGATGAGTTTCCAATATGCAATTCAACAATTAATTTTGAATGATTTTTATGTCCCCTCAAAAATCTGATTAGAGATTTCATGTGTTGTTTCACTGCATTATCTACACTAGAAATTAAATATGTTTATCCCAAGAAAACTTCCGAATTATCAGACATGTCTCCTTAACTCGAACTTAAAGACACCACAGAATTTGATACAATAAATTGTTCTAGAAAGTTCATATATATATATGATTATCTTGAAGAAGATTTTCGGGCTGTAGGTCGTGGTCGTGAGGCTTGTAGCTCCCCGACGTTTCGCCAGAGACTGCGTCTGACATCCTCAAGGGTTGTCTTGAGACTGGCAATTCTGTCCATTGTCTGTCCTATTTATACGTTCACAGCGATGTGTTCGTTACGAACATTTGCAATTGCTTGCCTCAATGGAATATTGTGGGATAAAAATATAAGTAATAAAAATAAAATGAATATCCATCCATAGTAATTTTGCCCGGAGGCAGGTCCTTCACTACAATCATAGCATTTTCATGCTAAGCTTGCAGCTTTACTAGGGAATTGTAGGTATGGTAGCTTCCCGTTGCTTTCCACACCGGTAAAGTATGATGGTGATGGCCATATGATTTCGGGGACCTTTGGGCCTTAAAGTTTTCCTGACATTTGTTTTACAGGTGAGGAAAAACCCCGATAAAAACCTCACCCATAAAAAATGCCCCGACCGGGGATCGAACACGGGCACGCTGCGTGACAAGGCAGCACGCTACCTCGAGACCACAGCGGTGGACTAAAATGAATATATATCATGTAATTGTTAAAAGCATCATTACTTTGGAGCAGAACTTTGGCCATTAACAACAAAAACAAATAAGTACCTTTTGGCAACGGAAATGAATTTTATACGAAGGGCAGCAAGAATTTCAAGAAGAGAAAAAATTAGGAACTCAGTTATAAGGGAGATAATGGAGAATGAAGACACTATTTTAGATTATATTAAAACTCAGCAATTAAGATGGTGCGGACATGTCCAGCGAATGGAAGAGAATCGACTACCAAAATCTGTTTTGGACTGGAAACCTGAGGGAAGACGAGGCAGATGAAGACCTAAAACTACCTGGAGTCAGGGAATATAAATATATATTTATACATGAAGGAAAAACATCTACAACCAGGAGACTGGATGGACCAACAAAATTGGCTATTAGGAATCGGACGATGTCAAAGATATTAATCAACCGATTATCTACACTGCTCAAAAAAATTAGGGGATATTGTAGAATAACCTATTAAGACTATGTTTTTAGGAACAGTATTAGATGCAATCACTTTCTATTACTCCAAAAGAATGTAAACAAGAGTTTGAAGTCATTACGTAACCTCTGTACCACACCAGATGTCAAAGAGATCCTGATTAGGAATATGGCAAACAAACAAAGCAACATTAACATGGGTGAAAATGTTTCTTTAGTATGGTGTATAGTCTCCTCGAACGGCCAGCACTGCCTCACACCTGTGTGGCATTGATGCAATGAGGTTAGCAATGAATTCTTGGGGGATACGTGGCCACTTCCATAAGAGCAATGTGCAGCTCTGGAACAATTGTGGGAGGTGCTGGTCTGCCTGCAATGCGCCTGCCTAATGCATCCCACATATGCTCAATCGGATTTAAGTCCGGGGAGGAAGCTGGCCATTGCATACGCTCGATACCCTCCACTTCCAGCATGTCGTCCACCAAGCCAGCTCTGTGGCGTCGTGCATTATCGTCCATAAAAAGAAAAGAATCGCCTATGGCACCAGCATAAGGCATGACAAAAGGTCGGAGAATCTCATCTCTATACCTTACCGCAGTCAAAGTACCACCTTGAGTGACATAGAGGTCCGTACGTCCACCAGTACTGACTCCTGCCTACACCATCAATCCACCGCCACCATATGGGGATCATTCACGTACAAAAGCTGGATTGTTTCGTGTCCCGTTTTCTCTCCAGATGAATACACGCCGACTTTCACATTCCACGTTGAATCGCGACTCATCAGAAAAAAGAACTGATCTCCATTCAGCATGCCTCCACCCACGAAGTTCCTCCGCCCAGTTTCTGCGATCTCTACGGTGTTGTGGAGTTAACCTGGTACACACCATGGGCCTACGGGCATAGAGACCACTTCCATGCAGTCGATTAGGGACAGTTTGAGTTGACACCCTGCGTCCTGTTGCTGTTTGAAGTGTATTTCGCAATTGAGTTGCATTCTGCTGTCTATTCCGACGGGCTGTTAACAAGAGGTAACGGTCATCCCTTGTTGTTGTTGCCCTTGGTCGACCTTGTCCGGCTCTTCTGTGAACAGTATGTTCTTTGAAAATGATTCCAAAGTCTGGAAATCACGCTTTGAGACACCCCAATGGCTTGTGCCACCTCTTGTTGTGTCTGTCCAGCTTCCGTCCTTCCTATGGCCCTCCAAGCCATTGGTTCAGGTATATCACGTTGTCGAGGCATCACTGTCCCTAAGGCAAGTCATTCACTAACTGAAAACTGGACTGGATTTAAAAACAGCAACAAAACATTCACCCCCACACCACCCTTTCACATCAACAGTACAGACACTGCCCTCTGATGTGGTACCGAGGTTACGTAACAACTTCAAACATTATCTTGGAGTAATAGAAAGTGATTGCATCTAATACTATTCCAAAAAAAAACATAGTTTTAATAGGTTATTCTACAATATCCCCTAATTTTTTTGAGCAGTGTATCTATCTATGTATATCATTGAACAGAATATCTGTACGGCTTTCCTTTATGAGACTTGACAGTAAGTTAAATGTCCCCTGAATAGATATCTAGTCTAAAGTAGAAAGACCAGTGGTGGGAATGCCAACTTTATGCCTCTGGACTTCCATGTTTTCTGTACCAGTATGCTCCTTTAGCCGAGGGGACCCAGTTTTGATGGTACTCGCTTGTGCCCTCACGTTTGCTACGCTGTTGTATAACAACTCATTTGCCAGGAGTCGCAACGTGTACACGGGAGTAGGACTTGTCAATAGTAATGCTGGTGTTTTCTCAGGATTTAACAGCGGACTTTACAACTAATAACAAACAAACTAAAAATTACTCCGGTCTTAGAAAAAAGTAGAAAATTACAATGGCAAACGACAGTCTTGCAAATCAGTGAGGCACGCCATAGCGTAGTTGGTTACGGCAATATGCTACAAGCCGGAAGGTCGAGGGTTCCCGGTGGGTCAGGATTTTTTAAATTGAAACAAAAGCTTCTGGCGATCCTGGAGTCGACTCAGCCTCTAAATGAAACGAGTACCAAACTCTTGTTCTGGAGTAAAATCGGTCGTCACGCAGGGCTGTCAACCCTGCTGATTTTCTAGGAAAGGAGGAGCTTTAACCTCCTGATAAACTAAAAGTAAGTAAAGTAAAGTGATCCCACGACAGGCCTCGAGAGGCCCTTGGGGTAGTGGGAGGTTACGGCTCCCACTTTTTCTGAACAATCGACACTTGATGTCAGCCGGGTTGTCAGCCCTGCCTGACGGCCGCCTTTACCTCCAAGAACAAGCGTCTGGCGCTCATTTCCGTTAGAGGCTGTGTCGACCCCAGGGCCATGGTGCCGCCAGAGGGTTTGGGTCAGTTTAAAAATCCTGACTCTACCGGGACTCGAACCCTCGACCTTCCGGCTTGTAGCGCAGTGCCTTAACCACTACGTTACGGCGTGCCCCCCTGATAAACTAAGGTCCTCTTAATACTATTAACTTCTAATTATATTTATTATTTTTCCCCTATTTTTAGTTTATTTTTATCTATATTACTATGAAAAATGTTCCTTATTTAAGAGGCTTACATTCATTTGAGTTGGGATTTTTATTTTTTTAAGTTGTACTAGGTTAGGTGTTTATACTGTAATAATTGCTGGGTGGGCATTACTGGTAACAGTTTACCTTTACCTTTAAGGGAACATGTCGCACCATCACAGGGCAGATTAAATGAAATAGAACGATATAGATGGCATGTGTATAGAGAAGTACTGGAATGGAAAATTTAGCAAAGGAAAACGGGAAAAACTCCGGGGAAAATGTGATCCGTCTCGAATTCGTCTATCATAAAATCTACTTGAAATGATAGAGATATGAACACGGGAAGTGGAGCGCGAATGACTAACCACTTGTGCCTCTGAGCAGCCAAGGTTAATATGAAACTCACAAATAAACATGAAAATTAAATTAGATAACACGGAACTTCCTCTTTTGATTTTTTTGTGTTTCTAAACTGATAAGCGCGGAACGAAAAAGTTATTTTTTATAACTTGAGAGTTTGAATTGGGGTCGCATTCCGTAAAAAATATTACTACAAACATATCATTTCTCAGTAATGTAAACTAGCAGAGTAAATATTCAATTTTCCAAAACAGAAGCAGTCTTGAGTTGTAACTGAAGTTTATATTTAAATCTACCACGGCCCAACAGATATTCATGCTAACTATGCAGACGAAGGTAAAAATCAAATAGTTAATGGTGCTTTTTATACTTATATTATTATTATCTTTATTTGTTTGTTTATTTAGTATAGTGGTGTTAAGACTATCTAGCCTTCTCTTTCACTCACCAAGACAAGCTAATGTTACATTAAAACACAGAAATGACAATATTAGGTACTAAAGGAATATTTGGCAAACTGTTTTAACCACCCGACTCTGTAATTCCCTCCCCTCGTATATCAAGGACTGCCCTACTCAAAAAAGTTTAAAAAGAAACTCACTTCATATTTCGTTAAACAATATATAACCGTATTCCATGTATAATTTTATTATTCCTTTATATTTTAAACTTTCTTTACCAAGCCATTTACTTAATCTAATTATATGTTATTATTTTATTTTATTTTATTATTATTATTATTATTATTATTATTATCATTATTATTATTATTATCATTATTATTATTATCATTATTATCATTATCATTATCATTATCATTATCATTATCATTATCATTATCATTATTATTATTATTATTATTATTATTATTATTATTATTATTATTATTATTATTATTATTATTATTATTATTGTCCACCGCTGTGATCTCGAGGTAGCGTGCTGCCTTGTCACGCAGCGGGCCCGGGTCCGATTCCCGGTCGGGACAGGCTCCTGGGTGAGGGTTTTTTGACGGTTTTTACTCACCTGTAAGACAAATGTCAGGAAGCTTAGGGCCCAACAGTCCCCGAAAATCATCCGGCCATCATCATCACCCTTATCATTAACATCATCATCCTTCACCGGTGTGGAAAGCAACAGGAAGCTACCACACATATAATTCCCTAGTAAAGCTGCAAAGCATAGCATGAAAATGCTATGATTGCAGTGAAAGACCTGCCTCGGGCAGAATTACTATGGATGGATGTATTATTATTATTACAATTTTTTTCTTTCCCTTGCCAACTTTATATTGTGCAGTGTATGTATATATATATATATATTATGGTCCACCGCTGTGGTCTCGAGGTAGCGTGCTGCCTTGTCACGCAGCGGGCCCGGGTTCGATTCCCGGTCGGGACAATCTCCTGGGTGAAGTTTTTTTTCCGGAGTTTTTCCTCACCTGTTAGGTAAATTTCAGGAAACTTAGGGCCCAACGGTCCCCGAAAATCATCCGGCCATCATCATCCTTATCATTATCATCATCATCCATTACGGGTGTGGAAAGCAACGGGAAGCTACCACACCTATAATTCCCAAGTAAAGCTGCAAAGCATAGTATGAAAATGCTATGTGAAAGACCTGCCTCGGGCAGAATTACTGTGGATGAATATATTATGTATCCTTAATCATAATTTTATCTTCTTCTTCTTCTTCTTCACTTCACGGGCTAGGCAAATTGCCTGTTCCGCCTCACAGTTGTTCTGTCCATCTTTTCACTGGCCTTCCTTCATTCCTTGAACCTCTTGGCTTGTAGTTGAATGCTGCTCTTGGTAACCTTGATCCATTCATTCTTTCTACATATGTAAATCATTTCTCTCTATATTCTCTGATTTTCTCATCCTTAAATCCGTCCGGCTGAACACTGTGAGAGAGATGAGTTTGGAAATGTTTTACATAGTCGGGTTACCAGCCCAGACGCACAACCACCTTCCTAGTGGATAGGGGATTTATTTCGGAGTTTCCTTCTCCAAAACGAGTTGCTAACCAAAGCTTTGGAGTCCCATCTACCCCTTGGCTTGCAGGTTTCCTCTTCCGCCTTCTTTACCATTGAGAACAATTTTCTTCGTCCGCTTCTGAAGCCGTTGAGGTATCCCTCGTTGGAGCTAGTTCACTTCCCTTCTCCTCTTACTAGATAGCAAGCTAGTTAAAAACCAGACTTTCCTATCTAGTCGTCTGGGTCATTAGGTACTGAGCCCCTCCACCACGACAAGATCTAGCCCGTGGAGGGATAATTTTTATTGTATGTATAATTTAACCCTGGTGAAGTGGAAGAGAAGACCTTACGGTCTTAACCCCATCAGGTAAAATAAATAAATAAAATAAATCACTTTACAAAAAAACGCTCGTTTACAGAGCCTGTGATCGAACTCAAAGCTACTTATTGTGTAGTTAAAGATCTATGACAAAGATTTGGAACATATATTTTCCATTCAGAAATATAAATTTCCTCCACTGTATTGTACATATAATAAGTAGAAAAGCTATGTTGGTTTCTTATACAACGGTAAGGAGGCAATAAATGTCTTGAGACTAAATATAGGCTTATAAGAAGTCCATAACACTTCCACATGACGTGAAAATGGATCCTTACGATATGTGGGTCATTCCGAAATGATTGTATTTACTACGTTTCCTTCTGATGAAGTCGTAATGATCAGCCCAGGAGCCCATCTAAAAGTTGATTACCGTTTCCACTCATCCCCATCTTCTTTATTTATTTATATACACAAACATCTACTCGTGTTTGAGTGGTAATACTGCTCTACACGAAATACAAATTCTTTCCTCTAAGAAACTCCATAAAAAAACTGGTAGATAAACTGGTCATTTAGTAAGCATTATTTTCATTGGGTCTTGTCATCCCAACTCGATGGTGTGACAAAACTATAAACCCCTTAGTCGATCAGCTGGCTGCTGGCCTTACATCCACATGCGTTAATTACATAGGTGGACGATCGTACAGCTGGTATATGTGGTCAGAACGTTCCGTTCCACATCCGTTATGGCTGGTTTTCTCATACTAGAGCCGCTACTTAGTGTAGCACCCAAATTTCTCACGATGCTGGGCGGGCACTGATACCATACTGACTGGAATTTCATGAGAACATTTCTTCCCCATGGCGATTCGAACAAGCGCTAGTCCCATATCTCTGCACCAAGATGTTATGCTTTAAACCATTCGGCTATGGAGCGGGACTATCATCCCAACTTCTCTCAAAAGACGTTAAATTGAAAATATACAAAAGTGTTATTCTTCATGTTATATTCGGGGGGGACAGAGGCTAATTGGGATTTACGGACCTTTGATCTGGTCAAAAATCCTGATGGAACTGATATTTAACCTCTGGGTTGAATTTCGGTAAAGTCTGGAGGGTCTAACTTAGCCAAATCCACTCTCCTCACCTCCAAGTTGGGGCCCCTAGAGACCTTCTTAAGATCTTTTAAGATTTTAAGATGCAAAAGGGAAAGTGGGGCGTGAAAAGAAACGGGAAGCTGCACACCTATATATCCCTAGAAAATCTGCAAACATGGCATGACGAGTCTTTCCACAGTAAAAGATTCTGGACATAAATTATCTCCCCATTCGGATGTCCGGGAGGGGGATACTGCGGAAGGAGACATCATGCAGTCAAAAATGGTTTGTATGCGGATATAAAAAGGAAATCTGAGTTATGGAAAGAGTGGAGAATGCTGAGTTTGCAGTGAAAGACCTGCTCTTGGGCAGAAAACTACGTATATGTATATATATTATATCGATGCGAAACATGGACTCTTATGGAGAAAATATTATCAATTTTTGAAAATAAAATAAAGTTATTTTTAGACCAAAGAGAGATGAACAAACAGGTGAGCTACTTATGCGTACCTACCGAAATAAGCATATGATAAATTATCCTTTCTTTAATCCCCTGGTCCCCTGTAGATAGTGCAACTTGTGTTCACTAGACTTAATGGGAGAACCTATTAAAATGGGATTTCGCTGAAAAATCAGGTAATTATGAATATTATATGGAAATGAATGTTTTTACACAAGCCGTCTGTAGGCAATGGTTAACATAACTAGAGAGAAAAATGTGCACCTACTCGGAATTTTTTCTCTCTAATCATTGCTACAGACGGCTTATTTGGTAATATTGAGTTTCATATAAGGTTCAGTCTGTTCCCTTGTCAACGAACAGTGGTCTCTTCTTGTAAATATATTAATAACAATAACAATAGTAATAATAATAATAATAATAATAATAATAATAATAATAATAATAATAATAATAATAATAATAATAATAATAATGCTTCATTTAAGCCGGCAGAGTTAAGGCCATAAGATCTTCTCTTCACTCAACCAATAATAAAACCATACAAAAATGACATACTTATTAAAATTTTAAAATATAGACTAAACAAAAGACAATGCGGATGTGGTCTAATATTAACTAACGCTAACAAACATGGAATAAAATAAAATAAAGCGAGATACGTTTCCTAGATGAATATTGTAGGTATATACAAAATGCTGAATATAGTTGTTATGCGGGTAGTATTATCATTGTGTGGAACTTAAAGGCATGTTTACATGCTACATCTTATTGTACGTTTTATAGGGCAGGACAAATCCTATCCGGTAAAATGTAGCATACAAACAGCAAAACGTACGTCTTTTCGAGTGGGAATGAAATCCAAGGTCAGATTGAAAAACTGACAGGAGAAACATCATTTTGCGACAAAACGTACGTTTTAATAATAATAATAATAATAATAATAATAATAATAATAATAATAATAATAATAATAATAATAATAATAATAATAGGAAATGTGCCCTCAGGTTGAGCATTAGTGGTGGTTTAGTCTTTACTGTAGTCTGTGATAGTTTTTATTCTTTTCGCACATGTTATGATGTGGTATTTCCTACATCTTTGTCCACATAACACACACTTGCATTCTTCGGTAGGCTCGTGGAATTTCTTGTTTGGACGTATTTTGTTATGAAACCCATGTACTGCGAGTCGTGTTGTGACGTGTCTCTGGGGGTTGCACTCTTTGGTCCATCTGTCGTCCAGCATGGCAGTTGTGGTGTAGAAATCGATGTCTATTTCCTTCTTCTTCCTATTTCTGATTCTTGTTAATTTCTGGTATGATTCTGTGGATTGTAGATAGAATTGTGTTCTTATGTCCTCTATGAAGTAGGTCTCTCATGAGTTCGTAAGCAAAACGAGATGGCGCTGTTTTCCCTATTCTCAGGATCCGTTTCATGAACATTGCTTTGAATTTTTCTATTCTTATCAGATATCCGATCTTAAGTTTTTTCCCAAATGACCTCTATCCCATATGTTATAACTGGTGCCACTGACGTTTTGAATAATTGCATTGCTGTACCTGTCCATAAGTTGGTCAGATTCGGGATATTGTATGATGTTCGGATGGCTGCCGCTGCTCTTTCTAAAACGTACGTTTTGTATTCCGTTTTGTATGTTCCGTTTAAAAATGGCTTTTGCCATGCAGGTGGCTTGTTTCTATATGTATGGTGTCACCAACTTCAGAAATTGACTGTAGGCTGAGGTGTCAACTCGCAAATAATTGCGCCAGTCATCAGGTTCGCCTATGTTATTTCAGTAACAGAACATGGGAATACTGACTTCTTTACAGAAGCCACTCCCTTGACCTTACTCGTACTTACTCGCTCACTCGCTCGTTCACTCACTCACTCACTCACTCACTCACTCACTCACTCACTCACTCACTCACTCACTCACTCGCTCACTCACTCACTCGCTCACTCGCTCACTCGCTCACTCGCTCACTCGCTCACTCACTCACTCGCTCACTCGCTCACTCACTCACTCACTCACTCACTCACTCACTCACTCACTGGCACTAAAGAACCCGTATGTTCATGGGCGCGCGGACATAAGCTCTCCACAAATCCCTATCCTGAGCCAATGTCTTCCATCTGTATAATCTACTTCCCTCAAATCATAGTTAATGTTATTCTCCCACCTCATTCTTGGTCTACCAACTGGGCATTTTCCCTCTGGTTTTCCTACAAGAAGCTTCCATGCACCTCTTGCATTCCCCATTTGTGCCACATGTCCTGCCCATCGCAGTCTACGAGATTTAAATGCTCTCATTATATCTTGATTCCTATAAATACCATGTAATTCACTGTTATTCAGTCTTCTCCATTCACCTGTCTGTTCATCTCTCGTTGGTCCAAAAATTTTCCTAAGAACTTTATTCTCAAATACTCGTAATCTCCTTTCCTCCCTTAAAGTAAGAGTCCATGTTTTGCATCCATATAATATAACTGGTAGAATAATAGTTTTATATATTTTCAGTTTAACGTTTTTCGAAAGGAGTTGGAATATCAGAAGTCTTTGTAATGCATAATAGCACGCATTTCCAGAATTGAGCCTCTGTTTAATTTCTATGTGCATCTCATTCCTCTTTGTGATTATTGTTCCTAGGTATTTGAATTCAGCCACTTTCTCTCTCTAAATTTCCCTAATTTTCATTAGCTGTCCATTTCCACGGTAGTACTAATCGGTCACTAATTTATTATATTTTTACATAAAAAAATATTATATATTAGTGGACCTGGCAGGCGTTGTCCAGCCCGAACGATCAATTCTCATGTCATGGCCGGACGATAAAAATGTTACATTTATACCATAAAATGCACTAATTAATAAGTATGCAATAAATCTCTTCTTTGCTATCTGTTGTGGCTTAAGAAACGTACATTATGATGCCACATTGTTGCCACGTGAAGTATGTCGGTAATGCAGATGACTACATATCTGACATGAAAAAATCCTATAACCCGATCGCAGCGCCACCTACCGGGTTCAATTGTGAATCTAAACCATCCAGGGACCCCCTCCAACACATACAAAAGAAATCATCAAAATCGGTCCAGTTGTTTAAGCAGTTTTTAATTTCGAATTTCAAGTAAATCTCCACTTCTAATTGTCTAATTTCGCTCATTTTTGGACAATACCTACCTCTATCGCCTTCCATCAAAATTTTCTTTGGTCTTCCTCTCTTCCATTGGGATCCATTCCATAACAATTTTAGGCAATATTTGCTCTGGCATTCTTTTGACATGACCATACCACTGTAATCTTTTCTTTTTTATAAATTCTATTATGTCCGCTCTTATACACCCATAATTTCCCTTATTTCTTTATTTCGTACTCCATTCTAGATTTTCCAGCTGATCGTCTTAAAACATCCATTTCTATACTTAAAATACTTTTCATTTCCCTGGTAGGAAATTGCCAAACTTCAGCACCATATGTTAAAACGCTCTGAACTATGGTTTAGTATAGTTTTAATTTTCTATTTTTTTGTAATATTTTTGCTCCACAAAACAGAGTTTAAAGCATTTATTGCTAGTTTTGTTTGTGCGATTCTATTTTTAATATCCACTGTGTTATCAGATGAATGGTATAATTATGTTCCTAAATAAGTGCATTTTTTATTATATAAAACTTTCCTCATTAGAGGATTGCCACAAGGACAAAGTGATACAGACAATTAATTCTCGAAATTGATTAAATACATTTTGTAAATACATTAAAAACTTTAAAATTGTAATTGAAGTATATCTATAAAGTAGAAATTTTGTAAAGATGGTTTCTTAAAATTGAAATTGATTCTCTAATGGCAGCGATGGCAATTTTAAAAAGATACACTGTCAAAATTCCAAAATTTCGCTAAGAATCCTGGTATAGTCCCTCTTGCCCCGATCATCAATCCTGAGACAGTTATACTATCTAATTGCTATTTATAATATTTGTAATAGTCAACTGTTGGCTCATATATGGTGTTCTTTTCAGAGTCAACTTCCTCAGGTTAACCACTATGAGTCTCAAAACGGATTGTGGGATCTAATATCATACCAATTTTAGAAGATGGTCTAAATGCAATAATATCTGTTCGTCTATTACTACCATTAGTGGCCACACCATGAACTTCCTCATAAACTGTGTATCCATAATCTTGCAAGGCTTCTGACATCATGTTTCGAATAGTGTGGTGCCAAACGTTTCTCAGTAATTTCCCAAACGGTCAAGCCCCAAGGACGTGTGCAAGGGTTTCCTGCTTTCTGCGACGTCTACAGAGGGTTTTGTCCCTAGACCTGGCAAAGAACGCACAGCCGTTACATTGGCTTCAATTCGAATTGCTCCTTTCCTTTCGGAACAAGACTATCCCTGATGATCATGAATCCATTGATTTGCTGGTGTATATTCACTGTAGAGAAGAACGCCTATCCCTTTATGAAGAAGTTGACTCTAGAGAACAGCTTGTTTGTCTCTCAGTTGCTTCGAAAGTCTCCTTGCATCTGGTAGAAGACTTCGAGTATTAATATTGATGTCACTAGGTTCAATGTTAAGGTCTCTCACACATTGTATACTTTCCTCTTTTAGGTTTCGGAAAGTAGTGATATATGTATTATTTTCTTGGTAAAGGATATGGCAAATGTTTATATGCTGTAATTTTGTTTCCCATGTTGCACAAAATAAACCAAGTCCTTTATTACGACGTTCAGTATATAACATGTGATCAGGGACATCTATGGAAGATGTAAAATTTATTTAAGTCCTCTTCTCAAAAGTTTATCATACGGAGGTAATTCATTAAAAATGTTTTTGGTATTTGATTTGGTGGTACTGTTTGAAACCGGTAAATTAGAGTTGGAGATATGGAATAATTTAAAACTGTAAATTTCTGATCAGGCTGGTTTTAGTTCTTCTCCATTGTTGAAATTTATATTTTCCATTTCTTTTCCTACATAGATATTTAGTTATTTTCTAAATTTATACGGTCCCCATGTTTTATATTCTTCTTTTAGTTTTCTTTCCATATAGGATTTTATGTCATCATGATCTTGTGCTACTCCGTATTAATACCTTATTAACACGTATGAGTTTCTGTGAGTCTGTCTATCCTCCATGGACTCAAAAACTACTTGATCGATTTGAATGGGGATTTCGCCATAATTTGGAGGAAGTTTCTGGGACAATTAACATATATATCGTATTATCGTACGTACTATTGAGCCGGAGCTAAAAAAAGTGCATCAATGCACTAAAAAGTAGTATTTTGGACGCTTAAATGGATTACCCTGCCTAAACCGTAATAAATAAACCTAATTAATGTTCATTCTCCTGACTAACATGCGTCATGTCTTTGATTGTTATGAATTTGTTTTGCCGCTCGGCGATTATGTCGCTTTCAATAAGACCGCGCCAATCACAGTTGCCCTCTCGTCAACAATGTTTAAGAATTTTGTTTTGACAGGAAAGCGTGCAAAATTTCAGTTTCACTAGGCAGCTAAGTGTTTAACAGGTTAATATATAGCATTAAATTATTATCAGTCGCAAAGATGTGGAGACCGTGTATGAGTAAGTGTTCAATAATAAGTTCAAGTGTAAATGTGAGTGAGAGCGTACCTTCAACTAGCGAGTGTACAAATGCAGGTGCTAAACGGAAAAATACAAGGACTTTACATGAAGATACTCAGAGAGTGAATGTCGCGCACGGGCAATATATAGGTGCTCTAAAATTCCTCTTACAAACTTCTAGGACTTAATATTTATACTGAGTTGATAATATTTAGAATTGGAAACCATGTCCGGAAACTTACCGTTTCCGTGCTACAGCCGCTTGAAAACTTGTTTTTAACGTGACCACCCTTAGAAGTAATTTATTATGAGGTGTAACACAGTAGAGTATTGTTTTACAATTCAACTCATTAATAACCAAAGACACAAAATGGAAACTAAATTTCGAAAACATTTGACTTTTTAAAAAAAAAACACCAAGTCTTGGAATACTCGATAGGGAAATTTTCGATTTAGACGAATCGCGAAAGTATTACTTGTTGAGACACGTGACGTCCCGGGATGAACATAGGCTATGAGAGAGTTGTGATACTCAACTCCTCACCCTTAAAAATCGCCCTTTATAGTGGAAAACGTGAAAAAAGTAGCTCTTTGGACGCATAAATTGCTTACACTGCCTAAACCATAAAAAAACACAAAATTAATGTAAACAGAATTGAATATCTCGAAAAGCTCAACAGAAAAGTCCGCGACAGCTTATGTTTATCTCTTACGGATAACTCACAATAACTATTTTTGTCTTTCATTGATGCCAAGAAGATCGAGACAAGGTCGTAGATTCCTGTGCAAACATAACAGCAAATGGCGGGTATTCTATTACGGATAACTCACAATAACGAATTTTGTCTTTTAGCTCATTTATGCCAAGAAGATCGAGATAAGTAGATTCCCGGGCAGCACTTGGCAATTAGCACGAGGAATCTTAAAATAATTACGATATACATTTATAATTATTTTTCATTTTACTTATTCAACTTATCATAAAAAGTACATTAATTTTCGTCTTTCAGCTCATTTATGCCAAGAAATCGGGATGAGTAGATTTTCGGACAACGGCGGGTAAACAGTACGGGGTACCTAAAAAATATAAATGTATAATTATTTTTCCTTTTACTTATTCAACTAAACATTGAAGCACATTAATTTTCATTTAAGGAGGCGCAGCAGCGCATGCCGGGAATTAGCTAGTTTAGATGTAAATTATGATAGTGATTGACAGACTGGGAAGTGAGTTCCATGCTCTGGTCATAGATAGTGTCATGATTTGAGGACATTTCTGTATGGAGGGATTAAATTATATTGTGTTTTCTGAAAATAATAAAAACTAATTAAAGTGGGATTTTATATTTGTGTGGCAGTTGTACTAAACAAAGCTCTCTTATTGATCAGCTTCTCCATAGTTTCTGTTACACCCAGAGGAATTCCATCCCCAGAGAACAGTAAACATTACTCCGTATGAGATCTAGTGACTGTTGGAGAGCGTCCAATGGGCAAACGTTAGCGCAGAGTGTTCTTTTATTAGTTTCTCGTTCACTCACAATTTTTGTTGTGTATCAAATTACGTAGATACGAGATGAGAATTTTTTCTTAAACGTTATATTGCAGTTTTCATTCCGATGCTACGTCCAAACATATAGACTGTATTTTTTTTATGGGAGCGGTTTCAGATGCACATTCCGTTCTCTACATGGCGCATAAAATCGAAATCAATGTCCCATGCAAATCAGTTTATTACGTGCCAATAGCAGTGAATAAACATGTCTGTCTATCTATCCTAGTTAAAATTATATGCTTAGGTATAGGTACTTTTACATGCCCCACAAAAATCATTGAGGTGGTCCTCCTAACCGACAAAAAATAGTATATTACGATATGAGGTTGAAAATTGGTTTGTACAGAAGCGAGGAAAATGTTTAAAAATCGAGCAATAGCGAGGTTTTTAATTTCCGAGATTCTGTAAATCACTTCACAAACGTGCGTTGTACATTTTTTTTTGCGCGATGGTGTTTTCCAAATAATAAATAATAGTTAAATAATATATTTGTTGGAAATACTTACGTCCATTACAAACAACTGAATAACGTTAACAGTGTGGACTCAAAGAAGGACTTGAGACCATATAGTGATAAAATGGCGGCAAGTATATATTTATTGTTTTATATTGTTTCAAATAAGTTCAGTTCATTTCAAATGCCGTGATTTGTTTCGTATAATGTATATTAAAACTACCTTTTGGATATTTTTTGTATATGCAATGTACGTAGTATACATAGAGGCCAGTGGTTTTACATCCTACACGTGGTTTGTAATATGTAATATTACAGTACAGTTATTTTATTACAGTTTAGTTATTTGGGTTGGAAACCTCGAAAAGTAGGAAGTTGAATTTTCAATCTTGGTCGGTGTGGCAAAACGCACTATCGCGCAAAAAATACATAAATAAATAAATAAAGAAAAAAAGGAGCTTCTTCTTCTTCACTTCCTGGTTTAGGCAAGAGTTGCCTGTTCCGTCTTCACTAATAGATCTAAGTCCATCTCTTCCGAGGACGTCCGACATCTCTTCTTCCTCTTGGAAAATAATGGAAGATTTTATTTGGTAATCTACTTTCTTCCATTCTTTCTACATGTTCTTTCCACTGTATCTTGTTGTTAAATATATTTTCTTTTATGGAGTAGATCTGCAGTTCTTCACGGATATCCTCGTTTCTTACCTGGTCCATTCTAGTGCAGCCTTTTACTCTTCTTAAAAATTTCATCTCGGCTGCTTGGATTTTACTTTCTTGTTTGGTAGTAGTAATCCAAGATTCACTCCCATACAAAAGGACAGGGACAGCCATTGTTTTATAAAATTTTAATTTTGTTTGTTTATGGGCTTTATTTTCAATGTTCTATTTATTGTACCACAAATAGCTTGAAACTGATGTATTTTGTGTTCAATATCTTTATCATACCCATAGCTGATGTCGCATCCTAAATATTTAAAGTGGGATACTTGTTCAATAATTTCGTCTCTAATTACTATTTTTGCACGCAGAGTATTTCTTCCACAAAATGCCATTACTTTTGTTTTACTTATTGAAATTTTAAAATTATAATCGCTACATATTGCATTTAGTTTGTAAGCAGCCAATTGTATCACATCATTATGGCGTAGTAAGACTACATCATCGGCGAAAATTAAGTTATTAATACTTGAGTTATTGTTCAATCTAAGGCCTTTGTCCATTATAATTTTCCATTGTTTCATAATGTCGTCGATATATATATATATATATATATATATATATATATATATATATATTAAAAGAGTGGGAGAGAAACTACACCCTTGTCTAACTCCTTGATTTATTAAAATTTCTTCTGACCTTTTTCCATCAGTGTTTATCACTACTTTAGTTTCTTCATATAAGCCTTGGACTGATTTTATTAGATGGTGTGGATATCCTCGTTCCTTCATTATTTCCCATAGTATAGATCTATTTACTCTGTCAAAGGCCTTTTCAAAATCAATGAACAACAAATATGTTGGCAGGTTAAATTCTCTTCTCTTTTCAGTTAGTCTCTTTATAATAAACACATTATCACTACAGGATCTTCCTTTTCTAAACCCTGTTTGTTCTTCTTCTAAGAGTGTGTCAGATATCTTCTTCAATCTATTATTTATTATTTTTGCATATAATTTATAAGTGGTGTTCAATAAGCTGATACCTCTAAAAATTTTACTATCTAATCTATTTCCTTTTTTGTAGAGGGAATGACTTCACCTATCTTCCAATTTTGAGGTATTTTACATGTCTTCCAACATTCGTTTATTAAGTTTAATAATCTTATTTCTGCAGATAAACCTGCATTCTTTATCAGTTCATTGTTTATACCATCTATACCTGGTGTTTTTCTATTTGTCATTTCTTTCAATACCTCTCTCATTTCGCTTAGAGTAATTCTGTCTATTTCTGATTTATTTTCACTTTCAGAATGGCGTTTTATAACTAATTCTTCATTACACCATAATTCTCTGTAGTGATTCTCCCATGTCTTCAGATCTATGGTATTTAGTTTTGCAGTATCTTTTTCTGTTGTATTTGATTGTTTCATTACTTTAAATGCCAACGATTGTCTGCCATGTACATCGTGCTCTATTTTGGAAATAAATCTTTCCCATGAATCTTTATGAGATGTTCGAGTTATTTGTTTTGCTCGATTTCTTTTTTGTTTATATATAGTTCTAGATTCTTCAGTTTAAAAAAAAAGCGCTGAGCCAAACGTTTAGCCATTGCAGAGTTAATTTGAGAAAATAATGTTTCTCATGTGGTGGTCATCTCTATGTTGTTCTTTCACGTATCGGACAAGCAGAAAATCTGTTTGTGCATCGCCAGGCAATATGATACCAAATTTAGTGTATAATAATGTATTTTCACGAAATTTCTCAGTATGTAAGATATTTGTGTAGATCGAAAAAAAGGGCATGAAAATAAAAGAAGAGTCAAAACAAAGAGAGTATTTTAATGCTCATATGATGGGCTCGCTGTTGTTTATCGGAGAAACTGCCAGCATAATGAATCGATAATCAAAACGTGGAATCATGAGAATTTGGTTTAAGATCTTTTTGAGTGAAAATTACAGAGGCATAAATGTCTTGGGTAGCTGTTATAAAATCTATGCATCTATATTGAAAAACCGTTTAAATGTAATTATGGAAAGTATTATTCTAGAAGCCCAAAATGGTTTCAGAAAAGGCAGATCCTGTTCAGATTGCATTTTCACTATCAATCAAATAATTGAGAAACATCGAGAATATAATCTACCAACTTGTATGGCATTTATAGATCTTGAAAAGGCGTTTGACAAAGTTAACAGAAATACATTGTGGAATATAATGAAACAGAAAAAGCGTACCTCAGCACTTAATAACTGCAATAAAATGTATATTTGTAGAAAATAAAAAACTATAGAAACTGGAGTAAAAAAATGAAAAGAATATAACAGCAACAATAAATTGAGGTGTTAGACTGGGATGTCTGCTTTCATCCTCCCTTTTTAATATTTATAGTGACGATATCATATATAATTGGCAGATACATTTGGACTCACATTTTAAAATAAGATCTTAGACTTCTTACTTTTTGAAGACCAAGTTCTAATATCTAGCTCAGAAGATGGTCTACAGAAATCACTCTTTCAATTAAATAACATTATACAGCATTATAATTTCAAAATATCAATTAGTAAAACGAAAATGTTAGCTTTTAAGGGGTAAGATACCGTAAGAGCTAAAATAATTCTGGAGGGGAAACCCATTGAACAAGTGAACCACTTTAAATACCTGGGTTATGAAATCTCCTATTTTAAAAATGATCTTTTTAACAAAATAATTTAATTATATATGTGGCACAATTAAAAGAATATTTAAAATCACAAAAAAGAAACAAAACTAAAATTTTATAAAGTAGTGGCAGTCCCCTTAGTATTGTGTGGTAGTGAATTTTGGGTTTTAAACTAAAAGAGAAGAGAAAATCATAGAAGCAGCTGAAATGAGATTTCTGAGAAGTGTGGCTGGTTGCAAACTTCTAGATAAAAGAAGTGAAGATATTAGAAATTAACTAAATATTTTTAAACCTTTAGATAAAATAAAAGAATCTAGAAAAAAACTAGAAAGAACATGTTCAAAGAATGAAAGATGATCGGATTAAAAAAATTATACTTCATTACAAACCAAAAGGAGACAGGAATATTGGTAGACCAAAAAAGAGATGGATTGAACTTTTTGAATGAGAATCTATTAGACGGAACAAGCCACATGGGCTTAATCCGTGATTGATGATGATGATCTTTTTGAGTTCAAAGGGAAAACAAATGTTAAGCTCTTTCAATGTACGCATTATGCAAAATAACTTTCTAGTTGTATGTTTTATCTGATTATCTGGAATATGCAATCGCGGTAGTGAAAACATTTGACCTAAGACCTCTCTTGCCATATTTCTAACCCCATTTGCTTGTTAACCTGAATGAGAACAAAAGGAACTCTCAGGACCAAGTAACAGCCCTATAACTGTTACCGTATATCATTATTCATTGTATGGAGAAAATTCTTTACATTTAGTCTCTCTTGAACAGCCGTACAACTAAGCTTGCTCTCGGTGTTGGCAAGCACCCTGCCAAGAGGTTTTCCATTGCTTTCAGGAGTATTAATAAAATTCATGACAAAGTTCCATTGAGGTTATTAGTCATAAAATTAAAATTATAATATAAAATTATAACCTAGTAGGTCCGTCTCCTCAACTGTGTGTACAGTTCTGTTCTGGCTTCTGCAGCCGTATTTGAGATGTCTATGTTGTATTGTGCTGTAAGAGGAGAGGGTGAGTTGCAGGTACTGCCAGGAACTACGCTCAGTTTCGAAAACATAATAGTTACTACACGTTGATTTTTTATCTACAAGTTCTGTGTTAGTGAAAATGTATGTTTTCGCAAATGTTTGGAGTGTTCATTATAGAAAAATGTTGGTTTTATAACAATTTATTTTATTATTATCATTAATAAGAAAATGTTTTTTGCATGGCTACTACTTCCCTCCCTCACTCGGCAATATTACGTCCTGCCACGCTCCTTAAGATTCACCATGACGGCTACAGTTAACAGAACTGGAGTATAAACTGTTAATTCTCTGTAGACGTTTTGAACAGATCTATCTCCTGCTTCTTCTACTGATTATGAGACTAGACTCGAAATGCCTACAGAGAATTAAGAGTTTTCAAAGTTGAGGAGACGGACCTACTAGGTAACAATTTTATAATTTTAATTCTTCAGGAATAAAGGAAACAAAAAACGCATGGACAGAAGAACAATCACGAGGCAAATCCTCGAGGTAGAAGATCCGTAGAATCGGTCCCCTTGGACTAGTTAACATGCTCGCCTTCTGTTCAAATTCGTTCTGATTCGCGGTTTCAAACCTGGCCGAGATAAATGACTTTTTTTCAGGGTGTAAAAATCCTGAATATAGCTTCATTTTAAAACTAAGTAATCTGCGAGTTTTGAGTTATAGGTTTTGGCACGTGAAAGAACCTCAAGCACGAAATAAGAGGTCTCTCAGCAAATAGTGTCGGCCCTTCCACGCCAAGCTATGATTATCGACGTTAATGACGTAAGCTGTTGTATATCGTTTGAAATTGGTATTGGAGAGATTCCTGGTTCAAATCCCGATGCCGACAAACCTGAGAGTGATTATATCACACGTTTGCTAAGCTGCCAAGATAAATTTTGAATTTAAATTTTATCAAAATAACTATTTAATAATGTAATTATAATTAAGCGAATTTCTTCAAGAAAAGCAAATGCTAAAGATGACAATACAAACGCCCAAAACACTAGATATCCTAGACGCGATACAACCTTATATATTGAAGCGTCAATAAATAATATTAAATTAACATAATGATGACTATTTAACTCATGCCCCAAATGGGAGTCAATGACTAATCACGTTTCAATGATTTCTGTTTTACAACCAATCAGAGTCGTGTTTCACGAAATATTTATCAGTGTTATATTTACCATATTAAAGAAAGCTCCTCCTTTTTAATATTCTCAACAGGTCTGACCATTATTTTGCAGTGACTGACTCTATAAGAAATACGGCTACCAGATTGTATATATAGTGCATAGATGTCAACACATAGCGCTTGCAGGAGTTAATATAAAAACATTTGTAGCAATTTATTATACCACCAAAAAAAGTAACCACTGTTTGCACTTTCTTAAATGTATTTTTTCCCAGGTAACAATCCAGAAAAATATAATTGTCATATTTTCATCATACGACATCAGGAATGAATTAATATACAGTTTGATGTGTTTCTTTTTTTCTCCACTAGAGAGCATTCTTACAATATTGCGTTCCTTTGGCAATAAATAGTATGATCTGGTTGCAGTGATAAACAAAAGAAGCAGATGAAGCGTACCTATCGTTTCTCATTTGTTTTCAAACAACGCCGTTTACATTAAATTTATAAATATTTTAAAATAACTATAGTTAAATAATGATTTGTGAGTAAACAACTTAATTTTATTCGTTAAATATTCCTAACAAATAGCACTCTTGATTTCCAAATTCTCTAGATAAATTCACTCCTCACTTCGTGAGTCGTGAATTTATCGATAATTTGGAAATCACTCGTGGCATTACTTATGATAATTATTGTTTATTTAGGACTTTGTACAATGGTATAGTTTTTCTCAACCAATCATCATCAACAACAACAATCACGGATTAAGCCCATGTGGCTTGTTCCGGTCTCATTGATTCTCATTCAAAAAGTTGAAACCATCTCTTTTTCGGTCTACCAACCTTGCTATCTCCTTTTGGTTTGTAATTAAATATAATTTTTTGGAATGCGATTATCTTTTATTCTTTGAACATGTTCTTTACAGTTTTTTCTAGATTATTTTATCTAGAAGTTTTAAAATATATAGTTCATTTCTAATATCTTCACTTGTTATTTTATCTAGAAGTTTGCAACCAGCCACACTTCTCGGAAATCTCATTTCAGCTGCTATGATTTTCTCTTCTCAAACCCAAAATTCACTACCACACAATAGTAAGGGACTGCCACTGCTTTATAAAATGTTTGTTTTGTTTCCTTTTTTTGTGTTTTAAATATTCTTTTAATTGTGACACATATATAATTAAATGTATTAAGTTTGTTAAAAAGATCTTCATTTTTAAAATAGATTACATAACCCAGATATTTAAAATGATTCTCTTTTTCAGTGGGTTTCCCTGAACAATAATATATATAATTATAATATCTTCTTGCTCCATCCATCCAGTTTCTATTTGGTCTTTCTTTCCTGTTTCTTCCAATTTGTGTCAATCATATCACTTCCTTAGGTAGTCTTCCATCTTCCATTCTAATTACATATCAGAGCCATTGTAATCTTTTTTCATATATCACTTTAAATACACATTTTCTATTTGCATTAATTGTCTTATTTTTTACATTATTTATTCTGTCTTTCCTTGATTTCCTAGCTATTCTTCTGAAGTCCAATTCAATGACTCTCATTTTTTCCTTGCTGTTGTCTATTACTGTCCAAGTTTCCGCCCCATAAAGCATCAAACACTCCACTATTGTTTTATAAATTATTTTGAATTTATATTGCTGTAATATGTGTGTGTGTGTGTGTGTGTGTGTGTGTGTGTGTGTGTGTGTGTGTGTGTGTGTGTGTGTGTTGCCTCAGAGGAGGCACTGACATTGAGCTGGTCACTCATTTAGGAAGCCCTCCATATCCTTGTGTGTAATTCGTAGTTAAAATTCCCTCTCCTGACAGATCATGTCAGTGTGCCTGGCATATAAACATTACCTGTAAGTTGAGAGTTTAAACTAAGTTAATGGAATAGAACAGAATAATAGTATAATATTATTTTTATAATAATAATAGAATAAATAATGAGTCTCATAAGGGATTTGAATGGAAAAAGCTGCACAATGAGTAACTCCATCATTTATATAGTTATCGTAATTTTGTCAGGGTTATTAAGTCTACCTACTGAGCATTTCCTTCTGTTTTTCCTACTAGAAGTTTCCATGCCCGTGTTTCATTTCCCATTCGTGCCACATTCCCTGCCCATTACAATCTATGAGATATAAATGTATCTATGAACAAGGCATGTAGTTCGTGTTGGTGACAGCATAAATTATTTCAAAACAGGCTATAATCTTGGGGGAAAAGGCCATTTGGAAGGCCTAGAAGGTAGGCTAATATTCAGATGATATTAGGAAACTGGATATCAGAAATATTAACTAAATTCAGTTGGTTGAGGATAGGGACTAGTGGAAGTATTTAATGAAATACAGAATTGAAACCTAACACAGTGTAGGTTGTTATTTTATTATTATTATTATTATTATTATTATTATTATCATTATTATTATTATTATTATTATTATTATCATTATTATTATTATTATTATTATTATTATTATTATTATAAATTTTACTGAAATAACTAACTCACTGGCACTATCGAACTCGTAGGTTCATGGCCGCGCGGACATAAGGTCTCCATACATCCCGATCTTGAGTTAATGTTTTCCATTCAATCCCTGTATAATCTACTTCCCTCAAATCATAGTTAATGTTATTCTCCCACCTCATTCTTGGTCTACCAACTGAGCGTTTTCCCTCTAGTTTTCCTACAAGAAGCTTCCATTCACCTCTTTAATTCCCCATTCGTGATACATGTCCTGCCCATCGCAGTCTACGAGACTTAAACTTCTTATTATATCTGGCTTCCTATAAAGACCATGTAGTTCACTGTTATGTAGTCTTCTCCATTCGCCTGTACATCTCTATTCGGTCCAAAAATTGCCCTAAGAACTTTATTCTCAAGTACTCGTAATCTCCTAGATTTTACTGAAATACATTGTTTAATTTTGAAGCACATGTGGCCAGCTCTGAACAGCAATATTCGTATTACGTAATGCGCAGTAATGACTAATGCTACATAATGTGGAATTGTAAGTTGAATGGAAAAGTTCGACTAGTTCAGATATGTGCATAAATAACAGATGTTTTCTTTTGGTGGAGATAAGCAACCGTGACAGGCCATTTGGAAGACAGATAGTGAAGATTTTACTTTCATCTGTATTTGACAATGAATTC